>CM049403.1:17372500-17397500 GCA_026929865.2 Hyperoplus lanceolatus
AATTTATACGTTTGGTCTCCTTATTGCAACACTCACAAACACAATCACTCTTACCTAGTGATAAGAATCCCACCAAACAAACTCTTTAATATACCAGCAAAAAGACTGTATTTCTCTTGATTTAGGGTTGGAAATTAGTAAGTTTTCTGCCGATCTGAGCTGTTTTTTTTATTATTTTTTTATTTTTTGCCAGAAGGTATCGATCTGCTCCTTTGACTGTGGGGTCTTCCCAAGCCGGGCCTGCAGAGGCCCCCTGGGGAGGTGAGTTGAGGTCAATACTGGCCTTAATCACGGCATCTTTGTCCCACATCAAGAGCAGGCGGAGGTCCCAGCTGGGGTTCTCAGGCCAGCAGACACACGCCGATATTTGGGTGGAGAGGCAATGTGCAACGTCCCTGTCCGTTCCACCTCACTGCTTCCTTTCTTATGAGGTTAACAAGAAGCCATAACTGCCCCCACCACCCCCACCTCTCTCTCTCTCTCTCTCTCTCTCTCTCTTACACACACACACACACACACACAAACAAACACCCATTCACACCCCTGAAGACGACCATACACATAAACATTAAGGATCAAAATTGTTATGGCGGTTTGTCCCACTTCTTTTTTCCCCCTTTTTGTTTTGGCAGCCTCTGAGGTTCCTTTGTGTCCGGCCGACTTTCAGATGTCTATTTATTCTCTGTGGATTTAATTGTGTTGTCGGCAAGATCTGTTTGAAATTGCTCGGTGTGCACATTCTGCATTACAATGGGAGCCATTGATTGACCTACTCATCCCGCTGTCCGGTGCCAGGTCCCCCTTTCACAGATTGTTTCATCTTTTTATGCACGTCTGCGTTGTATTTACAAAGTCCATAAATGAACCTTTGCTGAATCACTGTACCCATACTGGCACAAACATGTCCACATGCTTGAATGGACATAGCCTTTTACTGGCATGATGTCATGGCTGCCTCTTGTTTACATCCAATTAACAGCACCCTTTGAAGTTCTTCAGTTGACTTTGGAAATATTTAACAATGCAGTTGCATTATATCCATGCATCACATGTTTGTTTAAGGGGCATCCACAAATATTAGTTTCGTAATTTGTTACACAAAACATGTCACTAATAGGAAGATCATTAGTGTAAATTGAGCCTTTTCAGCAGAATATTTTCTGTTGGTCAAATCTTCAGGCATTTAGAACATTCTGACGGATCATAAATATCATTAAATAGTTAGGGCATGATGTTACAGCGATCAACATATTTGAGGAGATGTCAATTTGATTTTAAAATCACTCAGAGCCCAACTTGCAAAAAACTTCCGGCTGACTGTTTCCCTTGAGCATCTTCCCAGCATTTCACGGTCTGACAAACACACACACACACACACACACACACACTGATATGTGCGGCAATCCATCCATTTTCCTTGAAGGCCCTCGAGGTAAGTGGCCTCATCTCCACCCAGGCGTGAGTGGAAGAGTGGCAAGAGGAAATGAAGGTGAGTGGTGAGGAAAGACAAACTGAGGGAGGAAGAGAAAGCTGTGGTGGTCTAACACAGAGAGTTAGTGTTTTTTAATTTTAAGGGATAGATCTACCACAGCCGAGTCCTACTGTAGCTCATCTTTGTTCAAACCGTATTTTGTCCACACAAAGAGTCCTTGTGTTATGGGCCAATGTAAGGAAACAACAAAGAAATTCAAGTCCAATGTTTAGGCATTTTTACAGGCTTTTTCTTGAGCTCTTACATAACTCACCAAATGTTGGATAACTCATCCACAGGTTAGTTTACATGGAACCTGGGTTGGGTTTTAGACCGTTGTGGAACAGGTCTGCTGTTGCCATGATAATAGGGCTTTCGACGGAGACCCCGATGAGTGGTTGAAAGTTCCAGAAAAAGATAAGTTATTGAACCTTAAGTCAAGGTAAAAAATCAACTATCTACACGCAAAGAATAGTTTATATTATATTAAACACGGACCATGAAAATCTCAGCAACAACTTAACTTTATACTTTACAACAAAATACGTAGATTCATTGAAAACGTAATATGTGACATTACATACAAACATGGTTTTCTCTATTGAATCCTAAAATAACTCATTTTGAATATGGCACTGAGGGATACATTTGGTTTTCTAATCAACAAAATAGACACAGAAAATCCAAAGAAAAGAGTCCATTGAGAATTGAGAAATGTCTTATTTCAAAGCAAAAGTTGACTTTTAAATATATTTTTTTAGAGCTCACACCACAGTAAGGATGGCCCAGCAGCTGAGCCGTCCCAAACCTCTTCAGAACTGGAGCCCGCAGGCAGCACATTCAAAGCCACCTCCCTGAACTTGAGTCTGGGTACATTCCTCTGCGGCCCTCCACCCTGCCCGTCTGTACAAGTATGCCAAACAGACTTGTTCCCACCCAACGCCCAGTCTGCACCACTGCACTCCTTTCTCACGTCAGCCTCAACACCACACAATGAGGAGGTATTGAGGAGCCTCACCTGACTTCACTAACGCTAAGCAGCATTAGCATATTCTTCCAGGTTTGATGGGTTGTAAAATGTGTGTGCACGGCTAACACAATTTTGTCGGAGCGGCAGAGGCTTTGCACTTGACATACCACATAATCACGATGTGTAATATCGCTGCGACAAGGGGGATTACGGGACAGAGTTTGGACTCTTCCCCTGCATTCCAATACCCATACTTTCTGCTATTTAGTATGGTAGAAAAAAAAGATTTAGGATGAACCTATTCTTGGTCAGATTTAGTATGCTTAAAAATACCCAGAAGTCTACTACATCAGGCCGAGATTTTTAGTGTTGAAAACAGCATGCTATTTGGGCGATTATGACCCACAATCCAGTGCGCACCGGAAGTAACGTCACATCGACGGATGCGACTGATCTAAAAGCAAGAGGCAAGATCAAGGCGCAATGTTATGATTAAATAAATAAGTAAAAATATGTCCCAATTCTATGCCTACTGCATGCTAACTAGATTTTATGGTCAAATCTAATATGTAGAATAGAAAAAAGAAAGAGTATGTGATTTGGAACCCAGGGTTCATCTCACTGGATGTTAAGTGCACACACACAGACAAAGAAGAAGGAGACGGGTATGTGTGTTTTCCTGGTAAATACCAAAACCACTCCTAACTATTCCTGGCACGCTGAGAGAGAGTACCTGTGTGATTATACGGCTGCCCCACACCGTTTTAATGACACGGCTGCTGGAATTCCAGTCATTCCCTGGAAAATAGGAGGACAAACAACTGAACACGTTTTCAACAAGATGTTTATTGAGGAGTTCTGAGTTGTAGCGTGTGAAGTAACAGATGGTGTATCAATTGGATAGCTTCATATATCAGTATATCTGATGTACGCTGGAAACACGATAGTAAATTAAGATTTGTTTAAAGAGAAATGACAAAGATAATTTGCTACAAAAAGGGCTTCAATTATTCACACTACCCGAGTTGGGTTAAGAAAAAGATACAAAAATTAAGACCACTAAAAGAGATTCCTTTGTACAAAATTGTGCAAAATCAAAAGGCAGTCTACGAATGAATTACAGAGTTAATCTACAAACTATACACACAAAAGACTTCCATTAAAAATATCCTGAAGTAGGAAATGAACAAAAATATAGCCACCAAGTATTTCTTAACTACTTTGGACACATTGAGCTTTTTGTTAATTAAAACTCAGTAAGGTTAGCTATTCAGGTTTTGGCAACATTTATGTTTTACATTATGACCTCTGCTATAAGGCGTACTCGTATACATTTGCACTTGGCAAAACCATGTAAGAATGTTAAATGACAGAGTTCTGTACAATTGCTTTTCACAAAAATAATACATTCACAGAAAAATATAAAAAAAGACAGGAAACATGAGACGTTAACCTTCCTCAAACAAATACAGGCCAAAACTATACATTACCCTGAGACACAAAACACAGAAATTAAACGACAGAAATAACAGTTTTGAAATAACATCTCGAAACAGCAAAAAAAAAGTATCTTCTTCTGCCGCGATGGGCCACATTCTCTGTATTTTAGTTTAGCCGGAGGAGGACGATACAAATTTAGCTCGCCCAAAATTGAGGGAAGCCCGAGTCCAAGGTCTAAAAATACCAGACAGGAAGGCTGCTTTCTGTGCACAAAATCATACACTTCCCAAACTAGACTTCTCTCCTTCCCCGTAGGCCTGGCATAGCATAGGTCTAATTCAGTCTATCAGCAGTCCAAATAAATTACACACCTGAGTAAAACGCCCAGTGTCAGGAGGGGGGAGAAGAGAAAAATAACTGCAAAAAAAAAGGGGAGGGGGCAGCTAATATTTTTGTTCAAGTTCATTGAGAAAACACCAAGTCAGTGAGAAAGACAGACATCACAGAGTCTGTTCAAACTGGTGATGTGCTTACGATGTGATGAAACATGTTTGATGATGATGGGAGTGAATCAGTGTCTATGACCCTGTTTCCACCTGGGATTAACATCTGACTTTTTGAATCTGGTTACAAGTGGACAGCTCTCAGTCCATGTGTTCCCACTTGTATTTTCAAATGTGACTTCTTTGTCTACTTGTGATCCGATTCCATTTACCCGCGCTGTATTTAAATCAACACGTACATCATTTCCGTTTGCATTGCTGTTTTTAACCGGTGGGGTTCAAACAAGTAAACATACAGGGCTGTACAGTGCCACAGTTTCAATCGCATTTGCTATTAAAATGCATTAGGCCTACATGCGAAGATAATTACAAGTCTAAGTTGAAGAGATAGGCTACTGTCTCATTTAGACAAGGAGGAGCGATGCACAAGACTGCTTAGAGGGCTCTATATTAACACTCGCCAAATGCGGGAAATATCATAGATAGTATATAAAAGTAAAAACTCTTAGGCGAGTAAGTTATTACGCCACTTTGGCTGGTGAAAGATGAGTGTTTGCCGGGCGGCTTTTCTAACGTCTGCTACACTCTTGTCACCACCACCAGTAGGCCTACACAGCTTTATGCAGTTAAGTTACTTTACATGCGAACAGAATATTTCCTGTGCGCCTTCACATTAAAAGCCTGTTACTAGCCAAACACGAGTTGACTTTTATTTTTAAGCGGATAAGAACAGGAAGTCGTTGCTTTGCAGCTCTTTGTGTTTTCAGATTTACGCAGTGAAATGAAACCAGAGACAGAAAGCTTGTCATTTGCAATACTGGCGGATGCAACTAACGTTCATGAGGCTTCTATAAAAACTGCATGAACGCCAGTGATGCACTTTTAACGTATTTCCGCTCAGGCTGGGGGCGGCAGTAGGAGGTCCCTAAAGTGGACAAGAGTCACATTGGTGTTTCCACTACCAAATGAATGCGGACACAACGGTCACAAGCGACGTAAACCACCTCCGAATGTGTTTTTTGTGATCCGATCTCAATGCGTCTTGAGAGTGTTTTCACTTGTAGTTAAAGCTTTATGCATGTGATCTGATTACAAAAGTCAGCTGTTAATGCCATGTGGAAACGGGGTCTATGTTTCCTGTTGCATTTCACACAGGGACAAGTGTGAAGTAACCGTGTAGGCTCAGGCTAGCGTGGCTGTTACGTGGGAAAGTTACACAAGGTGGTGTAGGAGCAAACAGGTCAGGTGGAGGGAGGGAGGGAGGCCCAGCAGACTTCCAGTCTCTCTGGGGCTGTCTTCCAGGACTCAGGGTCTGATGTCCTCTGCAGCTGAAGATAATGTGAATCCGTCTTGAAGAGAGCCACGTAACAAACACACACAATAATCCTTCTCTTGCTCCTCTGTGCTGCCGGACCAAGGGGAGAGTACACATGCAGCCTACATACCAGACACCACTGCTGATCTGTGAAAGAGACAGAGGGAGATTAATGTTTGGCTCATGTGAACTGGGCTGTGTGTGTGTGTGTGTGTGTGTGTGTGTGTGTGTGTGTGTGTGTGTGTGTGTGTGTGTGTGTGTGTGTGTGTGTGTGTGTGTGTGTGTGTGTGTGTGTGTGTGTGTGAGGAGCGACCACATGACAGGAGGCGGCGGACCCTGGACATTTCTCAGGGAGCAGGGGGATGGAATGCAGAGACAGACTTGGGTCCTCCAGGGCTACACACATCAGCTTATCGCCGTGCCATTTTTATTGGCAGGCTGAGCCACATAGCGTTAATAACGCCTCAAGACGGAGAGTTATTTAACCAAAGTCCTCCTGGTGTGTGGGATTAAGCTGCTCAAGCCATTTATGTCACTAGGTAATATATATCTGTCTGGCGGCGGACAAAATGAAACCCTACTTCGTAATACAAGGTTTCTCTGGACTCAAGATAAAACTGTTTTCAAAGAGGCATCTGCTCATCTGCTCCAACCGGCTATAAATTCACACTCTGAGAGGCTTTTCTTTTCGTTTCATTTTTCACATTCCTGAATATGTTAAGCACCATTTTAGAATACAATTTATTCGGCCTCTCTGCCTCTTCACATCTCCTCTGCAACCTGAGATATTTCAGTGTCTGCTATTTATTTCCCTCCCCAGCTGTTATTACGAGGAATCCACTGGATATTATGAAGGGGTGGTTGGAAAGAAACCCCAACATGATGTTTACCTCTGATTTGCATATTTTAGATGATAATTCCCGTTCAAGGGGAAACAGAGTTGACAGTTACAGGCAGGCTCTGCTGGGGGTTTGTTTGGATAACCTAATGAGTTCTCAGTTCTATGGCCGACAGAGCCGTATGATGCTACAGAAGCCTCCACTGAGCCCATCTGCATCTGCTACTGTTGTGAACACAATCGCCTGAAGCACAACAATGGGACATGCAGCCGCGGAGGCACTGACTTTACTCACTGGAACCGCAACAGTTCAAAAGTTGTTGAAAAGCTGCTCCTATTTACCCCATTTGGGAAGAATGACTAAGATTGATGCTTTGCAAACAGCAAGCCTAAAGGCAGAAACCAACTATAATACTGTATAATATTAGTGTTTTCGTTCTAGGGCAAATACCATACCATGTTCTGTAACTGAAACCAACATTTTTTTTTTCACTCTACCAAAACCTTGACAAATTTTGTAAAAGCTATTGGCATTTTAATGGAGAGAAGAGGAAGAAGATTGATACGGTATCTCATGGTTGAGTATGAAGCTACAGCATGCAGTTGAGTAGCTTAGATTAGCACAAAGACTGGTTACAAGGGGAAACAACTCTGGCCAAAAGTAACACAATCTGCCTACCATCAGCCCTAATGTTCACTAATTAACACATCCCATCTCACTTTTTCTTCACATACATACAATCACTTGCGTTTGTTTTATTTTCTTGGCCCCTGCGAATTGACTTCCTGGAGTCTCTTTCGTTACTGTGGGGGTTGCCAGGCGACCAGTGGTGACTACAGGGAATCTTTAACTTCACAAAAGAAGCCCCAGTTCTCAATGTTAGTACCTCACAGTTAAAGGAACCGGCTGCACATTTACAGTGCAGCAGCAATTACAGAATCACATGCAAACAGTAGGTCTGAAGTTTCCATTGCTCCCTCTGTGTACATGTGCTACTGCTGCTGGTCTAATCTCGCTCAAGTGCAGATGATGAGGAGCATTTGTACATATATATAAATATATTTAGTCGACTATCTCTATCTACTGTGAAGAGAGAGAGAGAGAGCGAGCTTCCACATGCTGTATGAAGATACAAAAGAATAGAAAAAAAATCTAGTTTATCTTGTGCTATACTGAACTTTGAAAAAGAAAACAGTCCAAAGTGGGAAAAAATTGGTTATTTTGTACTGTAGAAATGTATTCCAATCAAAAGTACATCCATCAATCTCTGGCACTATTCAGCTCCATCAGCCACAGCAAGGGCCCTGCATTCTCCAGAAACGAGCAGTGTTGGGAACGTTACTTTAAAAAAGTAATTAGTTATAGTTACTCACTACTTTTTCCAAAAAGTAACTGAGTTAGTAACTGAATTACTTTATAATAGAAGTAATTAGTTACCAGGGAAAGTAACTATTTGCGTTAGCCTACTGTAAAAAAAAGTTGCTATATGTCAAAAAAATTGATTTTTCTGAGCAGTCTTCACAAGTCAGTTGAAATGAGTAGAACAAACAGGCAGGCCTACTTGTAGGCTACATAACCTTCAATGTGTATTGCACATCAATAGACAGCAAGAGGTTTATCCTGCACTTCAAGTATTTTGTTCTCAACAAAAGTAGTAGAGGAAACTGCTGAATGTACCGTGCTGATCTGCTATAGGCCTATCACTGGATTCACTTCAGGGGTGTCGGCTAAAACCACTATAGTAGCCTAAATAATAAAACACTACTTAAGGCCAAAAACGTCAGACTATGAAGCATGAGACGATGAGAGGAGGAGTAAGGATTTATCCTATGTTTATTTCCTTCTTTAACATGCACAGCAGCATACAGATCCCAGGAAAAGAACAGTAGCAATATTCGGCTTGTGATGACACGCTAAACAGCTGTTTCAACCGGCGAATCGCGGCCGTTTAATAACGTGCATAAATTATAACTTATAGAGATGGGAAAACTCCATGCACTTACTCACAAGGGCGATGCAAACAAACTCAGGGAGGGCACGTTTCGACCGTGGATTGATAGGTAATTACTGCGGCAAAGTGCAGGCTCACGCAACAGAGAGAAAAAGAAAAAGAAACTTCACTAAACAGGCGCTCCGGCTGACTGACGTGACGGCGCTAACTGACAGTTATAATGTCATCCACACTGAATAAAACACAACTTAAAACACACCGGTCTCCTCACTAGCAGTATGGAGCCAGGGGTGCGTTCGGATTACACAGTTTATTCAATCAATTCATAGTAACGCACCGCATTTAACGTTCAGTAACGATAACGGCGTTGTAACGACGGAAAAAGTAATTAGTTAGATTACCCCGTTACTGAAAAAAGAACGGCGTTACCTAACGCCGTTATTTTAAACGGCGTTATTCCCAACACTGGAAACGAGTTCCATATTCTCTCATCATTATTATCCGTCACTTCAAGGTAACTTTTACATAACATTGGGCCGCAGCTGCCACCCTATTCACTTTAGTTGTTATACCCATACAGTATGGCTGGCCCGAATTATTCGAATATTCGAATACTCGTTTGGAAAATTAGTATTCGGAGATTATTTACTTATTTTTTTATTATTATTATTATTATTTTTTTCAAAAAATTTTTTTGCAAGAAGCTAGTAGGGGAGAACGGGGTAAGTAGGCACACTTTTTACTCTAGTGAGAATTGCATATCACCTAAACATCTTTCAATAGTCATTCCTATATTAAATTGAAGCTTAAGGTGTTGGCTTGAAATGTGTACCCCTCACTTTTTCTATCTTATTGTAATAAAGAAGAAATTAATCATCAAACACACCCTTACACATTGTGACAACCAACCCCATCAAGGGGTCGGTTGTCAAACACTATGGGGTTGTTTGTCACAATGTAATCTTAATGGGAATAATCTTAAAAAGAAGGCAAGAAAGTAGAACTAAATTTGAAAGTTTAATTGCATTGTCAAGTTGACAAATAGGCCTACAGAACTTACTGTAGCCTTGGCAGCTGGTCTAGTTTGGGATGCACTGGGTTGTTTTGATTTTGTTGCCCTTTTTTCTTTTGCTTGCTAGCTGCCTTTTCCTGCTCTATTCTTTCCTTCTCTGGGGTGTCAGTAAGGATACAACTTGACAATTTCTTTCGTTATTGGGTTCCTTTTCTGGCTGCAGCCTTGAGATAACATGTGACAACCAACCCCCCAAAAAATTTGACGACCAACCCCAACTTGAATTTCTTGCTAACATCAAGGCCAACAACCATCTGACAACTAATTAGCTTGCTAACCACAATCTAAACTATAGTTTACCCTTCACACTTTGTATGGGTAACAAGTGTTTTGTTATAAACCCATTGTGTAAAAGCCTAGAATAAAAATACTGAGGAGCTAAATATTTTCAATTTGACATGAAAAACACAAACAGTCGTCTCACCTCAAATGCAGCAGTCTAACTCCAAGGAAGACTATGTAGGTGACCTCTGACCCCAATTCTGGATATTTACATATCAGAATTTCACAGACAGCGCCTTCTGGTTCCGAGATATAACGATTGTGACAACCAACCCGTGTGACAAATTACCCCGTTCTCCCCTACTGCAATATAATGTCATCAAATAATTTTATATTTTGATATAAAAGTTAGGAATATTGTAGTAGTAGTAGTAGTAGTAGTAGTATTGCTCATTTAGGAGGATATTACATCACTAAGTGTCATAGCGCATCCTTTACTTCACCTCCGAGCGCGTAAATCTTCAACAAAATATGCAGATACTATCAAAATCGGTTCCAGGGAGTATATAGGGATTTTTAAATTTATTTATTTATTTATTTATTTTTTATTTTTTTTTTTTTAATGTTGTTTTTGATGGTGTGTTTTTCTGGAACAAATATTCGAATATTCGCTCGGAAAAACCAACGAATATTCGAAGCCTGAAAAATGGCATTCGGGCCAGCCCTACCATACAGTATGTCAAGCCAGCCACAGTAGTTGGTATGGACAGAAACCCATCACAACCTGAATTCACTCTTCACTCTCCAAAAAAAAAAAAAAAAAAAAAAAAAAAAAAAACGACCTTCACCAATCTGCCAACAAATAAAGATGTCAACAAGTGGTGGGGTTAATAACTGTAAACCCCAGATAAGTATGGCTGGTCCACTGCAGTAACAGAGGTGTGCCACTGTGAGGGACGCAGGGAGGGGTGTCCTCCAGCAGCCCAAACAGATGGGCCTGGAACTCTATGAAGTGATTTGATCCGGCGTACAGAGGTTTTAACCGGACCCTGCTCAGTCTGCTCCTAGCATTCATCTTTCTCCTCCACACCAGGAATAATGCCAGATCAAGTTGGACGAAAGAAGATAATGACCCAATCTCAGATGCTTTTCTTCGCTTCATAATAAAGAGACAGTTTAGTCGGGGGTAGTGACATTTATTTTTTTCACTTTATTTCACCTTGGACTCCATCTGCATCTTGCAGAGGTCCAATTAACAACAATGCACCACACCAAAAGCCTCTTTCTTTATCTGTCCCTCGTGTCCAACAAGGTCTGTGCCATGTTTACTAATGACCACCTACGAAAGAATCACACACACTCACTTAATTTGCATGAGTTTGCATCGTTTTCAAGGACCAATAAAGGACTCGAGGCGTGAGCTTTGACACACAAGTACATTGTTCCAACTGCAGAGTACATTGAGGTATGTCTTGATGAGACCCTCTTGCCGAGAGACAAGGACCAAGAATAAACGCCACTTCGGCACTCCTTCAGAGGCGCACTTATTATTACGTAATTCAGATTAATTACCAGGCAGACACACTCAGCCCCCATCCCAGCTGGCTTTCTGTGGAGGCCCCCTGTAACTGTATGACAGCTAGTCTCTTTTTAAAAAGGGGCATAATCAAATTAGTCTGGGTGATTCTCCAGCCATTTTTAAGCATCTTTTGCCCTTTTCCCTTTATGGTGCACACGGCACGGAGAAAAAGACCAATAAAAACACCATTAGGTTTATGCAAATTTAAGCAGCCGTGCTGAGGACTGTAATGTGGCACATTGATTACTCAAGGGACCGGAGACAAAGTGTGTGTGCACGTGCTGCCAACTCTTTACTGTGTGTGTGTGTGTGTGTGTGTCTGCGAGAAGCATGGTGTGTGTGTGTGGGGGGGGGGGGGTCATGTCGTTGTTGTACACAGATGCCACAATAAAAGCCTCATTCAGCTTGTGTTCCTGGTGGCCCTCACAGCGAAGCATTAATAAAACATTAGTATTGAGTGACTGGGGGCCTCTGCACTCCTCCCTGGTCCAAGAGCGTGACCCTTTCCCATTTGACAGCAGCTGTCTGGGGATGCAGAGGACTCCCTGTGTGGCCCCTGACCCCTCAAGGTGTAACCCATCACACAGAGCAGTGCCCACCTCATAAGGAGGCTTCCTTTGAAAGAAAAAGAGAGAATCCTGCTTATGTCTGTGATGGTTTTGTGGAGAGGGGTGATGAAAAGGGAGGGGTTTGTGTGTGTGTGTGTGTGTGTGTGTGTGTGTGTGTGTGTGTGTGAAGGGGGCTGAGGAAACATGGGCTCAAGCTTAACTAACCGTCATCTCTGGTGCCGTTATAGTTCAGTGGTTTAAAAGGCAAGAGAGAGATTGAGACAGACTGTGCTGAACTTTGCGCAAGGATCTCTGGTTACATTTTGTCTGCCAGTAGTCTGGCACCAACAACTTGACCAGATTGCAACATGCATGATGCTACTCTGCTCATCTCCAAAACACAATAAGATTATAATCTAATTGGCCAGGTGTTAAGACTGTACAGGCAATGGTCTAAATGTGACAATTAGAGCTGTACTGTACCCCTCCCCCCCGACTGGACCATAACAAATACGCTACCATAATGCTTCAAAATGTACAAATACCTTTCCATCAACAGTGGCTCTTCTTGCTTGGCCTTGGGGAGTCTGTGGTTAGTCACATCTGGTGGAAACACAAGGGCTGTCAGTCGGTGGTGACAACAAATAAATGAGAGAAAGGAGCAGAGAGGCTGCTATTCAAGCGCAAACTGTCAGGACAAACAAAAAGGGCTCGACCGCAGGGCAACATTAACAAATCTTCACTAATGGGAATGCGGGCCACACCATCATTCCTCCCGAATTAGAGTAAGGATGGTTGGCTTTTTAAAGGACAGGCAATGCCAACAATGTGAGCTTCTATGTTTGTGTGTGTGTGAGACAGTAGTAGTAGGAGTGGAAAACGAGTGGTTTCACGGCTCCGTAAAATTCACAATACTACAAGTGAATGCTTGGACAGCTGACTGGTGTTTTTTCGGGCCATCGTGGACAAGAAAGGAACACGCTCGCGCACAATTATTTTTCTCCCTGACCCCAGCTGAAAGTTGACAACCTCGGGAGCTAAAGTATTTTTAGGTAGGCGTTTCAGCTGCCAAACGGTGTAAAGTATAGCTGTACTTCTTCTGGTCTTACTGCTCACCACTTTATAACTCTGTGTGTGTGTGTGTGTGTGTGTGTGTGTGTGTGTGTGTGTGTGTGGTGCGTGTGCGTGTGTGTGTGTGTGTATACGCTGCTCTGCATTACTTTGTCTGCTGTAATTAAACATAAAGGCAGTCAGCAGCGGCAATGGTAGCTACCGTTAACTGAAGAGAGTTCATAAGGAAGCGGCACCCTTGATCTTTCATAGCCAGCCCGTCTGTCTCCATCCCCGGCCTAGAAAACCTAGGCTGCCATGGAGACGGCGGTCCGTATACCAGCAGCCTGGTAATGCTAAGCCCCCAGCTCCATTATATCCAGCTGTTTACTGTAGACACAAGTCACAGCCCTCTGCTGCTCACTTGCTTCTGCTCTGCTTTACTTTCAGTTCTTGGAGTGACTGTTCCATATTCCTGAGAGAAGAAAGGGCAGTTGTTTCTGTGGAATTTCTTTCCTGGCAACAACTCAAAAGAACTGTTAAAAGGGGCACTGAAATAGATTTAGACCAGTTCTTCCTTTCCAGTTTAAAGGAATAGTCTGACATTTTTTAGTTAGACGAGATGAAACGAGAGCCTGAAGGAGGTTAACTTAGTTTAGCTTGAAGACTAGACTGGTGTTTTTATTCAATATACACAGACACAGGCTTTGGGAAAGCTTGGTCCCTGGATGTTGCCAGTGTAAATTAAACTCTGCCTTGTTTTCACTTTAATTTTAAATGTCAATTCGAAGAAAGATAAAACCACAAAACCCAACAATAAAAGAAGACGACGGAGCAGAGTCTGGGTTTATTAAAATACAAATCTAGTGACTAGAGCCGCAACGAACATCTTTCAATAGATTGCATCAGGGCTTGAAATAAGATCAAAGGAGAGGACAAGCCTCACGTCAAATCTAGCTCCACCGCCGGCGCCACCAACACTGGGCTCATGTACAAACAACCGGCAAACCTTGAAAGTATCACTGTGTTCCCTCTTGGTCTCGTTTCATCAACTAGCACCACCCATCTCCTCCTTCCTCACCCTGTGCCTCAGACACCATTCATCATCTCTCCTATCTGACACCAAACTGTGAAAACTGCCACCTGTCGTTCCTTCGGGCTGATTAGGCTGAGCAATTATTCACTGATACGGGCTAGGTTACGTTACAGTCAGTCAATCATATTTTCATTGCCTTGAGATGGATCCACCTCTCACCTTCCTCCTGAATTCCTGATAAGATTACAGAGGCGACCTCTGTCGGCACATATGGTTCTGAAGTAGGTTTTGGTAACCTTTTTTTTAGTTTTTTTCTGTAAAGCACATTGAAAAGAGGGCTCCATGATTAATATATATTATTTTCATTCAGACAAAAGATAATTTAACAGGGAAAATTGGGGTTACATTTTTAGTTTTTCAACCTTGTCAAAAGGTTATTTTAAGTTGTGCATCACACATACATACTCTAATACAAGTGTGTTTCCCTTGATATTTAAACCTCGCCGCAAAGCTCTGCTGGCATACCTTAAACTACACCATGTCTCACCTTTTATAACTTAGGACGGTTTGGAGATACTGACTCATAATAGCCAGTTCAGTTAGCACCCAGGGCTGTCCCTGCATAGCACCTTGCCCACTCGCCCTGCTGTCGATACAAGCTTGGGCCTGATCACTGCCTCTCCACCTCACTCCTGTCAGAGTCAGAGGTCCCAGAGTTGAAGCTCTCGCTCTGTAATTACGCCCCGCTGACATTCCTCCTGGCCCCTAAACCTGGACTTCACTGTGTTTATCCAACACCCGGCCTTCACAGCAGCTAGATAATGTGTGACTGTAACCACTGGCAACCCTGAAAACAGTAAGGGGCTTTAGAACTGGCCACGTCCGGTTTAAACCGACATGCACCTGGGTCTGTTGAGTAACAGTTCGGCTTGAATAGAAAGATATTTGTGTTCCCATTAAGTGCTTTCCCATATATATTCTGACAATACAAGGGGAACTGTGAAAAGCACATATAATTGACATCTTGTTTGTTTGTGTCAGTTTAAGGGAAGTTACAATTACTCACCATGGAAACCTCAAAGAATCAGTGCGTCTCTCTCTCTATGCCGAGAGGTACTTCCATGTGCTGACGAAGGCAGTGGGAATGAGCGAGTAGGGCACACTGGTAACACTGTCCCAAGAGTCCGATGCCGGATCGTAACAGTCTAATGTCTTACACCTCTGAGCGCCAAAGTAACCGCCGACCACATACAGTCTGTTTCCTGAGGCCACGGCGTGGCAGCTGATGCGTTTGGCCGTCACGTCACCAAACTTTGACCACTGGTACGTCTCGCTGTTGAAGCGGTAAGCCGAGCTGGCTGAAAACTCTGTGTCGCCTCCGATCACCACCACATGGTTGCCGACCACAGCCGCGGCAGTGTAGCGCCACAGTTGCGGACAGGCGGCAGGTACGGACCAGCGGTTCTGTAGCGGGTCAAAGCACTGCACCTTGGGGTATTTGTCTCTGTTCGCACTAGTGCCCCCAAAGGCAAAGAGTTTGTTTTTGGCACCAACAACAGCCGCATTGCTCACGCCCTCCCTGAGCGGAGCCACCAGGGTCCATTTGTTGGTCTGAGGGTCGTACTGCTCCACCTGTTTGAGAGACACAGACGGAGAGGCAGGGAAGGATCCTGCCAGGGAAGTGTGTCCTCCCACCACGAACAGCATATGGTCCAGCTCTGCCGAGCCGTGTCCGAATCTGGCCACCAACATGGGCGCAGCTTTGGACCATTCGTCGTGTAGTGTGTCGTAAACCCAAACGTCTTTGGAGGCCCCGTTTTCAGAGCCGCGCCCTCCAGTAACATAAACCTGCCGCACATGGAGGGAAATCACAGCTTGAGTACATCTACGTAACACTGCATGAAAAAAGCTAATTTTCGAGTATACAGCTGCATTTCAAAAACTTTTAAAAAATTTTAGCAGTAATTTGATTAGAAAAAGTGAAACTTTCATATGTTCATTACACATGAAGAGAAATTAATCTAGAATAAAAATACTTTTCAGAAGATTGACATCCTTTTTTTGATCAGTTTTACTTAATATTCTTATATTTTTTGAGATAATGGATTTTGATGAGTTTTAAGCCGTAATCATCCAAATTAAAACAACAAAAACGCCTGACATGTAATGAATCTAGTATATATTAAATTTTCGCTTTACGAAGGACTTTTCCATGATATCTACATTTTTTGAGCTGCACCTCCTGTAGATCTGACACACATACCTTGCAACCAATAGCACAGGCGCTGCATTCTTTCCTGGGGCTGGGAATGTCTGTTTTGGGCGTGATCTCCTTGGTCTTGTTGTCGATCATGTAGATTTTGTCGCACATGAAGGTCTGTCCTCCCAGCAGCAGCAGGGCCTGGCTGACCTTGCGTGGCCGGGCGCAGAACCCCGTCACGATGCCGTCGTTCTGTAGGATCCTCATCTTGCAGCGCACGGCGTCCTCCACGATCTCCCGGCCCACCTTGTGACACATGACCAGCTCCTCTGAGGCTACGTTCTTCAGCAGGTAGGTCTCTGGCAGCAGCGCCAGCCGCACGCAGCGCAGCAGCTCGGGCAGCTCACTGTGCCTCCGCTCCATGTCGGCCTTCACCCAGTCGATGACGGCCTGGTACACCAGGCTCTCGTCCTCCACCTCCAGCTCCTCACTCAGGATCAGCTCCTGCACCTTGTCCCGGGGCAGGCTGAGGAAGTCCTCCGTCTTGAAGAGCATGGCGAAGTCGGCCAGACACATCCTCCAGGACAGCTCGTACAGCCTTTGGCACTGGTGGGCGTCTGACAGCAGCATCATGCCCAGGCAGTTGGACTGGTGCAGATTTTTCTCCAGGAAGTCGGCCGCCGCGTCCCTTATGTCATGGAACTGCAGCATGTCTCCGGCCTCCAGCAGTGACTCTGCGTTCTCCTCGTTGATGAGGATGCGGGCAGAGTAGGCGTAGTCCAGCAGCAGCTCCAGCACCTCGGGGTGCAGAGAGTCATGGAAGTTGACGTCTGCGTCGCGGCTCTCCCTGAGCCCTCCGCTGAACATGGCCTCAAAGTATCGGCTGCAGGAGGCCAGCACGGCCCGGTGGCACGGGAAGGACCTGTTTCCCGCCTTCAGCACCACGTCGGTGAAGGTCTTGCGTTTGCGCAGCAGGTTGAGCTGAGTCAGCAGGCTGTCGGCGTGCGACGTCTTGTGGAAGAGATGGATGTTCATGGAGCCCGAGCTGGAGCGAGACTTTCGGTTTTCGTGGTTACTGACGGACATCTTGACTGGGATCTGGATGAGGAAATGAAGTAGACATATGTATGAGTGGACAGAAAAAGACCTAGTTGTTTACATTTGTCTCACACCCTCTTTTTTGACATGAACATAGTAAACACTCCCCGTTTACGATGAAATAAAACTCCCCGTGCCAACATCTCTCATGAATGGGCTGATCGGAAATAAAACAATCATATCAGGTGGCCTAGTCGAAACGGAAATGAACTTTGGACTTCAGCGATGAAAGGAGAGCAGATAAGGAACATTCTCAGAGGAAAACAGTTTGTGAACACTGCGTGACAGTGATTTGACACTAGAGAACACATCAAGCATCCACACTCAATCCTCAAACTTCAAATGAGCCACTATAACTGGCGTTTTAATACTTCCCCATGTAATTACCGATAGGTGAGAAAAAAAAGCACCTGGCTGGGCGTGTTGCCCTATATCACATCTCTCTCCACCCTCATAAACATTTCAGGGCTGTGAGTCACCTCCAAGCAAGAAATTCCTGCCAACTCCTCTGCAGGCTCACCTACAAGGTGGTGTCAAAGACGAAAGCTTTGAAGCCCACATATGAGAAGTGACACCTCAGACCAGCTCCATGGAGGAGAAATATTATGTAACCACTTTGCAACATCGTTTGATCATCAGCAGTGTATTTAGACAGGCTAACAGCAGCCATGCACACCAAAGAGAGGTTGGTGTGAATGTTTAAATCAGTACAATACTCTTATAAACATGTCATAAGTAGACATTCACCTTATTCGGAAGATTACCCATTTGTTATAATAATAGTATGCGTGTTACCGCAGGTTAATAAAGACCTGGCTGTCTACAACATGATAACGACCAAACATTTATGTTCAGCTAGAATAAAAAGCCTCCATTGTTTCAAAGGCAGATATATTTAAGTCTGCTATTCAATCCCACTGAAAGGGGAAGGTGGATTTCCGTCAGGGGAAGTGGGGGGACTCGGCGTGAAATCCAATTCGTTTTGTGCAGTAAATGTGAAACCACGGTCAGCACTTCACTATGCGCTCAACTTTCCTCCCAAGTTAGCAGAAGCCAGCCGCCTGCACACATCCAGGCTGCTACAATCAGCAGCCGACATCAAAAGCCCCGCAGTTACAGCATTGAGAACTACACTCCTCACATTTCGTAAATTGGAACAAAAATGCCAAAAGTATCACGTATCGTTGTGCAATTGATAGCCCACTTTAGCAGGCGGATCAAACGTCCGATTCTTACCTTGATAGGCGGAGAGCAGATCCGTATTCCTTTAACTCGCTTAGCCTACAACTTGTTCCGTCGTTGATTCGTTTGAAGTAGTGGCACAATTTAGACGAATCCGCCTTCAGAGTTTAAAAGCGCATCTTCTTGTCCTAAACATCTGGGAAACGGTTGAGCCATTTGTCCACGTCGCGAGCTTTGTTTTTTTTTTTTTTTGTTCAAACCTGCAACAACAACAGAAACGGAAACAATGTCCAAAGTTAGTCGCTCGGTTTGTTCTGGGGAAGCCACGCAGCGTGCTGTAGAGAGACGAGTAGAGTGTAGAGCTGAGAGACAGAGCATAGGCAGCCGTAGTGTTCACACTGGCTCCTCCTTCTCACGCTCCTCTTGTCCAATGGGCTCAAACAGCCAATATTACAAACGTGCTCTCTTATGTTCCTCATCCAACTCCTCAGGCAAAGGTCCATGCAAAGAACATTCGCATAAAATGAATTGCCGTGAAAAAGAAAATGTCTGTGTGTTTTCACCTGCCTGCACACAGAAACTGATTCACTAGCGTCTGTGACACTAATAACAACAAGGCGATTAGAATCTTAAGACATAGAATCAAATGAAAACACAATGGCCTATAAAAGGCATAGGCCTACAATAAAACATAAATCAAATATAACACTAGATACAAATAACAAAGAGTAAAAACAATTTCAAATAATAATACACTATTTGTTTTATATAGTCAGTATTGTTATTGCCAAACATGAAAGTCTAAATTCCATTTCCACAGCGCCACAACATAACATGTTATGGGAAAGATACTGTATCATATTGTTGGCATCAAAATTTAAATTCACATTCAAACACTATAGGATATTGACATCAGATCATGAAACGCTGGCCTCATACACGTTTTTTTATCAGATTCAGATTCATTTTTATTGTCATATGCACCGTTACAGCACAATGAAATTTGTCTTTTCAGTACACACCACTCCAAGACGGAAAGATGGAAACTCCCCCTCGTCTGCTTAAAAGAACAAGAAAACGAGATTTAGAACCCTCTGACCTCAGTGGTCGTTATGGCCCTGGCTGTGTACTTCTTAAGTGTTCTTGTAGGATTTTCACACAAATTTACCCAGATATTAATACTCATTACATTGGTCAGCAGCACTAGCCGGCACAGCATAGCCTGCCAGCACCACAAAACCGACAGTCTTAATGATCATATGATGGCAGGTTAAAGTCCCTCTGAAGGACCATGAGATTGTTTCTCCTGCTGAATTCCTGGCATTTTCCAAAGGATTTAAGTACTTGAGGGCTATTGGGAGAAGACTGAGGTCATTCAAGAACCAGCCAAATCAGCCTGCACACTGAAGGGAATTTAACAGACTGATAAAAAAACCCATTGTACAACAGATAAGCTATAAAAAACTGTAGTAAATATTTTCATTTCATTTCATTTAACTTTTATTTATCCTCGAGAGACCAATTGAGGGGTGACCCTCATTTTCAATGGTGTCGAGTTCAAACAAATTCCAAGGAAAAACAACAATGCATACACAATATTCAATGCAAATACATCAAATACACAACAACAGGTGAAGAGAAGAAAAAAACAAAAAGCAAAAAAACAATTGAAACATTTACATGGTGGTGAAGAGTGGCAGCAATTAAAATGAAATTAAATGGGTGAAAGTACAATATAGCCTAATTAAAACAGTTACAGGTAGAGTTTGGCAGATTTCGAAGTATAGTTTAGGAAATAAGGTGTCATGTGCAAGTAACAATAAAGATATATTTATAGCATGTGATAAAATACAGAGCGGTTTTTAGAATTAAACCTGTTCTCTGTGCAAGCTTCATTGTAGGAACATGTCCCCACATGTCTGCAGGTGTAATTAACGGGATTCATACTGGCTTGATACCATTTAGGTGTGCCAGCTTTCGGTCCCTGCTAATGTGCATGCCAGCTCATAGGCTTACTGGATCATCCTTATTGTTGATAGTTGCACCTGTGCTTTTCGTGCTTTTACAAGTCCAAAATGTCTGCAGTGAAAAAGGCCCCAATGGAAAAAAAATTGAACACCACAGAAATATTTGAAACAGTAAATGGATAGGTCATAGCTTTAATATTTGAGGTCTAACTTTTATTCGGACACAAAGAGGCTTTGGGGACAACGGTGCACCGAGCTGACAGATCTCAACACCATAAACACCACTTCAAGAGCGAGTGCCACACTGCTCAGGTTTCCCCTCCCTCTCTGTCTCTCATCCCCTTTTACTGTCAATCAAGCCTCTGCTTTCTCTCAACTGTCTTAGTATGTGTGTGTGAGCACGTGTGAGCGCTCTTCCTTTTGTCCACCGTTTCCTTTTGTTTCCTCGCAAGGTACTTGAATTTGACTGCCACTCATACATCTTACCATTTCTTTTCAGTCCCAAAGTAACCTTCGGCAGTCCTGTGTAACCTCAAAATTTGACACCATAAACACGCTCATGGGTTATTCACATTGTTGCCAGTGATCGTATAGAAACCTCATTTGTCGATGACCAGGCCAAATGCTTTCATACACACAAGTGTGCCTAAAGGAGATTACGAATTTAAGAAGATTAGAATAATGAACTCATGATTGTAATCTAGGGTTAATTCATTCTGCTGCACTTCAACCCTCCCTTCTCCCCTATTCAACCCAGTCAGTGGCTTGAAGCCAAACTGTTCTGAGGACTTATGTGTGTTTATGTGTGTGTGTATGTGTGTGTGAGTGTGTGCCTGCATGCGCGCTTACTGCAAGCATTGTTTCACTAGCCATTAATTATTCTTAGGCAGGCACACCACTAATCAGACACCCCACAATTATTCTTCAATGCCCCCCAGCGTTGCAACAAGCCTCTCACAGAATGCCTGTTTGGTGGACAGTAACTGTCACTCCATTGTTGCTCTCAGACTCACTGTACCACATATTTGTTCACTCAAGGCAGGTGGTCTTCTCAGTGAGGTCACCCTGTCTGAAACATAAGGAGGGGGGTTCTCGGAGGGGGTCATCGTCATGCCTAGGCCTCAACACCAAACAATGCAGAGTTTCTTATGACTCTATTTATGTCTTTAGCTCCTGGTTTCCACATAGTCACCCAGGCAAGTTGACAAGTCTAGTTTTATCTGCAAATTGTAACTTATATAATTATTAGTTTTACATGAATACATTCTTATGATGTATTTATTTATTTGGTTATTTATTGCATTTAATCAATTCAGACAAAACATCTTATACATCACCTTGCATTTCCTATTGCTATCTATCTATGATATTGGAGAATGGATTATGCTACTATTTATGGGTATGTGAAGAAAATAAAACTTACCTATAGTTGTAGGCCTAGGTATTTTTTGGAAGTCTACTCAAAATTATTGTCTAATTCACTCAATTAAAACTTCGGATTTGAGTGATTCTGTGGAGTAGGCCTATATAGCCCCCTTGTGGCAAACACGCGTACGCGCACGTGCGTTGTCGTGGCGAGTGCACGTGGTACTTAGAAGCCGACTTTCTCTCCAAAGTAATATAGACATGAGCTGAAGTATATCACTCACGTAATATTATTTTAGCCGCGATGTACGCCTATTTATTGCACTGACTGTAACTCGACTGTGTCTTCTCAACAAAGAAAACTACATTTCCCATGTCGGTGTCCCCTATGCGGATATGACGTGGGCGGTCTTCCGCCGCTGTCAAGGGCATAGCAATCCTGCGCAACCTAAGCAAGCCTAGCTGTAGCTGTCTGCACGTGTATTCAAATAAGGTCGATAAAGCAGTTTTCTATAACGTCTACGGTAGAAATGGACGGGTTTGGTTCAGACTTCTCAGCAGGTGGATCAGGCGGTAAAATGGACACCGGTACCATTATGGAGCAGGTTAAGGTCCAGATAGCGGTGGCTAACGCGCAGGAGCTTTTGCAGGTAAATCAATGGATACAGATGCTAAGCTAGCAAGTTTAACCTGGAACTTAGTTATTTGAAGAGTTTACATGTGTGGTCAAATATATAAGGGATGCTGTGAGCACCTTTATTATTCCTGTCATAACGTTGATAAGGTACCAGAGCAATGAAATCTTTGAAATGCTGTTTAATACAATGCAAAGGTGAATCGTCGGTTATTTTAACAGATTGCTTTGACCCAGTAAAATAAATGCTAACCGGTTGGTGTGGTGGACTGCTGTGTTATGTCTTTGTCAGCTGTTGGTAATCAACACAATAAACCATTAACAAACACCTTTTTCTTGTTTCAGAGAATGACAGACAAGTGCTTCAAGAAGTGCATAGGCAAACCTGGAAGCTCGCTGGACAACTCTGAGCAGGTATGTATTGAGCAGTGTTGCCACAGTTACTTTGAAAAAGTAATCCGATTACTGATTACTAGTTACTCCTTGAAATAGTAACTTAGTTACTTTACTGATTACTTGATGGTAAAAGTAACTAAGTTAGATTACAAGTTACTTTAAACGTTACTTTACAGGTTTTGAAACCCATATATCTCAATTTAAAACATGCACATATTAAGAATCATTGAAAATATATAAAATAAAGCTTGTAGGCTAGTAGCCTATAGGCATACTGTTTTCAAAATAATAAAAATTATGGTTTGAAAAATGTAAGAAAAAAAAACCTTTTTTCCCCCATGAAAATAAATGCATTCCTGCAAAGACAGTAGCAGTGTCTTTAAACTTAACGTGCTTGGCCCTTCACTCTCATGCATTAATTTGACTTTTTTCTGCGATGTCTCATGTACTGGGTGTGTGCGGCCACCGGTCGCCACGTGACTAGAAGTTTCCAAGTTTTAAACACTTCTATCTCTTCAACGTCACCGTACCCGAATCCTAAATATCCCCATAGCAGACGCTATATTTCATGGGGGGGGAACGTTTGTTTTGCGCCACAGTTCAGCTTAGACTCGGCCGTAATGCTACTGTGTACACACACACACACACACACACAGGCACACAAACACACTGCATGTCAGACGAGGGGCGCTACCAAAAAGACGAGAGGAGCGGTTGGAGCAGTTGGAGCGCTTAGAGACACATGCGCGCACATTTATTTACATTAAATCGCAATCGCAGTCATTTGTGCATTTATGTAAAATGTTTCATTAGGAAAATGACAAAAAAAGTAACGCACAATGACTTTGATGAGTAACTTTAATCTGATTACTGGTTTGGAGATAGTAACGCGTTAGATTACTCGTTACTGAAAAAAGAGGTCCGATGCCGGTAACGCGTTACTAAGTAACGCGTTACCGGCATCACTGGTATTGAGCTACTTTGCTTCACGTTTCAATACATTTAGATCTCAATTTTGAAAGTTTTTGATAAGCTATTTTATAATTTAAAAAATCACATTTCAAACATTTATTCAACTTGTTTTGGCCCCTCATTTGAAGATATACTGCTTTCAAAAAAATGTATAATAGTGAACGCATGGGTTTTGGACTGTTAGTTTGACCAAATAAGCAATTTGAAACAAATTTCTGTTATGTGATTTAATGTTAAAGAGTTTTCAAATCTATGCTTATTTCCTTCCTTCTAGAAATGTATTGCCATGTGTATGGACCGGTATATGGATGCCTGGAACACCGTTTCCCGAACATACAACTCAAGATTACAGAGGGAAAGAGCTCGCATGTGAACACCCCTCTCTCCACCTTTCTTATCCTGTGGCCACTGTGCAGTGAGGAGGTGTGGCGGCAGCAGCACTGTGCAAGGCCCGAGGCTGGTGGCCGTGCACATGTGTCTTTGCAGCAGTACCTCATCAACTTCTGTCATAATACCTCACAAACAGGCAGAGCCTGTGGACTCTAGACATAACAATTTTTATTTTGCTCTGAGGAACAATTAAGTAATGAAGTGATTCTTTTTTTTATGTGATGGATAATATATCTTCTGGTTAAAGTTCATTGTAAAAAGCTGCAGCATTGACCTTTTTATATCCAAACCTAAAGTGGTCATAAAAATTAAGAAACTCCTAAATTGACAGTTGGAATGAATGTGTGTGAGTATGTGCTAGCCCTGTGATTGAATGGCAACCTGTCCAGGGTTACCCCATGTATTGTGCAATGCATGCTGGGAACTGACACCTTTCTGCCATGTTTCTTTTGTTCAAGTCCCTGGCTGTGTTCGGAAAGCCATACTAACGTCCTACTCATACTCATTTTGACTTCAATTTGAGTATGTGACGGTTGGGTATGCGAGAAATTCCTGGATGAGTACTAAGTTCCGGGAAGATTTTGGGTATGACTCGATTGTATACTTTTCCTACTCAACCACCCCACAATGCACTGGGTCAATTCTACCCGCCCAGGAAAATGAAATATTTTCGAGCAAGTTGCTAGGCAACAACATTGTTTGGGCTCCGCGATCTGACAACTGTACGTGGACTGCAGTCATTCATAAACGCTTACAATAGATAAGAGATGAAGATAAATGCCTAACATTAGAGTTACTAA
>CM049403.1:17400000-17690000 GCA_026929865.2 Hyperoplus lanceolatus
GGGCCACAGAGCTAGAGTTGGGTGGCCATCGCACACCTGAATGAATAGCATGTGATATGCTGTACAACCAATTCAAATATGATTTATAATCCCAAATGCCCAAATCATGTTAGTATCCTTTGTAATGTTGGTCAGAAAACTGAACCCCTGAATGGGGGTCTGGGGGCAACCCCCCCCAGAAGTTTTTTTTGTGTTTTTAACATGTAATCTAAGCATTCTGGCGAAGAGAATACACGAAAAAGTCAACATTTATTTCAATTCAGATGAATAGTAAAATTAACAAAACAACATAATTTGCTAGCAGCCAGATGCCTAACAATTTACCCAGGGGGCAAAACCCCCTTTTTTTGGAAAACAGACATGGGCTGTTGTAAAAGGTTGTTCACCATAAATGATATCTAGGACCCTCAAGGATCACAACCTGGTCAACTACCAGACTACCTTATAGATATCATCTTGAAATAGATATTGGATAAAGCCAGAGTTAAAATCATTATTGCATTTTGACATTATATAAGTGTGTTAAGTTTCTACATAGCAAACTTCCTCTGTGAGAAATGGTGTGATAATTCTGGTTTGATAGTGGTTAGATTGACATGATTTGATAGTTTTTTTCATTACTCTGACCCAAAAATAGATTTTTGGTTTTTAAAGATATGCAAATGTGTGCATAATTTGTGAAATATGCTAACTTTGCATATATATTCAAACTTCAATACAAAAAAGTCATTGTTTACGTTACATGATGATATCTATAAGTTTAAAACAATCAATTTTACCCTCGCTTTAAACCATGGTTCTGATTTTCTATTTTGGCCCCCTGTAGCTTTCCAGCAGGTAGTTGACCAGGTTGTCCACCCAGTTTGTGATCCTTGAAGGTCCTAGATACCATTTCTAGTGAACAACCTTTTAAAACAGCCCATGTCCAAAAAATCACTTTGCCCCCTAGGTAACTGTAGAGAGGGAAGGATGACCACTAGCTTTTGACCAAATATCTTGTTAAAAAAATAAACCTTTATTTATGAAATTCTGCCCTTACTAAGAACATGTTACACTTGCTAACTACAAACTTTTATTTTTAATTCAGATTTCAAAAATCTGCTGGGGCACGTGCCCATACACCTGCATGGGTGGCACACATGTCACAAGCACACTTATGCTGTTTTCAAGACCTTTGCTGACCAGAGACCAGGGGCCTCATTTATAAACGTGGCGTACGCCCAGAAGAGGGCGCACGCCAATTTCTACGCAAACATTGGGATTTATAAAAAGCAAATTTGACGGGAAGATGCGCGGTCCTCCACGCAAACTCTGACCCATGCGTACGCACAGAAAGTGGAGAAAGGAGAAAAGGCGACTCCGTCGACACATGTATGAAGTGCGAGAAAGAATGTGTTTGTGTAAAATGAATCCAGATATAGGCCTATTATAAGCCATGTAGGTCTATCATATAGTGAGATCCTTTGCAAAACGATTGAAGCCATTCTTACAACTAATAAAAAAATGCCTCCACGGATTTTTCCATGGAGTGATACCAACAAAAAACAAAACGAATTAGGATCTTAAATAGCCTACAAACAAAAAAAAAAACGTTTGAATAAGCTCTGCTTGTTATTGGATTCATTCTGATAATATTGAGGTGGAATACAACCTATTACTTTTACACTGACGCTGTTCTCGATGCCTCAGTCAGGCAGACAGGAGTGCACAGTTTCATACACTAATCATAAGCCTATTGTACATCACGTGCTAATTTTTCGCGGTTTTTAGTCCGTTTTATCTATGTGTTTTTCTTTGTGTTTAAGCACGTCGTAACTGTGTTTTGAAAGGGACAGTGAAGTTTATTATTATTAACCCTCCGCCGCCCGTCACTGCACCAGGATGAATTCTCCGAATCTGTATCTCATGGGGGGTCTCAGTGTCCCCCGCTCGTGGCACAAACACTGCTGTGTGAGGATATGTACTTGTTTGCGTCCACTTTTATGTCGGATCGCTTCTTTTTATTTCGACCACAGCGTTCACAGAGATCGCCACAGGCTGCACTATGACGCCTTTACCCTCACACTGTGCCACCAAACTAAATGTTCCCTGGTCGCCACATCTCCAACGGGTACTTACGGCGTGACCGCAGTGAGTGATCCACACCGTGTGAAGTCTATTTTTCCATTTCCCTTTCAGTCGGCGATTTCCACTACCGCCTTCATGCACTCAGTAAATGAGATTAATTCGGGCGTGTCAATGACTATGTATGGTTAAATATGGGCGTTACGTGAAGCCCGCAAAGGCTGCGCCACATTTGGATTGCGTTCCGAATCGCATACTTTCTACTATATAGTATGTAGAAAAAATATTTAGGATGTCCCGATTCTTGTGGCTAGATTTAGGATGGTTAGAAGTACCCGGATGTCCTACTTCATGCGGCCAAGATTGTTAGTGTTGAAAAGTGCATCCTATTTGGGCGATTCTGACCCACAATCCAGTGCGCACCTGAAGTGACGCCACATCGACATCAGGTCGGCAAGACGCCTATCTGCCAGTTCTGTAAGCTACCCCCTGGCGGCTGTTGTATTGCTTATTGTCAATAAAATTTAAAAAAAACCAAAAACAAACAAACAGGGATGCGACGGATATAAAAGCAAAAGGCAAGATCAAGGCGCAATGTTATGATGAAATAAGAGAGTAAAGTATGTCCCAATAGTATGCCTACTGCATCCTAACTAGATTCTTTTTATCGTCGGATGTAGTACGTAGAATAGAAAAAAGAAAGAGTATGCGATTTGCAACGCAACCTTAGAGTTGATTGTGATTTATAAAGGGAAACAGGCGTAGGACGTGAGTGCGCACTGTTTTATAAATCAGAATATTTTTGTTCGCACGTACATCCTACATTTCTTCCGTACGCTAGCTTCCACGTGAATCCCACGCAAAGCTTTATAAATGAGGCCCCAGTTCTAGTGGCCACAGTCCTACCATTAAAGGTGCTGTAAGCGAAATGGTTCCTTTAGCTAACTTCCTGCCAGTTACTGCAGTTAGCAGTCCCCTCGCTCGTCCCTACGTCACCACATTAATGCACTGCGAGTTTTCTAGCATCATCTCAGATCCATAAGTGTGATAAAACATGATAAAAACCATCAAAACAGACATTGGGAAGGATTTTTACCTGCTCCGCCATTGTAGGCGCATATATTCACCCATCTGTTGCTCTGGCGTGCACCGGCAGTGAGACCATGGAGTGTATATAGTATATGAGTGAGACGAGTGTCAGTTTGTAACGTTCTCTCTTCTGATTGGATAAAAATTTCGTGACACTCCAATAAGTTTATTTGCCGATTACATGCAAAGCAGCTGACTGAGAGATCGGCTTTATGAAACGCGCACATTATGTAAGTGATGACTGTATGAATAGAGAGTGATTTTACACTTATATTAACATAAATAAACCGCTTACTTCACCTTTAATTTAGTACTTGAAAATTGCAAACTGATCTCATATCAGTGGATTGGAGTGTTTGTGTGATGAATGTGGCAACTACCTATCAAAAAAAAGTTAACAAAGAAAAAAATAAATACACATCACACCATACACCTCTGAGCTAAGCTACATATCAGGAAAATAAATATTCCAAAAAAAAAAAAGAACTTCCGAACTGGAGGGGTGTGGGGGGGTTGGGTACTGGGGTGTCCAGTAAGATTTCGGGGGGCCATGGCCCACCCCCCTAGAATCTCCACTGATGAGGACGGTTCCGGTTCAGATGATGGCACAGTGTTTCAAACAGCATCCATGACCACCAGCAGGTCAATACTGTGGAAACTGTGTTTGAGTCTGAGTGTGTCTTTTAGCAAGACTAAAGTCCATCCAAAGAACACGTTTTTGGTCAAGATGTATCAGGAAAATCTTCTGTGTCGGTGTAGTTTGTCATCGTTTTGCAGGTTAAGCTCCCTTTCTTGCCTATTCAGAAAGGCAGGTATGTAGATACCCATTTCCTGACAGAAGTCACACGAGTGTAGACCCCCGGAAAACCAGTTCGACCACATCCGTGTCCCCAGCTGGTCACTCCAGCAATAAACCACTGACCGGAGGGCTGACGACAGGTCAACGGCCCTCCAGAGTCTCCCTGAATGAAACGATGAGAGCGGGGGCAAGAGAACAAAAGAGTTCCTTTTAAAATGTGTTCAAAATACCTCAATGTTCTGAAGTCTTAAGGAAGTGGGTAAGGGTTGTTTAAAGATTAGTCAGGAAGAGCTAGTAAGGCGCAGCAGTTACAAAGAGAATGTCACTTGGACGGCTGCTGAGATGCCAGGTGCTTTGACCGAGACAGGAATGCATGTGGGTTTCATTACATAAGAAGATTACAGCGAGGGAGCAGGTGAAAATGGGGAGACTCTTTTGTAGGGTAGAAAAGTGTACACTCTTTATAGATAAGCATCTCTCACATAACTGCTGCAATGTTCCCTAAACAAGCAACACCTGGTTTTCTCTCCATCTTGTTTGAACCATCATTTCATTTTCCGACAGGCATTTTCAAGCAATGATTTACTTATATACTTTGAATTTTTTCACAGACAAGTAGATCTCAAATGAGCAGTTGCCAAGTTTGCTCTGACCTCGTCAACCATTCACTGTTAAATCAGAGCCATGGACCTATTGCCCTGAGCCACTGCTTACCTGTGTAATCTTGGTCCATAATATCACTACCCAGATGTTGCTAAGACTGTTATATTTCCATGACAATTTCCAAGCTGTGTAAAGGTGTGTATGTGTGTGAGTCGCACAGTATAATGTCCTGCCTCTTACCAAACAGCTGTCCTTGCCTCCCTCCATGTAACCAGCACACATCATGTTGGGAGTCAGCACGTTTCCATATGACTGCTGGCAGTCAGTCTGATCAATGGTGCTCACTGCAGCTTTCTGCAGCAGGTTGGTCAATGAACCTGTCCCAAAGAATAATCATTGGGTAATGCATTTTCACATAACACAGGTGGTTGCACTTAAAACCAACTTCTATTCAACTCCATTGTTGTATTGTGGCATAGCATTGGTTGATAAGGCAGATCGCCAGCAAATAAAAGCAGAGCTATCGGCATGTCTCTGTATCAAAAGGTTCAATGAGAAATACTATATGATTTTCTGCATTTGAATGAACAGCTTATGAGGAATGCATGTTTTTGAAGCGTATTCATAACATTTAGCTTTTTGAAAAACTGCCCGATGTCCGTTGAGTTTTGAACCACTCACCTCCTTCCTTCATGGACCCCCAGCCTGTGATGTAACACTCTGCATTGTTGAAGAAGCGGTGCACGGGTGAGGGGAGACACACTGACTGGATCGTGTAAGAGGTGGGGGCCGGGACAGCCAGCTCCAACAGAGCCACGTCATGGTCCATGTTGGTGCGATTGAAGGCGGGGTGGATGATCACCCTCTCGATGGCGATGACCAGGGCTCCCACCCCAGAGCGCAGCACCGATCCCAGGCTAACAGCCCAGTTAGTGGGGCTTGGGTCACTTTGGGTTACAAAGGAAAACTGTGTTATAACAGGCTCTGTTATCATAATCTGACTTGTAATGTGTTTCTGGTGATATTTGGCTTTAACATAGCACCTTTTGAAGCAGTGTGCCGCTGTGAGTAACCATTTTCTGTGAATGAGCGTGGCGCCACAACGGTGTAGCCTCTGGTACTGGAGACTGCCAATCCAAGGCCACTCCCCCCTACGAGCTGTTACTCCACCCACAATCCTCTGGGGGCCCAATGCAGGACTTAACCCGCAGTCTGAAACAGAACTACACGTGATTAGAAGCATTTCCATTTAAAATCCAGTATGTGCACCGGTCCGCGGCATACGTATAAACTTACCACAGTTCCTTTCGTCGGCCTGGTTGGGGCAGTCGGGCACTCCATCACACTCTGGGTTAACCTTGTTGGTGCAGGACGTGGCGCTACACTGGAAGTTTCCACTGCAGTTCAAGCCTGGAGGACATTGTGGAGAGACCAAGTGGCCCAAGTGTTAGACTAGTGCTAGAGTTCCACATTTATGATACCATATTTATGACTTCATTCAACTTCCCTAGGTTATTGATGAGTGATTGAATGAGTAAGAAATAAACTAAGATGCTCTCGGTATGACATTACTGGGTAGGGTTGGTGCAGGTGTAACATCCATGGCTATGGTCCTGGGTACTGGCGGATCATCAGGCCTTCCTCCTGCTGCTACAGTAACTGGCACGGTAGGACCATACTGGGAGTAATCGCGGACCAGGCTGGGATCCACGTGGCTTAGAATCCAGTTGCGAAGCTTGGTGACGCGGGAATAAACCCCAGGCTTGTTGATCTGGGCACAACCCACGCCCCAACTCACAACCCCCGCCAGGAAGAACCTCCCAGGGGCCCCCTCACACACCAGAGGCCCTCCAGAGTCACCCTGCAGGGACAAACACCACACCTCTGATTCGCTGATTGACAGTGCTGTTGGCCTGTCTGTGTCATTACAGTGACTGTCACTGGTATTATATATTATGGATGATAACAATTGCAACTTTACACTTTAGAAAATTACTAGTGACTTAGTATATGAAGGACAAGCTGCAAAGAAGTGGGGCAGAGGTTCAACTCTCCCTTTAGGTGCAAAATACTTATTCATAAGCAGGACCCCAAATCATGGCCAGATTCAGGGTTGCCAAGAAAGAAGAAATAGATCGGTCTAAATTGATTGAGCTGCTATGGGAGGCTGGACTGAGCCTTTATGGAAGAAGAGTGCCATGTTTTTCTCAGTTCACATTTTTTATTTTTTTTATCATCACATCATGCTAGCCTGGGATGAAGATAGCCGCTGGGTTTCTATTTTTAAGGTTCAAAAGAATTAACATTACACTTTTTACCCTTATAGTTTTCTCATAGGAAGGAAAGACCTGATCAACAGTATCTGTATCCAAACTTTGCCCCCAAGACAAGAAAGAAGTGTGAGAAAAATGTCAGTCGATAGCGTGTGCTATTGTAGCCGCCTTCTGTGAACCAACAGAAACAGCACTGACCTGACACGAGTCCACCCTGCCTTGCAGGAATCCAGCACAAACCATGTTGTGGGTGACAGCACCTCTGTACACAGATGACTTATTGCACTCCTTACTGTCGATGATCTTCACAGCCGCCTTCTGCAGTATGGGAGGCGTCTCAACTGAATGAACGAAGAGCGTAATGAAACTCAATTACTCATACTGATCGTGTTTCGACATGCAGTCCTTCTGCACAGCAATGGAAAGAGTACATTTTGTATTCTTAACTGGAAGGTACAACAGATTTCAAGTTCTTAAGGATATACTGTAAACCTAGAATAACTACATTTAGATTTGAGGGATATAATAATATAATACTGTTAAATGGGACTAGATGAAAGATTGTGATACAGCTCAAATATTATATTTGCCTCATTTAATCAAAATTGCAATGCAATACTGTTGATGGATGCAATTTCTCCCAACTGAATGACATATAATGCCTTAAGTTAATTTTCCTCTTGAATTATTGTTCATTTTCATTATTTTATAACCATAAAAATCATCCCTACAATATCAGCCCAATACTGACATCAAAGTATTGAGTAGCAAAGGTATTGGTTCTACATTCCTCATCTATGGGTTTTAGTTTTAAGGTGTTGTCCTGCAGCCAGACTCACATTTGAACATGTGTAGTGCTCCCCACCCTGACACCAAGCAGACGCTCCCAGGGGAGAAGACATGAGAAGGGGAGGGCAGGCACACTGGCTGGATGGAAGAGCTGAAGGTGAGAGGGCTCTCCAGCTCCAGCACAGTCACATCGCTGTCAGTGATACTGGGGTTGTAGTCCGGAGACACAACCAGCGATTTGATCTGTATGGTTTTGGACTCGGCCTCCCCACCGCTCACATGTCTGTCACCTACCATGGCCGTCCATTCGCTGGGGTCGTCGTTGCTACAAATTGTAGTAAAAACTTTTAACTATACATGCAGATCACGCAAAAAGCACAAATTACAGATGCACTGCTTACTTAACTAAAATTAACTCATAAAATGCCCCATAATATTTGAATGCTAGAGCACGTATTGATGCCACTAGGGAAATACAATTTAAAAAAAGATCTGTATTTCATTTTAACGTGATATGTATCATTATGTATCATGGCACACAACACAGATATTTGTCCCTTCTCCAAAATTCACACTTGGACAAAGCTGTAAAGTACTAAATTTATATCACGTGTGTGAACTCATTATCTTGTTATAATCTGATAAGCCTATATCTCGTCATAATGAGATATGTATCACGTTAAAACAAGATACCTTTTTTTTCTAGTGGCATCAATACGATTTCGTAGAATGCTAATGTAGTGCTCTAGTGCTTGGGAGAATGCCACAGTGACTCGGAAGTGAAAATGGTTGCCTACCTCTCAAAGCAGTGTGCAGCACTGACCAGCCAGCGTTCACTGATGATTGAGGCTCCGCAGCTGTGGCGTCCATGGAGCCTCAGACTGACCTGCCATGGCAGTTCCCCTTGCCGGGCGTCCTCGCCACCCACCACCCGACTCCCCATAGCAGGACGTGTACCGCACTCTGAAGGGAAATGTCAGATGAAGTAGTGGAGATTGAGATGATGAAGCAGAGCTGGATCTTCTTACACAGGTTTGACGGCAACCTCAAATTTACAATGTGACCTGTCAGTGCATTCTGTTATAATCTGCTGCAGTTTGTGGAAAGCATGCATGCGTTTTTTTACTATCAATAACTCAGAAAGGAACAATAAATAAAGAGGCTTAAAGGTGCACTATATAACTTTGGGTGTGTCAAAGAAGTGCGTTTTTTTTTTACTGTTGTTGTTTACAGCAGCAGGGCCCACAGTTTTGTTTACAAGCGTATTCTAGTCTAACGTTTTGTTCCAGGTGCTTCAAAATAAAAAGTTTTGATTTATGATGATAGCATTTTTCAATACTAAGAATTACATGTGGAGCAAATGGGATTGTAAACTAACTGCAGGCTATTAATATACAAACAAATCCCCCTCCCCCAAAACTGCATAGTGCACCTTTAAAAGGACAGTAAAGTTTGTAAAGAGTATTTTACCACAACGAGCTTCATCTGATCCGTCTGCACAGTCAGGGGTGAAGTCACACTCTGGGTTCAATTTGGTGATGCATTCTCCATTGTCACAAGTGAAGGTGTTGTCAGGGCACCTGGCTGGAGAGGCCACATGGAGGAAAAAACGTTAGTATCAGGTTCACAGCAAAAGAAATCACAGAAAAAAAAATAAGGAATCACATCCTAGATCCTAACTTTTGAGAGTAAATTCCAGATTGCTAATGAAATATTTCTTTATGGGCTTACTTTTTTTTCACAAAAGCTGCAAAAAGGATGGATGTGCAGTTTTTTAAATGTGTCAGTCTGAAAACAATACTCCCGTCGCTGTTATTATTCCTAATCCTTCATACTGCCTAAAGAGATCCTTTCCTAACGTGATTCCAATATGAGAGATGATGTAGTTGACACGGACCTCAGTACATGCGAGAATAAGTTGTTAAGCCAAAGGTAATAAGAGGCTCTTACTAAAGGACTGTGTATTTGACCTCCCACCACGTACATTGGCAATGCCTAATGAATGGATTTCTTCACAGCCATTATTATGGACAGCGAGAACAATTGCAATGACCAAAAACTCTTTCATACAAATGGGCATATGAGTATTGTTTTGAGATCTGAAAAAAAGGTCTAACTATCCTTCAGAAGTCACAGAAAAGAGCAAATAATGCGCTTTAGACCATAGATACAAAATAAAAAAAGCACATTTAGCACATATCAGTAAATCACACTATCTACTTTGATAGAAATAAAAAAGTCCCAAACCATTTGTTATTCCATTTAACATGTGTTGTGCAGGCACACACGTCTAACATATTCACTCACTTGTCATATCGTCTCCAATATTATAAAATGACTTTCCACTGGCTCCTAGAAATGAGAGGAGAGAAAAACAGTAGATCATGTGAGGACTGCCAGACCAATGAAACAATGCACTGCCCAACTGTGGCCTAAATGTGTCCCTCACTCCTACACTACACATATCCACTTGTAGGGCCACACACATTCAGTTGATGACAGTGTAGTTTCTGTACCCAGTAAGACGATTCCCTTGATCTCTCCAAAGTTTGGCACCTCTAGTGGTTTGCTGTGCATTACCGAGCTGAGCCCTACTCTCAGCAAGTCCAGCACGAAGTTGTCTGAATACTGCTGGAGCTTGGACACCTTGAAGACCAGTCTGATAGTTGCCATCACGCCATTGTTAATGTTACTGGAAAAGAACAGACAACATTGTTTGTTCCTTGTTGCTTTTAGTAAATGATCTAACCGTCCATCTTTCCCTTACCCATAGGCAACAATACTGCATTCAACGTAGTGGTGTGATACTGAAGAGGCAGTGTACACATTTGTAATCTGTAAGAAAGTGACAAATTCACAATTAAACAACTTTCCAAAAAATATTGGGCTTTTAAAATGGTGACAAACAGGACTTACCTTGGACTTTAAAACAGAGGTGAGTACCATGTAGAATCCAGAGCTCTCGTCCTGCAGAGCAGGACTATAATCTAGACCCTTCAGCTCCACCGTCTCCATGAAATAATGCTGCTCCTGCACCATGTAGGCTGGCAACAACAGAGACCAGATGTATTCTAACTGATGGCTTCATGTTATTTAGTTTAGAATTTGAATGTTTATAACAGAGTAGTATAGCTTGAACATGTTAAAACTGTATATGTATCAAAAATGATTTAAGCAAGAAAATAGCGTAGCGAATGTAACTTTACTGTCAAGCAGACTCACCAATGAGAACGCCTATAAAGACCCCAATAACAAGGAAAAAGAGCAAGAAGGCTATGATGCAGCTCCTGCGGCAGGCGGGGGATTCTCCTGAAGAAGACCAATGTCCTCCTCCTCCTCCATCCTTCTTCCCCTCCATGTTGGATTCACAGCACCAACCTCACAAAGCACTTTCCTGCCCACAGACAAAATAAAAAAATCGGTTATGATATGACCTTAAATTTGTATGGACAATTAACACAATACAATGATATTACATAGCAAGCTAATATTTAATTCTGGACAACAGAATGGACACAAATGAAAGGGTTCAAAAACAATACAGAGATTGGGATTATTAACCCCTTAAAACCACACAGAAATACCAGGTGTAACTCTATTCTGGAAAGCTGGCACTGATTGTGCATAAAGGAGAGCAGGGTGGCCATGTTTTCGGACAATCAGAGAACAGATTAAGGGAAAAGGGGTCACTTTCTTACTGAAAAAGTAAACTTCCCTAACGTTTTAAAGATAACAGGATTTCAATGAATAAAAAATGAGACTCGATGAGCCTATTCACTGCACCAGCAAATTACGCACAGTGACTCCAGGTGCATCGCAACGTGCAGCTTCAAACAATAACGGCTTTATGCACCGAGGAAAACTCACTCACCTATTTCTTCTCTCATTCGATTGAACACTGACATTCACGAAATCCCGCAGTGCTCAGTGCATGACGGCGAACAAAATAATAGATGCACCGATGGTGGAAGGCGATGGACTGCACCGAGGTCCGCTATTTGTTCCACCTGCCGAGGGGCGTGCCGTGCCCGTCCCGCAGCTCAAACACCTGTTCAGTTTGCTTAGGAGGTCGACTTTGGTTTCAGAAATCCCCGGCCGACCCTCCACCCATCGGTCCTAAGTCCTTGACTTACGCCCCGATGTGCACAGGCATTTCTACTGTCACCTCAGATCTCCCATAATCTCCAGGTCAACGAACATCGGCAACTCCTTTACGCTAAACAAACTACACAGCAAATTGGAGAAAAGTAATGCCAGAACAAGGGGCATTACAATATGAAGTAGAGTGCTCCCTCTAGTTGCGGCCTGCCAATGCTCCATTGAAACAGTGAATGAGCAGCAGAGGAGGAGCGAAGCCTCATGGAATTCAGCTTCTTTCACTTCTGATGTACACTCAGAACACCTAGCAACCCGTTTTCCTTTTCCTCCCCAAATAAAACATTTCCTCTCAACAGTAAAGGTGCCTTCACTGTGATTTGATGAAGTTACTGCACATAGAGTTTGACAGTGAAGTAAGAAAAACATATAAAAGCTATTTGCTATCCCCCCTCCCCTAAAGGGATATGACAACACAGTAACATTTGACTTCCATTATTCCAGCCCCCACCCAGCTTTAAGCACTTTACACTCAAATAAGTTAGTTCAACAAATATCTCACTGACAGTGTGCAGGCAGGCAGGCTTCAATGGCTTACCTTCAAACAAACACACACACCCAATATACCTTTAAAGGCTTTTCAAAAATCACAATAAAATACTTTTGTCACTTCTGTTTGACAAAAGAATAGCATCAACATGGCTAAGAAGTCTACAAAGTGGTCTGAATAAGCTGGCAAGTGGTTATAAAAGAATATGACATACTATGTTATATTGTGTTATTATAGGAGTGCAGTTATAAACTAACTGTTGCTAACTAAGGTGCATTTTTAGGATTTTGTCTTTTTTTTTTAAAGCAGACAAATATGTGGGTTTCTTTTCATGGCAAAATCTGGCCACAAAGCAACAATATATCAGTGGTAAATGCAAAATGAATAAGATAATTTCATCTTGAAACAGCAGCTACATTTAAGACTGAATCACATTTTAATTCTGAAATCTAGTTCTCCATTCACACATCCAGCATGCACAAGGACAAGGAAGAAGAACACTCAACATACATTTTCATTTTATTTTCTTATCAAAAACAACAAAGGATAGTAAAAAGTTGACTTATTCGGGATAAAAAGGAAAACGGTACTGTGAACACTTCCCAAACACATGGGCTCAATCCAACTCAAATCTTTGCAAACTTGCACACCACAGAAGAAAAAAAAGTGAAGTGCTTTCAAGTGTCCTTTTGCTGATTAACTTGTGTTTTTTTAACAACATAAATTTGCTTTGTTATACACATCATTACCTCTGTGTTTAAAAAAATAATGATAATAATTAAAACAAGAATAAACATGGTTGTATGTGTGTGCGTGACGGTAACACTCCCAGCGACAGGCTACGTTAGCCGTCCTGTTGCGCTATGAACGGATTGGGTATAGCCTCCATGCCATCCTGAGGACAGATCAGCACTACTGAAGTTCCTCTGCACACCACCAGCCCCAGCTGCCTGGTGTCTTCTGTCAACTTCAGCTGGTCATCTGGATCTGAATGCACAAATACGGACACAGGTTACCATCTCACAAGAAATACAGTCTAATGTCACAGCAGTAAAGACTGTGGAGTGTCTGTATGGAGCAAAGCTTATTTGTTGGTGTCAGTTTAGTTCTGTCTCACACATGAGCACTAAATTACAAAAATAAGAAATTCCACTATTCCAATAAAAGGACAGATGCCAGTAAGGCAGGCATGCTTTAAAGCACCAGGAAAAGGAAGTAAAGGAGACTGATAAACAAGAATGTAAAACATACATTTTTTAAAATGTTGAGAAAAATGTACTTTGTAAAGGTTTCATGGGTACATACAAAATAATATATACGTTCATTAAAACTGCTTAAAGTTTTTCATATTGCTTGGATTATCAAATATATTTGGGGGTAAGGTTTATGAGTTCAGGTCCAGGGAAACACAAATCACAGGGGACACAGACATTGATAGAGCACAAGGGTGTGTACATGTTGGTGAAGTCTAGAGCTGAGCATGCATCTTTATTTTCTTAGGCTGTGTCTTGATTCAGGGGTTGCAGCCTACGTAGGCTGCATTTGAAGACCGATTGCGTCATAGCGGCGCGCAAAGGCTGTCCCATTTGCAAGGCTCCTTGCAAGGCTCCTCATATGCGGCCGAGAAATGCAGCCTTCGTTTCACGGTTTTGAAGGCTGCATCAGATGTATCCTTCGTGGCCCAACATATCCCAAGATTCAGTGCGTTTTTTTCAGAGATTGCATAAAATAAAATAAAAAATAACAAAACAGCAACGTGTTGCTCCATCTTCTTAACTTGTATCTTCCTTTCTTTTTTTCTTGTACTTTTTTTTCTTTTCGTCTGGTAGGCAACTTCTTTTTCTTTTTTCCTCCATTGACAGGGCTGTCTCCGTTGGCAGCAATCAGGGTTGCTAGGCAGCACAGGAGCGGTGAGTCGTCACGCAAGGTAACGGCTTGTTACGTAAACCGGAAATGCTCGTAAACGGAGACCTGCGGAGACCGTCTCATGCATTTAACAAGGCTCGTTGGCCTTAAAATCGGCCTTCATAGGCTATAGCCTTCATAGACCGCGAGACTGCGTCCTACCAAGTGCGTGGTCTCTGTAATGGGACATAGCTTAAGTCTCCCTTGCTAAGTTAAGTTATGAGATGGAGGTTGCTCCCTGGAGAAGAACCAGCCGCGGCGCTACTAATAGAGCTGTTAAGCGGAAGTGGCGGAATTACGGGGCATGGGACCTCTCGGCTGAAAAAAAATGAATGGGAGTCTATGGAAAGTAATCTACTATTTTCTGGTCCCAGTCATTAAATGCCTTGGATTACATATATGTTTTGTATGGGTCTAAATGATCATTTTTCATGTGAAGAGTTTGACGGTATGTTGTATGATTATTCGTCTAACGGCTTTTGAAAAAATGTTACGAGAACAACTACAAGTCTTGTCGCCTCTGTGACGTCACCTCAACACATTCCCTCCACTTCTCGACTGACACTGCTAATGCTAATGGCTGGCGTGGACAACGCCAATAATCTCCCCACTCGAGAAATTGAAACTCTCCACATGTCCACTTGTGTAGTGATTTTCGCCACGCTGAAGACTTTTGTCTTGTCATTGAAAGAAGGCGGTAAAGTGCATTAAAGACACAGCCATGTTTCTGAGCTAAGCAGGTGCCAGTGGTGGTGACGTATATCATAAGTGTCAAGAGCAGCGAAGAGCTGTAGTCCACAAAAGCGCTCTGCACAAAACCTGACCGTATCCAGCTTTTACTCGCTAAATTGTTCCATTCTTTGCACGAAAAAATACCATCTAAATCCATACAAAACATATGTGTAATCGAAGGCATTTCATGACTGGGACCAGAAAATAATACATTTCTTTCCATTGACTACCGTTGTAATTTTTCGAGCCGATAGGTCCCATGCCCCGGAAGTAAGGGACTTCCGCTTAACAGCTCTATGGGCCCGGGTGGGCCCAGGCCCACCCATTTTAGGCTGGGCCCACCCATCCTAGCTGTTCATCCAATAAGCATCCCGAGGAAAGCTTTGAATGAAAGCTTCTCAGTCAATCAGCGGCTTCTACCCCACGTGTGGCGCCTGCCGCCAGGCTGAGTCCCGGACTCCCGCCTCAGAGCCGCCTCTGACCAATCATGAATTAGCAACGGTAACTAAGAGGGAGACGCCGGACAAGCAGAGCGATTTGGCAAGCTTTACGATGCTTTATGACAAAATCTATGACAATGGCCAAGCAAAGCAGTTTATTTTCTTTTAAATTTACTAAGAAACACTCCGAGGAGCAAGAGGAGGAAACTCCTGCCTCTTCAAATGAGTTACCATCCAGTTCGGCAGCTCTCTCCCCATCACCTCCCGTAGTCACCCCCTCACACCGGCAGCAAGGCAAGTAGCCTAACAGTCTAACTTAACGTGAATGCAATCTGATCTCACAGACATCAGTGGGATTTCTGATATCAGGTTGCATTAACGTTAGTGTCTGGCTGTCTGTATGTACATTTTCTGGAGGGAAAAATAATATTGGCAGTAAGTTAACTTATGATAGCGCTTTATGTGTTATAGGAGACAGGGTTCATCAGCATAGAACAGCTTAAAAGAAAGGCCAACAAGACAAACGAGAAAAAAGAAACACTCATAGAGGTGCTGGACGCATGCCCCCGTGATATCTTCCCCAACATGAATAGTCTCCTGCGGGCCGTCCTCACATTGCCCATGACGACCTGCACTGTGGAAAGACTCTTTTCTGCTGTCAATAGAATAAAAACAGGCACCAGATCGACGATGTTGACAGACAGATTAAATGCGTTATCCCTGCTTTCATTTGAGAGGGAATTAACTGATTCACTGCAACACGAAGAAATTCTTGCTGTGTTCAGCACGAAACCCCGCCGTCTCCTATTGTAACAAGCCCACAAGCAAACTTGAGTTCATGTGTGATCAGTTATCGGACTGTTATCTTGTTGTTTCTATGGTTAGATGTTATTAATTTGATTACTCTGGAGAAATAAGCTACAGAAAAATTCATTTGGGACCGTTTCCCTGCTGTTTTTGAGTTTTTTCCACGTTATTTCATATGTGTTTCTGATCTGAATAAGAATAGAATGAATTAAGAATAAATGGAGAGAGAAACAGACCCTCACCCTCCAAAGATATAATTCCGTTACAGTCTTTTTGTGCATTGAACGTTCAAGAGAGATATGAAGTTAGGCTTATTGCCAAGTCTTTGTCCACTTCAGCACTGAGCTGAGGACAGCGACGGGAGAGCCACATAGGTATTAGTCGCTGTCCTCAGCGCCTCAGAAAAGTGCTGAAACGGAGATGACGATGATGACGCTGTGTTTTTTTTTGTCTTATTTTAACTGGCCCATCCAGTTTTCTGAAGGCCCACCCAAAATAAAAATCCTGGCGCCGCTACTGAGAAGAACATATCCACATTGTCACGTTTGTTCATTCGCCAAAGGAAACTCACTTCATCCCATTTTATTACACATTACCTTCCATTTCCTGCTGACCTTACAGGACAGTTTATATCCACTGAACTTACCTCGCATATACTCGATTGTACCGTCCAGCACCAGGTTTAACAGAGGATCAAACCCTTTCAGGACACCGCTGGCTGAGAGGGAAATACAGTGCAACGTTTACATTATGCATGAAGCCCTGATGTGTAGCGTTTCCACCTGGTTAGCATTAGCTTATTATCAGGATGAATCCACCTACCCTCTCGTCCTCCTTGAAACTTCACACGAATGGGCTTGTCGATGTATTTTGACAAGTCAAATATGCTCTCCTTTTTCTTCTTTTCTTTATCCTGCGCAGAAAAAAATACACTGGTTGTAACTCGGACACATGGAAGCAAACAATCCACACAAACAAATGTAGCCTGAGGTTAGCTTTGCCTGGCTAGCCGGGTTAGCAAAGGCAAGTAAATATAAGCGTTACTTTCGAACAGTTATTTTACATTTCAGGTCCATATCCGGAAATAACCCATTAACTGCCTGAGGATATCCAAGAGAGAGTTTCTTGGGGTGAAACTGTAAAAAGATGTATGAATGAAAGCGAGTAGCGTACGAACTCACCGCCATGTTGCAGCTGTATGACACGGAAGTTAAAGTCTGACCTCAGAAATGTTCCACCAATCAAATCGTTTAGCGGCTGTCGCTGACGTCATGAGTCTATTGAACTCATATTATTTTACTTACCCGAGAATATAATCACAGTTAAATTATACAATCGTTGTTGTGTTAAATTATTATTACAGGACACCCTTTGATATAAATACTATCTGTTTTTGTTACTTAGCTGACCGCATTTTTCCTTGTTTTGTTTGGCCAGCAGTCAGTCAGGGGGGAAAGTCTATTAATACCACCAGTTGGTGCGTTTTAAAGCAGCACGAGGAGAGGCACTATACAGAGGACGGTTGGTGTGACTATTTGTTGTACCATGGCCTGCAGAGCTGACACTGAGCTTAAACCTCAGAGCTTCACACTCACAGTTCTCCCTGAACAGATAAACAACCTTGAGGAGGCTGACTCTGCTGGACATGTTGAAGACTTTACCCCAGAGCCTGTTGTAATCCCTGATGCTACTCTACTGGTGGAAGGAGAGAGTTTTTATGTCAACCGCCAACAACTGGCCCTCCAGAGCCCGTACTTCAGGGCTCTGTTTTTTGGCTGTGGCAAGGAGAGCCGCAAACGGAAAATTGAGCTCAAGGGCGTGGGCCTGCCGCAGTTCAGGGTTTTGATGGAATACAGCAGGACATCCAACCTGGCTCTGGACAGAGAAAATGTCCTGGGAATCCTTGAGACTGCAGACTTTCTGCAACTGGAGCGAGCCAAGCTGCTGTGCTGCAAGTTCCTGGAGCGGGAGCTGCACCTGAGTAACTGTCTGGGAATGATGGCCTACGCCTGGCGTCTGGGCTGCACTCAGCTCTACAGAGCGGCACGACAGGTGGTGCTCACACACTTCCCTGCTATTATCGCAGAAGAGGACTTTCTGTGCCTTTCTAAAGAGGCCTTAGCGGACCTTCTTGCCAGTGATGACCTGGCCATCCATAAAGACGATCTGGCCGTGGAGGCCACTCTACGCTGGGTGTCATATGACCGGAAGAGAGAAGAGCATTTTCTGGAGCTCACTGAGCTGGTGAGGCCGGAGTTGCTCTCTTTACCGTTTATCACAGATCTCTTGACCAGAATGGAAAGCTCAGACCCCAGAGCCAGGCTAATCTGCATGCTGAACGAACTCATCCCAACATCTTGGTCAATGGGCAGGTCAATGCCCAGGACCAGGTCCAGAGAGACCTTCTTTGTGGTGGGCGGGCCTCACGATCAGGAACAACAGGCCCTGTACCAGTTTCACCCACCCAGTGGGAGATGGCAGAGCTGTGCACCTTTGCAGAGGAAGAACCTCACGCAGCACTCGGTAGCTGCAGTAGGTAATGTGTGACTACTGAGAATGATTATATTCATGGTGATAAGGATGAGAATACATATTCTTTATGTTCTGATTCCCTCATTATGTAGGAGACAACGTGGCCGTGACAGGCGGCCACTTCCGGGACGTTCTGTGGTTCAGTGTGGACTGGGTCAGGATATACGAATGTACCAACCAGCGCTGGGTAGATGGGCCGGCACTGCAGAGGTCCAGGCACAGCCACTGCTCCATAGGACTGGACTCTGTACTGTATGTGCTGGGCGGCAGCATGGAAGAGGGGCTTGTGGCTGATGTAGAAAGGCTGGTCCTGGGGTCAGAGGAGGGATGGGAGGAAGTCAGCCCCCTGGTTAGGGCTGTGGAGAGGGCAGCCATTGCTGCTCTGGGGAATAGTATCTATGTGGCGTGTGGCCTGGATGAAAACGGGGAGGCCTATGGTGGCATTCAGAGGTATATGGTGAAGGAGGATCAGTGGGATGTGGTCTCCTATTCTCCATTTCCACGGTGAGTCAGTTCGCACCAACAAAATGACTCTTCAGAGTTGCGTTTTGAACATTGTAAAACTGATATATTTTTTATATTCTCTGTATTATGAAGGCAAGCTATAATACTGTGCAGTAAACAGACTGTCGCTTCTTTTAAATGAGGAGTGAAAGACATTAACGTCAGACACATTAGGTGACAGTTTCCATTGTAGGCCTAGAGCCTGATTGATTTATTACCATATCCCTTGTCCTCAAGTGATCACAGTTTAAATTATTATTTTTATTTTATATTCATATAAGCCTATAACAAGGCTCGTCTGTGACTTTGTGATCACACAAGTGTACAGTAACGATAGCGTGCAGCCGCAGAATTACATTAAATGACGTTAAAAAACTCATTAATAAAAAAAAGAATGATATACAATACAAATAAATGTATCAATCTGAATGTAGAGCATGCTCATGATGTGTAAGGTGGCTGCATAAATGATCGATCAAACGTAAAATCATCAGTACATGATCCCGATGGAGATTTCTATGGAGTGATTTTGCTTTAAACTGTACAGAGTCGCGTGGTGACAGTGACTCTTTCTTCAGTCAGAGCTGCAGCGTAGCAACTCAGGGTAGGTCTAACCACCTATCTAGCAGGTTAGACTCACGGCGTATGTTGCAGCAGTAACTGACTCACGGTTGCACTGAACCTGCTACCTGAAACGGAAAACCAAGAGTTTCCTCTAACTCACAGCGAACATACTCTGGGTTTCCTCAAAACCAGCTACCTGAAACAGGCCTTTGGAACCAAACTGTTTGTAAACACGCCTTTGGGCCCTGCTTCTGTAAACAACAGCAAAACAGTTACTTTTCAGGTTTACCTTTCTAACTTCAAACAATGTTTTAAGGATCCAATTTTCCTGTGAGGAAAGTTTTTTTTATTAATTTATGAGAATGTATCTAAGAAAATGTCCAATTCTCTGACACACCCAGAGTTACATAGTGCATCTTTAACCCTTTTTAACCTTTTCACAGATATGACCTGGTTGCCACAGAGCTCCACGGCGCCCTCTACCTGTTTGGAGGCCAGGCTTTGCGTTTTGACGTTGAGTCAGACGAGTGGACTGTGCTGGAGGAGGAATGTCTTGACGGGAAGTTCTTTTCTGGATGCACAACCGTCAGTGGCCAGATATACCTGGTCAGTGAGAAGAAGAGTAACAAAGCATTCCCAAACCTGCTGCTGATGGACCCTTACATAGACACTTGCCTTGAGGTGGACGATGCCATACCCTGCGCTGTGCCCGTCAGGGGCTGCGTCACTGTGAGGATGGCCACGTGACGGCATGAGACGTGATGCGTATATGCATTTTATATTATTATTATTATTATTATTATTATTATTATTATTATTATTATTATTATTATTATTATTATTATTATTATTATTATATTGCCTTAGCAGAGCACTTGCCAAATAGATGTAGTATGTATTAGGCCATGATTTTGGGCTGAGATAAATTGATAAATGAAAAGCTACTGTATATCATACATTTTTTTAAGGACAAGTAAAATGTGTTGCTTAAAAGAAGACATCAGTGCAAATCTATTCAAATACAAGTGATTTATTAAAACTTTTCAACTGTGTGCACACTGTGCACTCATAAGAGAACAGTCAATTGTTGCTTTCATGGAACCGTGACATCTCTACTGGTTGTAAGTCTATTTTTAATTTAAGAACAAGCATTATTTTGGAGTGCGTACTGGGTGTGCTAGTAAGTCAGTGGATCAGCCCTTTAAGCGCTGTACATCTTGAATCCCATCTTGTGTCGCAACAATGGAAACCCAAACTTTGGGAGTGAATAACTTACTGTGCATGAGTGAGATGAAGTTAGAGATGGAATCACAATGACCCACCTGGAAATAAGCCTGGACACAGTTTGAATACACTGAGCCATTCTGACACTAAGTTTACATACACGTACAATCTAATCCCCCCCTCACCCCTGTTCCAAGTAAAGTAATATAGCACAGTTTAGCCATATCAAAAAACATAATCAACTTTAATAATAATTATTACATTTCAGTGAGACTCTGTTTTCATGTGAGACATTTATGGACAACTCCATAATCTCAAATATCTCCCATTTCTATAAGGCCCAAATGTGGCTTACATGGCAGCCTCACCCACCACGCAAAAACGTCACAACCAGATACAGTAAGGCATGGCCCATGTGTTTGTCCAGTGAAGGCAGCCCAACTTTTACACACAGAGCTAACAGTAATATCTAGGGCTTATCTCAGATTCATGTAGGAACAGCAGCCAAGGCACAAAACCAAAGTCTATAGATCAAACTTTAAAAATAAAAATTCACATTTTGAATTCAGGCTGCCCGTCACAATGATATTCAAAGTAGAACAGGAAAAAGAAAAACGCGCGAAAATAGGGTTGAAGAAGCCCATATTTGTAACAGAAGTATATTTGCTTTGTAAAGGCATCACTTTATAAGTGCCTTCTCTTTAATAATGTGTTACTTTGTGGGAGCGAATTGCTATTCAATTTAGCTTTAGTTTGCTCAGGATAATACAATATTTTAGATTAGAGCAGTTTCATTTGGCATGAAAAACATTTTGTTTTTTGCTCTTGACCAGGACACTGTAAATGCATTAATGCACAACCTGGGTTAGTGTTTTCAACAGGTTACTACAAGAAGAGAAAAACAAAATAAAAATAAAAAATTTGCAAAAACAACACATGTGATTTTTTGGTCTCCTGTTTTTTTTTTACCAAATCTATTTTTACAGTCTTTGGTGGTGTGGGTGATAGTAACATGGTGTTTATTTGTACAGATTTATAATTGTCTGTCTTTTTTATTTGTCAAGATAAGCAGGATGCAGACTTACTCTGATCTGAAATCATCAATGGACCGTGTCCGATCTACATAAACCATATCTATCATTTCTCAGATTAAGCTTTTTATTTGTGAGTGAGAAACGAAATCGGGAAAACTCTGGCCGAGAAGAGTCGAAGTCTCTTCATTCACTCACCCTTTATTAGATTACTTTAAACTTGGTTAAATAAATTATAATTTGGTTAAACTAATTCTCTTGTGTGGTTTCCTCCTTTGTCCTTCCCTTGAGCCGGGATGTGACACTTGGTATATCTATCTGGCTTTGGGCAGTCTTCTGTTCGTATTCCTCTGGTTGGTCAGGTTGTTCAGGACACAGTTGTTAGCCAGCGATGCCACTTTGGAGTTGATTGCAACCTTTCTTTGCCCCCAGCTGCAATTGTCCCCTTCTTCCTCCTCCTCTTCCTCATCCACCTCACTCTCCTCATCACTGCGTTCATCCCCCTCCACCTATGAAGAAAAACAAAGGACTTCATTTTATTTAACAAGGTTTCCAGGTGCAAGTCAACATGTAACATCATATAAGTATTGTATGGCATTAATAAACATGTAAATAAATAAAACAGGAAATAAAGTAAATACAATATATTATATATTTGCACTACTCTCACCTTGCCATAGAACATAAACTTGTAAACCATGCGCAGGATGAGATAAGCCCAGAAGATGTGCAGAGCTTGCAGCACTAACAGCAGTACATTGAAGAAATAATAACCAAAGAAGGGCTCGAAGAACTCCATAGACAGGACCATGGTTGTGTGGATCAGTCTGCAAAACGAAAAAACATAAATAAACAGTCAGTAGAAGTATCGTTCGATCGAGCCCAACTTTTAAACCAAGAGACCAGTGATGTCAGGTTGGTGGGACACAGAAAAGAGACACACAAAGGAAATACGAGACAACACAGACACAGTTGGGCACTCCATTGCGACGGAGCATACCGTTCCAACAAAACATGTCAAACTACAGGAACTCCAAAAAGGTCAAAGACTAGGACACAGACTTGCAAACTGAAATTGCCATTGCAGAAATACACACAAATCTAGTGTCATATTCCACCACAATGTTTTACCTTGTAGGAAACACCACCAGCCTCGTCACCAGGAAGACCAGAGAGAAGACAACAAACAGCGAGTCACAGATCTTCGTCCAGCCACCATAATGAAGCATCTTGCCAACCTTTCAGAAGAAAAAGTGTCAGTTAGTTGTCAGTAAATGAAAATAAAAACAAGTGTGACCAAACACTTGCTTTTCCCTGATACTGTGAAGTGGCCATAAATTGGCTCATTGCTTCAAACTGACAACTGGTTTATCTTTCTAAGTCTAATCACCCTTACCTATCCGACCCTATTTAATAAATTTTAATACACTGTAATGTAACATAATATTGTTAATAATATTAAATTCCATAATATATCCAAAGGTAAAAATGTATCACAAGAAAGCTTCAGACTTTAATATTCAAAATATTCCTTACGGGGAAGATTGTAAACAGCATTGTTAGCTTTAAATCCGAGAAGCAGTGTTGAAAATAAAATAAATCAAACGCATTTACTCCAAAATTAGATCTTCGTAATTTAAACAGTATATCTTTTGTAAAATGAGTGGCACGACAGAGATTAATTAATTGAGAATAGACTTTAAAAGGCCAAAATGTGATTAAAGGTGCAGTATGCAGTTTTGGGGGAGAGGGATTTGTTTAGATAAGAAGAGGCTGCAATTTGTTTACAAACCCGTTTTCTCCACATGTAATTCGAATCAGTTTTGAATTAGTATTGAATCATTCTGTCATCATAAATCAAAACAAATTATTTTGAGGCACCAGCAACCACACCTAAGACTAAAATAAGTTTATAAAAAAAACTTCAAACAGTGTTCCAGGGATTTAGTTTTCCTGTGCGGGAAGTTTGTTTATTCAGTAATGAGAATATAGGCTACCAATATTCACTTCTCCGACACACCCGAAGTTACATAGTGCACCCTTAATAATCTCTTAATATTAAATATAACAGGGTCCCTTATCTCTAACCCACCACAACAGTTCCAGGCTGAATATGACACCTACATTGCTGTCCCTTTATGCGCCAAACGACACCCAGTCACACCTGAGGTCACGTGAGTTGCTTTACATATCTCCCGAGCTCTGAGATGACAGACTCGATTTTCAGATGTTATCAGTGAAATAGTACACTGGAGAAAATTAGCCTCAGAAAACCAAGGACAATGAATCTATTGTCTTTTGTAAGGTAATCATTTTACAGCCACTGAGAGGTTCTATTTCGTTCCTACTGACCGCCAGAGGCGGTGCTTACAGCACTGGATGTTCCATCGCGCGCATGCGCAGGTCGAGATCTTTATACCAACAAAGTCACCTGTGACACCTGGGTGACTCCGGGAATGTATATATTCCGGAAGTCACCAGAGGTTCTGTTCCTTCTATATTCTCGCGGACTAGCAGGTCGCACACATTGTTGTGTGCTAATATACCATTAGCTTGTCGCAAGTAGCTCGTACCTAAGGGTTGGTGCTTCGATTTGACTTCGACCACCAAGGGCTGCGACTTGCAATTCGTTCGACTTGGCTGCGGCCGGTAGGGGTGAGTAAAGTGTGAAGGCTACGCGTAGCCCGAGGCTACCGCGGAAGCTAATATCACCTTTCCACCTTGCTTTGATTAGATCAGGCGGCGGCTGGGTTCACAGTCGCCGTGTTATTCTTTCGTTCGCACCGTTGCTTGTGTGTTTCGCTAGCCCGGTTGCTAATTGTATGCTCGAATGTATTGTCTTTCTAGCATTGTGCACTGTTGATCGGGTGCTACGTTCGCCCCGACCGGTTGCCTACTCTGATTAATCGACAGCGAGCGGCTTGGGGTACCAAGCCGCCGCCACAGTACTTTGTAGCATTGTCGCACTGTTGCTCGGCTGCTGAGTAGCCTAGAGCGGCTGCTAGGCTACTTAATTTGCTCGTCAGGTGCGGCTTCGGGTCAGAAGCCTCTTTCACTGTTGTTCGCACCGTTGCTTGTGTGTTTTTCGCTAAGCCGGTTGCTAATTGTATGCTCGAATGTATTGTCTTTCTAGCATTGTTGCACTGTTGATCGGGTGCTACGTTCGCCCCGACCGGTTGCTTACTTTGATTTAATCGACAGCGAGCGGCTTGGGGGTACCAAGCCGCCGCCACAGTACTTTGTAGCATTGTGAGTAGCCTAGAGCGGTTGCATAGGCTACTTAATTTGCTCGTACCAGTGGGTGAGCCGTGCCACACACTAGTATGCTGTTATACACTGTATGCTGCTGTATTGCTCGCCGGTGGACGAATTAGTTTCCTAAATCGCCTTCACCGTGTTATTTTAGCCGTGTCACACTGTTGCTCGTGTGTAGGCTGCTGTAGTGTGTCGCCAGTTGGCAGCTTAGTTTCACGGCACGGGTGTCGTGTCTGTGCCGCTGTGTTATTATAGCCGTGTTGCACGGTAGCTCACGCCTTAGCCTGACTGCATAGGCTACTTAATTTGCTCACCAGTGAACGTCGTTGCCGTCACCAAGAGCCGCTGACACTGCCAGGGGACTGCAGATGGAGAATAGCATTTTGGCTATTCTAGCATTTTTTAACCCATGTATGATCATGTGGTTTATTGATTTGCACTGTCCCCTTCTTAAGTAAACTGAATTCAATTGAACTGTGTTATTTAGGGGGGTCGTGGGTGCGCTCTCGTAAAGCTCGATTGCCTAGCCTACTGTAATTATGCTCGCCAGTGGGCAGCATAGTTTTGCACAACAGGTCGCATTGTTGCTTGGGTGCTCTCGCCTAAAGCTCGATTGCCTAAAGCCTACTGTAATTATGCTCGCCAGTGGGCAGCATAGTTTTACACAACAGGTCGCATTGTTGCTTGGGTGCTCTCGCCTAAAGCTCGATTGCCTAAAGTCTACTGTAATTGTGCTCGCCAGTGGGCAGCATAGTTTTACACCGCCACCGTTTTATTCTAGCGGTGTCGCACCGTGGCTCGGTTGCTCTCGCCTGAAGCCCGGTTGCATGCATTAGTTGCTAGCCAGTGAGTGTCTTATGTTTCCAAGGGCCGCCTTCACTGTGTTATTGTAGCTGTCACACAGTTGTCGTGTCTGCGCAGGCTACTGTAATTGCTCGCCAGTGGGCGCTATAGTTTTGCACCGCCGCTGTATTATTCTGGCGGCCTGGAGCCCGGTTGCATACCTTAGTCAGATGCATATTTAGTTGGCGTGACAGTGGGCAGCTTACGCCTTCATGACCTCCATACAGTGGGGAATGGCCATGACAAGTGCCCTGCAGGTCTCAGGGTTGAGTACCTGAGGGAAGCGCTGTCAGATAGCCCATGCATGAACTGTAGTTTCATGTCTCAGGCACTTAGGTTGCTAGGTAGAGGCTCTTCTACTAGCCTCCAACCAGCGGCAGGCCCTCAATCCTCCGTTCCTGTGTGCCTCCCTCTGAGCCTTATTCCGCTCAGCTCCGTAGATGCTGGCCAGATTTAAGGGCTCTCTCCCATCACACTGCGACAGCAGAGCTCTGGCAGCCATGCACAATGCTGATAGTTAGGGCTCGGACTGGTTAGCTCCGATTGAGCCTGCTAGCATCCCTGGTTGTCTCCCCAGACGAGGCTCTGAGAGCCGATGTGCGCTGCCCTCGGCCCCAGTGCCGGATTTCAGGCGATCTCCTTATTAGGAGTTACGACATTGCTGCCTGTGTGGGCCATCTGGGAATTTGCTTTCTCACACAGTCCTGGCTCGGTCGCTAACCATACAGGGGTCAGGTGCTGGTCACTCAGCATGGACCCTCAGTGATGCTTCACTGCAGACTTTGCATTATGACTTAGGGAGCTAGGCATGTTGATGTCAACTGTGACGTCGTCCCAGTCGGAGGTGTGTCGACTGACCCTCCATTCTCTTTCAGTGATCCCAGGCCAGACGTTCGGCCAGCTGCTCTTCAGGCCCGGTGCGAAGTGTCCAGGTTGACTAGGCTAGACAGTAATTGCACGCAGCGACGTGCACCTCTGCCTGATTCCAGGCCGGGAACCTCTGGTACCCCGTGCCAATAGCCTCAACCACGTTCAGGTGGACAATCAAGGGGCCAGTGCTTCTCAGCACATTCTGTACAGTGCCGTAACACTGCGCTACAGCTGCATTTCAGGCGCCAGGAGGTCGGCGTCCAGCCTCCGCCCTCCCTCAGAGTCCTTGGGGGTGCTACTCGATGCTCGGTAGGTTCTACTCAACCGAAGTTCAGGTACCAGGAGGTGGGGCGGGGTCGCCCCGTTCTGGACTAAGACGGCGGAATCAATGCCTCACGATTCTTCCTTTCCCCATGCTGCGTGTTGCAGGGGTACTCCAGTCTATCGCTCAGGCGGACTGGGTTGTGTCATAGCCCTGAAAGATGCTACTTCAAGTCCCTACTGCCCAATGTCACAGGTGGTCCTCCCCTTTGCATTTCTGGGCAGGGTGTACCAGTTCAGGGTTCCTCCGTTTGGGCCGTCCCTGGCTCTGCGGATATTAGACAGTGTGGCAGCATCCCTGCCACCATTACAGCTCAGCTGGTGCTCGAGTCGGCGGCCATGCGAGCCTGCCTTTCTCCATAGCGCGTAGCTACCGTTCAGCAGCTACTACAGCACTCCATGCAATGGAGGCTGCTGGAGTACAGCCTCTTCCTTCGACTGATAAGTATGCTGACCTCAGCATAATCTAATTATCATTATCCAAGCTGTCCAAGTTCCAGGTGTCCGGAACACAGCGATAGAAAGGGCCACCCCCGGGGGTGGAGACTCCATCCGGAGGTGGTGGGCATGATTGGGACAAGTATGGCAGGGCAGTGGCATATCTCTTTGCTTCCGAAGAGATGACCCACTGTCCCCCTGGGTTCTCCTAGATGGAGAGGACCAGTCCCCTAAGGCAGGATGCTCTGGCTAGTGCTTGGCCAGTCATCCTGCTTTGTGCATTTCCTTCGCACCGTTGCTTGTGTGTTTTTCACTAAGCCCGGTTGCTAATTGTATGCTCGAATGTATTGTCTTTCTAGCATTGTTGCACTGTGATCGGGTGCTAAGTTCGCCTAGACCGGTTGCTTACTTTGATTTAATCGACAGCGAGTGGCTTGGGGTGAGCCAAGCCACCGCCACAGTATTTGTAGCATTGTCGCCTAGAGCGGTTGCATAGGCTACTAATTTGCTCGTCAAGTGGGCGGCTTCGGGTCAGAAGTCGCTTTCACTGTGTATTGAGCTGTGTCCCACCAGCGTGGGCTCTCACCTAAGCCTTGCGTGCATAGCTTACTTATTGCTTGCCAGTGGATGAGCCGTGCCACACACTATGTGTGTAGCTTTTGTTACTGACAACACTGGATGGGGTCCAGCATTGCAGTTACAGCCTACGTTTGGTGGCTCCACATTGGCCAGGAAGGCCATGGATCCCAGCGTTACTAAACTCCTCAAGGAGAGCCTTGGTGCCTTCCAGGGAGACAGTACCTTCTGTCTCAGGTAGGCGGACACATGTGGCACCCGAACTCGGGGCGCCTGCAGCTGTGCGTGGGGCTCCTGGTAGCCAGGACCCACTGTTGACGTATTGCGACCAGTCAGAGGTCCATGCCGTTTTAACTTCAGGGGCACTCGCCACTACATGGCGCTATGCAGACAGGTGGAAGTTGTTTTCACAGTGGTGCATGGCACATGGCGAAGTCCCATGGACTTGTCAGTGGTAGTGATACTACACTTTCTGCAGTCTGTGTTGGGCAGCAGGACAGCTGCTTCCACCCTGTGCGTCTATGTGGCTGCGATATCGGCCGCACATGCAGGGGTGGACAACCAGACGGTAGGGTCCCACTACCTAGTCAGGCCAGAGGCTTCATTCAGCCACCATGACCCCTGAGGGCACCATCATGGGACTTACAAGTAGTCCTGAGGGCCTTAGGTCTACCCCCATTTGGGCCGCTGAGTCAGGCAGACCTGACGCGGCTGTCTATGAAGACGGCATTCCTCCTTGCCATTGCGACTGCAATCGGTTGGTGAACTCCATGCCTCGGCAGTGAGCCAGGCGTGCTTGCTCTGGCAAGGGTCAGGAGTGGTGCTCTCGCCAATCCATCCTTCCTATCCAAACGATTGTCTCCCCACCATGTAAACCAATCGATCGAGTTGGCTGCTTTCAATCCCCTGGGCTCACCAGGGGGTGCAGAAAGAACGTCAGACCCACTGTGCCCGGTGCGGGCGCTTAGGGCATAGGTTGTGGCAACAACCAGCTTGCGTAAGACAAATACCTCTTTGTCTGCTATGGGAGCTGCGGGAAGGGGGCTGCCCTGTCCAAACAGAGACACTCCCACTGACTTGTGGAGGTGGTCTTGAATGCATATAGAGCACAGGGGCTCCCCATGCCTTGGCCGTTGAGTGCCACTCTACCAGGAGTATGGCTACATCAGGGGCTGCCTTGAAGCGGATTTCACGGCAGGACATTTGCGCCACGGCTACATGGTCTTCATCATGTACGTTGCGCGGCTCTGCAGAGTAAATGTTGCTGCACCTCATCCGGTGGGATGACAGCTGTCTTGTTGATGGCTGCAAGCCCTTAATTGATGAGTACTCTTCGTGACCTTTTTGGTATAAGTCATCCAGTGCTGTAAGCACCGCCTCTGGCGGTCAGTAGGAACGAAATAGAACGATAGTTACGTATGTAACTACGGTTCTATGAGTTCCGGATGACCGCCAGAGTTCTCTGTCACTCAGACTTCTCAGACACCGCGAGAAGATCCAGTTGGAACAGAACCTCTGGTGACTTCCGGAATATATACATTCCCGGAGTCACCCAGGTGTCACAGGTGACTTTGTTGGTATAAAGATCTCGACCTGCGCATGCGCGCGATGGAACATCCAGTGCTGTAAGCACCGCCTCTGGCGGTCATCCGGAACTCATAGAACCGTAGTTACATACGTAACTATCGTTTTATATTTTAACCACAGACGATAATGCTCCACTATGAACAGCTAAGTTCCTAGCGGAAGTGTTACAGTGTACGTGTAGGATTAGGAAAACTTCCTCAATAAGTGCACAAGGGCTGCATTCAAGTCAAGTTCCCTGTGTCCTTAGTGGAGTGTTTCAAAGCATTGCACATGAGAACAGACAACTCAACTCGACTTTCAAAACATTTCAATGATGCATGTTGTATGATGCAGTTTTCTACAACTTAAAGGACGCGATCGGAATTGTGAAACCGTCTGTTTTATTGTGAAATTCCGGTGCAGTGTTTTTACCTCCAGAATGAAGTCAGAAGAGTCATGCAACAGCATCACCAGCGTGCCAACCCTCACAAAGTTGGCGCAGTAGGAGAAACCAATGAGGAAAAGGGTGGCGATGTGATGAATTACCTGCTCCTTGAAATCCTGGAACACACACACAGTCACGCACACATACACAGAGACCACACAGAATGAGTACTATGCACAGTAGTGTAACCAAGAAGTCAGCGCCTCTCCATCTGTGTGTCTCTCCATTTACACGTTGTCTGGACTGTTTTATTGCTGAGTTTGAAGCTCAAGTATCTTTGATCAGATGCTTGGGGGCCTCTGGTGAATCACATAAAACCACATTTGTTTTTTTGTTCTTACAAATTAAGGAAATTCCCTTATAACGCTGCTGCAGCAGCATCATCTCATCGCCTTAAAAATGTGGTTTGTTTCATCGAAAAATCTTTATATAAAACAGCTCAGGAATATAGTCTTATTTAGTCATTTAGAGTCATTTGAGTAATTTCAATTGTTTTTGATATTGTTAAAATATGCCAAGGTCAAATCAGTTTCTTCTTCTATTCCTATGTCAGTGAATGGTACAGTACGTGTTAATCTCTTACTAGAGTTTTTAATCCTGCGGACGCATAGTATACAAAGTTATGATGTACAAGCAGATGATCCAGAGCGTAATCCATGTTAAGATTAATCTGGCGAGAGAAAAACAACATCTGTATCACACTTTGAAAAAAAATTTGCTTTTTGGTTTTGACCACTGACTGGAAGTTGAAATCGCAGGCACAAAATAAGATTAACCCACCTGCAATCTAACAGGGTGTTGCACACAGGTTTTAAGTGTCTGTGTAGGCCCATGCTTGAAAATGAAGCTTGCACTCACTTTTCGCTTGACATCCACGGAGACACAGAGCAGTAACGATAAATAGAAGCCCATTTCCAAGATGTAATACCAGTAATGAGCCTCAGACACGGGCTACAGAAGGAGAGGAAGAGGGGAACAAAAGTCAGAATTTCCTGCAACAGTTGATGCTAAAACAGTCAAATTAACTGATATTTCAGTCAAATTAACTGATATTTCAGAGTGACTTTTGCCCCTTCTGCATGTGTGCGCTGTGAAAATGCTGTAGATTTGGGGATTTGGAGCTAATTGGATGCCCAAAAATGTATTTAATACTTAAACTAAATAGGATTCCTCACAACAGAGCATTTGCAGCTTAACCCTGTCTGTTTGGTTTGTGTGTGCGAAGCCTAGCCATCTCAGTATTTTTCTTAATGGTCATATAAGAACTCTTTTGCATAACCACACTGTAACAAAATGATCAACCTGCTTTCAAAAAGAGGGACTTATATTCAGTGAAAGTGGGAGCTAACTATCTCCTATCAAAACACCTCTTTCAAAACACACAACATTCAAAGTGTGTGGCACAACAATGGTAGGAAGTTGACAGAAGCATATACCCCTTAAAACAAATCCGTTCTCCCTGGCAGAGATCACAAAAAAAAAGGTCAGCGGAAGTACTGCCTACAGGAGCTGTAATCAGTCAAACTACAGATACAGGGAGCTTTGCATTTTTCTAGTGTTTTGGGTTGGAGGCCATGACCCCAAGAGGAAGCGCTCTCTTCCCAGGAGGAATGCCGAGCTGCAGGCATAACTAGCGTCAACACAGCAGAGATATTGGCTTAAAAATACAAAAAACAAAACAAAATTGAGGAAAAGCATTCAGGCTACCTTTAAAGTAAGTGACGGAGCAGAGATGAAAGTTAATGTGTAAACTATTTTAGAAACCCATATCCTTCTAAACAGAGTTTGTTGTTTTTACCAGCTATTGTTCATTTAACCTACGTTTTGACTTTTACTTTCCCGGTTTTGCCAGACACAAGGTTAAAGTACGTTTTAGGTATGCATCTAGAGAAACAATAGTTCTCCCCAATAATGAATCTGTTATTTATCAATCAAGTTGATAAATTGTCAGGAAGCAGTAAAATAAAAATAATAATAAAAATAATAAAAAAGTTCAAGTAGCCCAAATGTGTCTTGTTTTGTTTGACCGACAGTATAACACCCAAGATGTACAATTTGATAGTTAATTAAAAGTTGAAAAACGATTCTACTGATTATTTCAGCACAAGTGTGGTACCCTATTATGTTACAAATACAAAACAAGAACATCAAGGTTTTACAATAGCTTTACATTATTAATGGCATTTCTGAAAAGGAAAAACAAGCTTCTATCCAACATCAAATCTTCAATGCGTCATCATGCAATTTCAAGCTCACCTGTTTTGGATAACCCCTCCAACACTCTCTCTGATCCCAGAACCATGGAGTCTGGAAGATCAAAACATCTTCATCAGAGTCTTCACATGATAACAGCTTTAGCCTGAATATTAACTCAAGTTTTATAAGCAACTACAGATTGGATTATGTAAAGTGTATGTATTACCGATTACACCCAATAATAGATCCAACATCCATAGTTCCAATGCCATTCCAACACATTGTATAAATGACTGGAATGATCAATGAAGGTCTGCTTGTCTTTTATATACAGGAACAAAAGTGACTCAAAGACTTACATTAATCAAAGAGCCGAGCCCTGCAGTGAACGCCACAAGGTAGAAGACAAAACGCCAGCTGCACAGACAAAAACAAGCACCATCGTTTGTTAGAGGGTGCGGTGTAAATTAATTTTGTTTTTTGTCAGAAACAAACTAAGCACTTTGCACATTAAACTAAGCAGCAGCGAGAATTTGAATATCTGCATGGTGTAAGGTTACATCAGTAAACTAAAGGGGGAGGAAGTTTCCTTCAAACAAAGCTCATGCTTGCTGGCTAGCTTTAACGGACCAACACACAACATTGTATTAAAGAAAATTCAAACCCACAAGGCCTCGCAGAACTTTTTGGTGTTGCTAGGCCGGTCCTGGTTCCTCCTGTGTCTGAACCAGGTCTGGATCTTTCTCTTGGAGAGTCCACACTGCTTTCCCAAGCTAATCTCCTCATTCTGAATGCACACAAACATAAAAGCACACATTTAGACATCCTGCCTGAAGGACTTCATTTTGCACTTGAGGCAAAAGCAAAGCCATTTTTTCTGCTGCCTGCGCTGGCTGCTCTCTCCCTTCCTTGGATGCACAATTTCCCACAAGATCCATTACCATCCAGAGTTCCCTAGCGGTTGCCCTACAACTTTCAAGGAAAGCACAGATCAGATAGCTGTTTATTGGACCTAAATGGAGGACTCCAACATGTGCTAAATCAAGGTGACTGTTTGTCTGGTGTAACTTGCTCTCCCGTTCTACATACTGATACTTCACACAAGTTCTGTAACTGGTGAGAAAATACCATGACTTATTGAGAGCATTTGGTTACACTGGCTATGTTGTGTGAAGCCAACAACAATGGCTGTTAAACATTTTCCCCTAAACTGTGCTGTGCAGATGCATCTGGCTAATAAATATCACACAACTTTATCTATTCCTACCTGTGTCTGAGCCTGGTATTTACATAGAAGAACAACAGCTAGGTATGAATCAGGGGATTCTTCTTCTGCAGCTAGTCTAGGTCACATGGAAATAGATTATTTGCAAATAAGTCAGGCAAAACAGGCCAAAATGGAAGTATGCACACATGAATACACACATACAGACCAGTGCTCATGGAGCAGCACATTTTCATTTGAAATGTAAAGGCACTTCTCGTCCCGACAGGAACAGTGGTGTCGCAATGCAAAATGAAACCCAAGAGGAGGGAGGAGAATTTGAATGTGAACCTACACTTTTGTATAACTTTTCTTAACCTGTGAAATGATGAGGGGAAAATAATAATACTTCATCTGCTCTAAAGCACAATTGCAATTAAACACTAATTACATTGTTGTTAACTTGTTTTTCCTAATAGCAGTTTCACTGAATGATATCATGATGCAATGAAAGGAAGACAGCATAGTCATGAATCCCTTTTCTGACACTGTGGAACACCCAACACTATACATTTAACTTTCCTGTTTCATGAGTAATCAATGTACAGTGTAAATCATTTTAATCTCTCTCAATGTGAATCTTTTTGGGAAAATCCATTTATTTAACAGTTACTTGTTCCTACTTCTCCAAATCAAACTCCAAATAAAAATTCTGCTCTCCAGCCAAGATGCAACACACTCAATACACACTAACAACACTTATAATGTGTATTGTATCTGGGTTGAAAAACCCACAAAGGAGTTGTCCGTCTGAATATAAAATGCATACAGCCCCAACAAGGTTAGAGCAAGGAGAACTGCAGTAGGAATATTGTGTTATTGGTAAGGAACAAGATTTTCTGTAAAAAAGGGGAAGGCAGAAAAATAATACCAACTTGTGATGGTTGCTGACTGTTGTTTTTGTAGAAGGTCTCCAGTTTTGGAATAGAGGCAGCTCGAATCCTAATCCGGTCCTTCACAAATAAACATTTGCTTAATGGGATGGCGATGAGCCTGAGTTGACAGAGAATAGGAAAGAAAAAAAAATTCAACACATCACATCACATCTTCAACTGCTTATCCGCAGGCGGGTCAAGTGGGCATCAGCTCGAGCAGGGGACCCCAAACTTCTCTTTCCTGGGCTACATTAACCAGCTCTGACTGGGGGATCCCGAGGCGTTCCCAGGCCAGCTTGAGGATATTATCTCTCTACCTCAGGGGTGTCAAACTCATTTTCACAAAGGGCCAAATTACAATATGATTATCACACTAAGGGCCAGACATGTCGCTTACTGACATGCCTTCTTTATAATCCAAAAATCAAACAACATATCTAGGTAAATAACCTGCGTACATACAGGGGCATAAACTAGGTTTTGTTTAAATATATTGGGGTACAAATTATAGGTGGGGGGTATGGGGGTGCTCCCCCAGAAATGTTTGTGCGTCAAACACTTAATTTCCTGCATTCTGGTGGATTTTTCTGTTTCTGTTTTCTGTGCCTTTTCTGTGTCAATTTATTGTGGAGATGTCTTTATTTTTGTAAAGGGTATAAGACAACATCCAGGTTTCTGGTGAAACGTGCGGATATGGCACAGGCTCCGCATGAGAAAAAAAATAAAGGGCTGAATTGAATTGAATGGAATTGTCGAATTGGTTCGCGGGCCAGATTAAATATTGAAACATGCCAGATTTGGCCCGCGGGCCAGAGTTTGACACCCTGCTCTACCTGGTCATGGGCCTTCCACAAGGGCTCCTCCCAGCTGGTAAAACTCCTTACCCGAACCACCTCAGCTTTCTCCTTTAGACGCAAAGGAGTAGTGGCTCTGCACCAAGTTCATCACGAATGACTGAGCTTCTCACCCTATCTCTACGGAAGACACCAGCCACCCTCCTGAGGAAACCCATTTCGGCCGCTTGTACCCACAATCTCATTCTTTCGGTCGTTAACAAGCCTTCAAGACCATAGGTGAGGGTGGGAACGTAGATCGACCGGTAGAAAGAAAGCTTTACGTTCTGACTAAGCTCTCTTTTCATCACAACAGTGTGGTAATCTGGACAATCTCACGTTCCATTGTTCCCTTAGTCGCAAACAAGACCCTGAGGTACTTGAACTCCTTCACTTGGGGTAAGAACTCATTACCTACCTGGGGACCACAATCCATCTGTTTCCTGCTAAGGTCCATGGCCTCAGATTTAGAGGTGCTGATTCATCCTGTCCAAACCTTCTCATAATAAGCTCTGCTGGGAATTTAAATAAAAGTTTTCACATCTGCCTGTTCTCTGGCGAGGACCCAGTGGATGGTCGGCCGTACATAAGAGAGGTTGCAGAGGTTGTTAGTTTTTCCAGCAATTGGTACTGTGAAACGGCTCATCATCAGTAGCCATTCAACAATACAAAGTTTAGCCCGCTCGCTGAACTTTGCTTCAAGCCTACATTAGCTGTGAAGAAACCACCATAATCAGCTGATCCCAGCTATTACCTTTCTTCCCTCTGACATATACTGTACATCACAGTTAAAAAGGTGAATCCAGTCCCTCTGTAAGGAGAAAGCACTTCCACAGTCAGCAGAGAAAAACTGTCTACTCATGAGGCCTGCCGGATCTATACGCTCCATCTACAGTGGCCACTAATGAAGGGTAAACGCACCATTATCCTGAGCCACACAGGTAGATCAATAAGCCAGTCAGCATGGACAGTGCAAGGTTAGAAAAATCAGACACGTGTGGCGTTTAAACCATTTGCCTTCACCCAACAACAGACTAAAAGTAGAAACCATAATGCTGACTTTTTCCTTTTCAATGGGGCAAAAGATTTGGTCAATTACACATAATGTATGATCACATCTATAGGTCCAGACATCATAGGTAAGGATAACAATAAGAAGGTAGATCTTGCATCTGTGATTTCATCTTCCAACGGGGATGGAGGCAGGTCTAAACTCACCTATCAAAGACATATCTGAGGGCTATGAAGGCGAGGGCCAGTGGCAAGGTGTAGAAGAGATCTCTGGGTCGCGGAAAGTGGCCCTCATTCTCCTTCATCTCGGTGTCCTGCCAGCGAATACCAGGAGGAATCCAGTACTCCTCCCGCCACAGCCACTCGTTTAGCAGGGCCTCCATCCTGAGGGGAACAGAGGAGAGGCGGAGAAAAGTCTTTCATGTGAGTGTTTGATGGTGAACCCGACCTGTTAAAACAATATTCATAATTCATGCCAAACAGCAGGCCGAAACCCTCAAGTTTAGGCATGGAAAGTGTCTTGCATGCTCCCACTTCGCATCTATCTAAATGAGCTAATCCAGGGTGCATCTAATGAATATTGTAATCATTGATTATGATTAGCCTGCAGATTGATCTCAAAATCTCTCTAATAAATTGTTGTTTCTTTAAATATGGGAGAATAGGGTAAAATGCAGACAAATTCTAATTCCTCGTCGTATCAAACAACATTCCAAAACCCATTGATATTCTGTGTATAGTCATACACAGGAAACTCAGCAAATAATCACATTTCAACATAATCAATAACAATTACAAATACCTAAAAAAAAAACACTTTGAGGGCATTGGTCCAAGCCTGCATGTGTCCCAACAGAATCTGAACAATGCAGCCTTGATCAAAGATACACAGGCAAGCTCACACACAGTTTCCCTTCCATCACTACCAAGCACATAAGGCTACAGACAAACACAAACACATAACCGTAAAACGCATATGAAATTTGATTACTGAAAGTGTTCGATCTGAGTTGAAGAACTGCTCCCGACAGTGTCACGCACTGATTGGCATGATGCAGCATGACATTCAGGGCCAACCAAAACAGTGAACAGCAACGAGGCGCTACCTGAATCACACAACGATAACACACACACACACACACACACACACACACACACACACACACACACACACACACACACACACACACACACACACACACACACACACACACACACACACACACACAAATTCCTTCTCTACGGTGACACAGAACTCATGGTATATCCTTAAAACACGCAAACTATTGTTAATAACAATCCCGTGAAGCGACAGAAAGGATGGTCATCTATCACATTCCACCGAGCAGCCTCGGACAGACACAAATCATATCTTTCTGAGCACGTGTGTCTTTTTAAACGAAAAGAACGACAGTGATAAAACAAAAAACAGCATCTTATCAATAACATAACTATGAATGCGACATTGCGGTTACCTGTCTGCGCTCCTGTGATGGGGAAGCGTGAAGCGTACATTGGCAAATGGGAGAGGAGGAGCGTGATTGACGCAACCTGCTCCTGCTGAGGGCGGAGAGAGACGCGCTGCCTGCCATCTTCACCACCACCAGAGGTGGGTCGTAACGCGCTACATTTACTCCGTTACAAATACTTGAGTAACTTTTTGAATAAATTGTAATTTTATTTTAGGAGTAGTTTTATTGCAAAATACTTTTACTTTTACTTGAGTAAATATTTGAAGAAAGAACGGTACTTTTACGCCATTCCATTTGGCTACGTGACGGTCGTTACCTTATTTTTTTATACATTTTATTTATTACATGCGAGAGCTATTTCTCTCATGATTTCACTCCCTGGGTACGTCTTCAGCCAACATCTCTATCACGTGACTATTTCAACCAATAAAAACCACATTACAAAAGCTTGCCAATCAAATGCAACCACTTCAGTCACATGACAAGTGTTGTCATGTTGTCATAGGGCTCAACAATGTCCGCGGACTTTTTTTAAAGGCTGCGGTTCTGCACCGATGTTGTGTCCGTGGCCGTGCCATGTAGGTTATACGCATATTTTACCGACTATCTGGGTGAGTCGAGAAAATGGAAGAAACCGCTGATTCCGAGGAGCAATAGCCACACCCCTGGCCTCACATACAGAGTCACAAGCTCTCAATTACACAAACTCACAAAATAACAATCACACACTCACAATCACAGTGACACAGACTCCCACACACTCGCAATTACAGAGAAACTGATCTTCTTTGACACATGTCCTGTTCTCCCTGTAGCCTACTCACTTCGCATGCCCCAATCTGGCTGTGTGAGAGTCTGAGAGTGGTCTCTTTGTTCAGCCGCTATACGTTAAGTGAGTGTGCCAGCAGGTTTTGATGTGTAACGAAGTTTAATTTTGCGTGTTTTATATTTTTGGGGCTAAACCCAACCTGGATAATTTTCTCAGGGCCAGTGACATATTGTAGGAATTTGTTTTAAAATGTGTATGTCTGTCCGACACTCCGCACGAGATAAGCATATGGCCGTCATGTCTCGGCAGCCTAAACGTATTTGGCTGTCATTCTTCTGTCAACACGCTATGATCACACAAAAAGTCTCATAAATATTCTGGAAATAATTCTATAATTTTTTAACCATTCCTAAAAGCATCTCCTTGCTGCAATGCACACAATAAGTTGCCAAGCACTTAACAAAGAGGAGTACCGGACATTACATGGTTGCTTCAGGGTTTTTTCTGAACAAGCAATTAGGGGAGTTCTTCTTTATGTAATCAGTGGGAAAGCGTATTATTGTAGCTGTATGTAAGTAAGTCACATATCAATTAGAAATCTTTTTGGCAATATGAGTGAAAAACATGGAGCTTTCAAAAATCATATTTGTCATCACATGCTAATTAAATGTTAGGCTACTCATGGCCATGGACTCTAGAGGATACATTTTCAAATGAGCAAAAGACTGTTATACAAGTGTGTTGTACATTGTACAATGTGTCTTGAATGAACTGGGTGGATTCCGGGAACTATACACCAGAGCTGGAACGCAGAAAGAAATGCAGTCTGGGGATATTTCCTTTGTCTGATTATCATTCATCAACCAAGAGGCCACGTTAAATAGCTGATAAGGTTTAAAGCCGTTCTCACATGACGCTGCCTTTCACAAACATACTCCAACAGAGAGAAAGAAAATTAAACCCACAGTTATTTATGCACTTCACATAATCCCCCATGCTTTTCTCTTTCTAAGAGAAAAAACCTTACAGCTGTGAATCATAGTGTAAAGTTTGAAGACATAGTGTTAATACACGTTCACGTTAATAAACAACTATAGCTTCAGAATTGTAATGACATTTTTTTTAAATCGCCAAAATGTTGCTTCGTCCCACACAGAGAGTAAGTGACTTACTGATACAGTTACTGATACAAGTGTAGCCAGAGGGCTTGTTGGAGTCATGGTTGGTGCATGTGAACCTGAGCAAAGGCTCAGTGTGATTCAGAGAGAGAAAATGTGATTACCGAGGCAGATATGATGGAGAGATGAAGAGATATTTCTGTCTGCACCTGTCTGTCTGTATTATTTTGGATTTGTGGAACAGGTCCTGCAAGAGGTCGATAACATGCTATCATTGTACAGGAACCACTTAGTGTATGCTGACTACACACAAATGCATTCTGTTCTCCTAGCCCCATGGAGTGAAACACTGAGAAAAAAAGATCCAATTGTTTTGCCACAGCAATATCATCAGTGAGAGGGCAGGTACTTCTCACCTCCCCCCACCCCCAGCTGGGTGTGTCCTGTTATCACAACATGTTTTGTGTTTGAAAGTTGTTGTAAGAGCATTTTTTTTTTGCTTTTTTGAACCTGCTCCCTCTCTGCTCACACAAGCACTCCTACAGGTTTGTATTAACATGGATTAGTACCGGCTGCATAAAAGTTTATGTAAAGTCACAGGCTATCATGCCAACATATATGCACATGCCCCTTTTTCATACTTCCCAACAATTTGCCCTAAAGTAAGCCATTAGCAGCTATGAAACGTAATCTCTGCGGTGATGGAAAGTAAGCTGTCTAGAATCAAATCAGATGACCTCATTCAGTTGATCAGGCTGGCAGGAAGTAACACAGCACACACCAACAGGTGTCAACATAGGGAGAAACACACAGAAAGAATCAAGATGAATATTCTGCAACATTTCATAAGAGCAGTAATCCAAAAGAAAGTTAACTCAATGTTGGTTTTGAAACAAGACCATATGGTTTTATAATGAGCTTTCTCATGTCATAGTGTGTATGAGCCCAGACTAGCCTGTGTGTGACTAGGTGTGTGTGTGTGTGTGATGTATAATTGGGATAATGTGCGGAACATTTGTGTATGCAAGTTTGACCGCCACTGAGTTAATTTCCTGTTTAATGACCAAACACAGCGCTGTGGGTAAATTGGCAAACATGAAAAATCTGATGATAAAGTTAAACTCCAGTAGTTCTGACATCAGTGCACTAATGTGTTCACAATGACAACGCTAACATGCTGAGCTTTAAATGATGACATTGTTCACCATTTAGATTCAGTTTCAGGTATCATGTAGCCAGGTCATTATAATTCTATAAAGTGTGTAGCCTACTAAACTCTATACAGTAAGTTGAGTTATTTCAGTCTGGACCAAAGTGATGGACGGACTGACATTTTCATTGGTAGATCCATGCTGCTACCTTTGGCTTAAAAACACACCAACCACCATCCAAATCCAGCCATGTTTCTCTGGGCTCTGTATAATATACCTTGATGAGTAAAGGGACCTTGAAGGCCTCTGCAATACCCCTGGCTCTTAGCTGTGTACCCCTCTGTCTGGGCCAACAATAACACAGCCGGGGAGGTAGGGAATGTGCACAGGAAACCAGTGCTTCACAGCAGCAGCAGCATCAGCAGTAGTGGTGGTGGTGGCGGCTCTGAGCCTGGCTGGGCTGAGCTGAGCTGCTGAGGACCTCGCTGGAGCAAACTCACGTTTTAACTTGAGAGGCCGGAGGGTGAGGGGGCTCCTCCAGGAAACACACACACACACACGCGCACACACACACACACGCGCACACACACACGCACACACACACAATGGCGTTTTCTGTATTTTCTCATTCTCTTGTTATTTCTCTTTCAATAGCGCACACACACGTGGACACACAGCCTCCTTTGGACAAGCTCTCTTGATCTTCTTTTTGCCCAATGTCCTGCTGGCCTCTCTTAGCTTTGACACTCTCTGTCATCCCCTTCTTGTGTCTGCCAGGTGTTTTGTCGGCTCCCTGTGGCCGTCAACACAACAGGACCTCTGTTCTCAGCTCCCAGTGGAAGGCTGCTGGGAAGCTCTGTTTCTGTCTTTCCCCTCACTCTACATTTCCCTCTGTTCCCCCCTCTATAAATTTCCCTCTCTGAGCATTCCTCCAGCTCGCTGCTGTTGTTTCTCATTCTTTTGTCTGTTGTTTTTGGCGTCAGTTCTCCCTCGAACCCCCAGAGTGAAGCCAGTTAGCTCTCCGGCTCTAAGCTCTAAAGACAACAGTGCAAGGCCTCCTCTTCTTAGCAGACACTCTATCCGAGACCAGGCTAACACAACACCTGCAGGCATACAGTAAAAATGATGGGTAATTTGAAGTCTCCCACATGGGCAAGGTTTGACCTCATTTTATAGACTAGAATGTGATGTCACTTTATTTCAGCAGAGGGCGCCAGACATTGCAGGATCTGTATCTGAAATCCTGATCGATGCATTTCATTTGGACCTATAGTCCAATAGTAGAATGTTACTAATGCATTTACACAAGAACTGCATTTAAAGTCTATTTCTAAGAATTTCCATTTTGTGTTAGTTTATATTTCTACTCCATGAAATCTCAGAGGTCGATATTTTACTTTTTACTCAACAACATATATTTGATGGCTTTAGTTTATTTTCTTATACAATATGTAGATGGAAAACACATACTTATGAAACAACAAAATAAAACACAATATAAAACCAGTCTCATTAAAGAGGAATTTTCAATTAAATAACTTTCAGGAAAAAAGAAAAGATGAATTTTTGTAGCCAAACTGTCTTTTTCTTACTTTTTTTTTCTTACTCCATTAATGATCTCATCATCCCTCGGATTCATTTTGTGAGCCTGGTGAAGAAGCCCAACCCCTTGGTTGGTAACCCCTGGACCAAACTACAAAAAAACAATATACAAAGTAGTAAAAACTTGCTCCACCTCAAACAGCTTCAAGAGTAAAATGCTGCTGATACATTGACACATCATTGTTAATATCGTCATTTATTTTCTCAGTAACTGCTTGAAGTGGAGTATTTTTAAACGTGTTGTATTGGTAGTAAGAATCGAAGTAAGGTTCCACCACTGCCAAACCCACATATACTGAATAGTGAGCTTGAAATAGATTTGTGTTTTTCTTGAAAATCTGTATTAGAGTTTTTTAGATGTTTTATTTTCCAGCTTTGGTTTTAAGGATTTGGATAGATGAAAAAAAAAATACTACATTGTGTACATTCTTCAGATGGCTATTTGTCATTTCTCTCACAATGTAAAGATCTAACCCATAGAAATAACTTATTTTAACTTAAGTAACCTACTTTAGTTAAGTTACTTAACGTAAATTTAACTTAAGTAACCTACTTTAGTTAAGTTACTTAACGTAAATTTAACTTAAGTAACCTACTTTAGTTAAGTTACTTAACGTAAATTTAACTTAAGTATCTCATCTTAACTTCAGAAACACATAGCTTTTTCTAGTTTCTTACACTGAAATGATCTAACCGAATTAACTTAAAGTAAATGTATTACAAAGAAAGAGCAACATATATATATATATTTTACCTTCAAAATGAAAAATAATATAAAAGCAATGGTGTCATCTCTTTTGCTGCAGACAAAAGTTAGAGGAAAGAAAAAAAACACTCCAATGTGTTGCCCATGGGTAGACATTAAGCAATAATATTTCCAGGTGCATTGGGAATGGCAAGAGAAAATGGGATTTTATTTTTGTTCATTCAATTCCGCTGTGGAAACAATCAAGAAGCAAGAACACTTGACCTAATTCAGCGACCAGCTGTATGGGTATTCCTCACATTGCGTGTGTGTCTGCGTCCCGACGTGTGTTTGTGTGTTTATGTGTTTATGTGCTTGGCGAATGGCACATTTCCCTCCTTCAAGGGGACCTGTGGAGGTAAACATTGTTAAACTCCGAGTGAGGAAGTTTGATTGTCAAGTATAAAGTCAGCTACAAAGCCGGTCTCACCCACCTGTTTACAACCTTAATTAACAGGCAAACTTCAAGTCAGATGGAGGCTACGTCATCAGTAGTGGAAGGCCGGGGGTCAGTCTCTCATTCTGGAAGTATTTAAGAGACCCTGAGGTTACAAGACATAACCTCATCCGCGTCATCACTCCACAATAATCTGACACAGTTTCAGACGTTATTATTCTTATGAAGAGAAAATAATTGTGGTGATACAACACATGCCTTTAATTATACATATTTACGAAGGTATCATCCTTTTATGTGCAGGTGTGTTCTTCATGCCAGAGTAAATGGAAACAATGTCCACAGCTGAAAAATGAATACAAATTGAATAGAAGTGTATGTGGTTGGGAAACAAATGCCACAATCTGAAAACAAAACCATTAAAACCACAAAACACAATTTCAATGAATTAAAAAACGCTCTAAATGTTCTGTTATAATGAAACATGTCCAAAAGCGGACAAAAACATGATATGAAATGGAAGTTCAAAAAGGAATAAGCAAGCCTGAGTCATTACAATTGTTTATTTCAAGAAACATAAAACGCAGTTGGGGTAAGCTTTTAGTTCACCAGGATGAGCACAAGGCCATAAACAAAGCCAGAAGATTCTTAGAAATTCCACCTTTAATTTCAAGTGCTTTGTTATGATGCTATAAACATTTTGTTATTTCATGTAATTTCCTTCATGGTAAAACTCTCCCACCCAGGACCAACATGTGCTCTAACAAACAAATATTACCTCAACGCAGGTTTGTACTTTTGATAATTGGACACTGGGTAATGACTTTGAGGAGATAACAGAGGAGCCCTGCCTGACTCTCACCGTCATGCCTAACTTGTACCTGTGTCTTCAACCAAACAGCCCTTACAACGTCTGGAAAGAGAAACCAGGTGAAGCGGAGCAGTACAATCATTGCTGTCAGCCATAGTGTCTTTCCCCAGCTAATGATAGTCACCTCTCTAATGACCCGCTTTTATGTACAGCTGGTCTCAGCTACGTGTGTTCGGGTCAGAGGTCACAAGGTATGGGTCTGTTTCATGACATTCCTCAGTAATACATGCTGTCATAATTCTCCAGCTTCTCCGGTTCTGTCCTCTTTTTTCTCTTGAGATTCTCAAACTCAGTATAATGTACAATTTAAAGCTCTAACCATTCATACGATTCTCATGTTCTCATCTTTCAATTAAATATATACGTAATTTAATACATATATATATATATACATATATATTTACAAAAACTCAAGAAAACATATAAGCCATGATTGACAGATTGAGAACCTTTTCACACATTTTTCCAAACAGTAGGGATGATAGATGAGGCAGGACCTGTGACCTCTGCTGAAGGGAGGAAGGACTTTATACTGTAGCTACACGCAGAAAAGGAATGTTACTGACCTGTAATCATTCAACTAGATTGTCCACTTCTTACTACTGTAGTTCTTAGCACTTCCACTCCCCTACCCTGTCTGTGGCACTCAAACACAAACCAATTAGTTTCTAGTGAAGACATAAATCTTTCAAGCTGAGCAAAGATATGAAATTTCATTTAGAAGAAAAGCTCAGTCATTTCTGAAAACAGTTGGGCACCTTTTCCTAGCGTTTGGAAAATGTTACTCAATCAGGAACAAATGGGGAAGTTGTTGGGGTTTATTTTCAAGGACGGATGAATACACAATGTGAGTATTTTTGGCCAGCTGAGCAATATAGGTGCCATTGAAACAAAATAATCTACAGTGACCGTGTTGATTGTGATGAAGGAACATGTCATCCAGTCCAACGTTGGCAGCTCATTGATGTGTTTTTAATGGTTTTTGGACAACACTTGTATAGCAGAATAAGCCTTATGAGACTCTCGCTAGACATAATACTTGTTAGTAGAATGAGTTCATTGTTTTTTTTGGTCTTTGCATGAGATTTTTTGATAATAAGATAAATATAGAAGATGTTTTGCCAGCTTTATCCTTTCACAGTTCCTTTCAGTGTGCTCATGTGTCGTTCCTATTGTTTAAGGAGCAATCAACTAATATTCGGAATCCAGGAAAAGTCCTTTCCTGGAATCCACAGACTCCAACATCAAATGGAAATCATCACTGCTTGCCATGTTACATTTGCACACATTGTTTCTCTTAGCTCTAATTCCCATGTGAGCTTCATTTTGTAGTAGTTTTGTCGGCATATAAAAAAAAAAATCTCCCATTTTCTTGGCAACCTTTACCTTTTCACCCGATTTCATTCTGTAACATGTCCTTCAACAGTTGGCAAGGTCCCCGAACCTCATGTAAAATGACATCAGTGTCTGGACAACTATTTAAGAAGATACCCCCCTCCCCCCCTTTTAATAAACTCTGTCTGTCTGTGTAGCTCCTCTTACTCAGTGTCGTGAGTCCTCCTTCATCCCATCTGCCCCTCAGCCTCGTCCTCTCTCTCTTTACAGGTCAGAACGTGCACAGCTGCCTCCCTGCACCTCAGCTTCTCATTGTCTTCCGCTGACATCATTGAATTACTCACGGCAACACATCTTTCATCATTTCAGTTTCAGTAATGATTATCATTATCGTACCACCATTAAGGTCTCCAACTGCATCATGTTAGGCTGACCCTAATTCCCAGTGAGGAAAAAAGAAAAAGAAAAAAAACTTTTGTGGGGATAACAAGAAGATACTGTAGGTGGTGGAATGGCTGGTGTTTGAGGTGGTGATAAGGAATGTGGGCTGGAAGGTGGCGGAGGATGGGAGGGTGGTGGGGGTGGGGTTGGGGACGCAGGTTTTGAAGGCCTACGGAATAACGTAGTAGCCAACCATTTCTGTTACTTGACTCGAATCATCTGAAGCAACCACCTGAAGGCTGTGGGAAGTTCTTGTACCTTGTCATTATCACATAAATAATCACTTTCATCGTCATCTTATTACCATTGTCTGCTGTCTGCCATTCTCTCCTAAAGACATACCACCTTTTTGACTGCTGGTTATCACCAGCTGCTGCTTTGATTCTGCCAGGCATACCCACCCCACTTATTTGGCCTCTTGGTTTTGAAGTGGTTTCAGGGAATTTCATGCCAAACCTTGTACATTATCTCACATGTTACAAGCCCGGCTCCCTTTGTTCAAGTAGGTAATGATTGTGTTGTTTTCACAGTGGGCTGCGCTGACCATTCACAATGATATAGGAACGCTCTCTCAACAGCAGCACTCTTATCTGGCACAAGCAACGACGGTCAGGAATGTGTTGCAAGTTGCAACCCTTTTTTTAATTGTTTTCCTTCTTGTGCACATGCTAACAAATACTGACAATCTATGTTTGTGTGATTAACATTGTGTTTGGTTTGAAAGCAGCTACATGTGTGATCTCTAAAGCTCTGTAATCCCTCTAAAGTGAGTGGGTGTTTGGCTTTGACCTTGCTTCCAATGGCGGAAATGTATGTACAGTAAGACATCTAGGATGAAAGCCAAACTGCATACATGAATGGCATATGTTACTTTTCAATCTGATCGCTGCATGGGCCAACAGTATACAGCAAATGCGCTGAACTGGATGTTTCCTTGAACTGGCCTGCGATCTGTGCTGAGGTCTTATGTCAACAAGACTTTGGAGGTTTTAAACACTGTAAAACCTCACACCTCTCGGAGAAAACCTTGGACTTGGAAATGGCTCTTGCTCTGTGTGGTTTCTCCCCTTGTTCTGTGTCATTCTGTTAACCTCCCCTCCGGTTTCACTCTTTCCTCCCCAATAATGTCTTCGATGGTGTGAAAAATATACTTAACTACTCCATTCATCAGCTCCTCATGAAGATAAACCCTCTTAACACGTCTCGACAACACCAAAGATGCACTGGGTCCTTATACATTTACTTTGATTTATTTTGTTTTCCATCTTCAATCTCTCTCTCCCCTTTCCTCACTCCATTCCTCCTTTTTTCTAGGGGCCGTGACCCCAGCCAAATGTGTATAAAACCTCACGGATCTCGGTCAGGAATTTGCCCTATTTCGCTAGAGTTAGGGCCCGTAGCTGTAAATCACATGGCCACTATTTGGGATCGGCTATAATGAAGACGGACGGGCTGGAGAGAGAGCTGACAGAGCTGACTGCATTCCTAGTCCTACGATTGCAGCGATCACACACACAAACTCACACACACACACACACACACACACACACACACACACACACACACACACACGCACACACGCGCGCGCACACACACACACACACACACACACACACACACACACACACACACACACACACACACACACACACACACACACACACATTCATTTTTTAAACTGAATCATGTTTCTGCCCCAAATTAAAGTCTAACTTTTTCTCTTCCACACATACAAAAAGACACACCCTTAAGGTTGACAAAACTATTTGGAAAACCGTAACGTGACTCGGCGTGATGGCCACATGTGGAGTCGCTATTTCATTTGGTGCAAGCAACATAGGAGAGTTAAGTATGCTTATCAAGTCAAAGAGCGCACTGGTGTGGCAGAGACTTTCAAACTAGGTCGAGCACACTCAAACCACTTGCCTTCAACTGGTACCAGATGCTGGAGACCATGTTATAGAAATTCTTACACACACTTCCTCGGCGAGACCACACACCTTCACGGTCACATCTCAGCTCTTTTCACTTCCAAGCAACATTACAGGAAGTCTCGGGAAACTGATGGCCAAGTTGACTCTGTATGAAGGATTTTTTCAATTATTTTTTGCAGCATTTGGAGAAACAAGAATTCAAAGAATCACAAAACATGATGAACTGGCAGCTTAGTGATCTCACAGGCCGTTTCAAGAGTTCACAGAGTCTAACATAAAGTCAACCAGACACACCAAGCAACAAATATTGACTCTTTCCAGGTCCTGTGTCTTTTCTTTGTGTTGGCAGTCCAGCTGGCAGAGCAAACAGCTGGATTGCTCAAGCACCGCCTTTCATCCTGACAATACCCCCCTCCCTCCATCAAGCCCCTGTCTGCTTATACACCTACAGTATTGCTTTCTCCATGTGGGGGGCCCTTAGTGCTTCAAAGAGCCCCGTGTGGTACAGCACCAGTGGGGTGACAAGCAGCCAGAACCCAGCTGAGCGGGATTGCACTTGCCAATGTCAAGAAAACACATGTTGGAGAATGGGCATGAGCCACTTCTGGTTTAGGGTTAGAGTAGTCGAATGATGTCCACATTAAAATACAGATTACCGTGAGTATTTAGGTCTAGGCCGGGAATACGTTGTGTGTTGTTTGTCAACCCCTCCAAAGACATCATCTGACATCATAATTGGCTTTTTATCCTCCTTTGTGTAGTTTATACATTTAAACATTGGCAAAAAGAAATGCTACGATGCATTCCTTTAGTGTAACGTTACTTCCACAATCTGGAGGGAGGGAGGGAGAGAGGGAGGGAGTCAAAAACAGAAAGGGATGGTAAAGTGTCATGACACAGCTGGTCACCTGATGCTAACAACCCAAACTGACCTTCACAAATTAAACCTATAGTGACCACGCAGCCTTGTGTTGCGCCTAGTATGTGCACTGTATGTGTGTATGTGTTTGTGTGTATACAGTATATGTGTGTGTGTGTGTGTGAATGTGTGTGTGTTTGTGTGTGTGTTTGTGTGTGCTTGTGTATGTGTGTGTGCGTGTGTGTGTTTGTGTGTGTGTGTTTGTCCCTGCACACATTCAGGCATATGTGACGGACCATTTGTATATATAAGCAGTTCAGAGTGTGAAAATTGACTCATCATCTCTTTAGATCTTCCCACTTGTCACTACGTATGCTTTGCTCTAGACTACCCCACACACTCCCTTCCCCTTTTTGGTTTGTGTAAAAGTCTTGGGTGGTCCATTGATACGCCACTTAAATAGGCCTCACAGCATATGCATGTGTTACATCAATAGAGGTTTGACCCTAAACAAATGTGTCACAGACAGTCGCAGTGAACAACAGGCTCTGTTTGTGTTGATAGAGGGACACGACTTCAGTTTCCCATAGAGGGGATAAGAGAGGCATTTTCACGATTTGTTTTACTAAAACTCACACAGTATATGATTTGTTTTTGTAGTATAGCTGCTCAAAATGACGACCTCTTCCAAGAACCTTGACATTTCTCTACCAGTGTCTCCATTCTCTCTCCCCTTTTCCTCTGCTGTCGTCTTCACCTCTGGAATTTCCAGTGAAAAACAGCTGAGGTCGAACAAGAAGCGAGCGTGAGACAGCGCTGGGGAGGACTAGAAAGATGGATGAAAAGGTGGGGGGGAATGCTGATAGGCAGGTAGGTTAAGAGGATGTTCCAAGTATCTTAGCATCTGTTGTCTAAACCTCTAATGATCAAGGTGCAGCAGCAGCAGAGCGGACCGGGCAGGGGGCTGGCTGCAAGCTGGACATCCTGTTCTTCCATTTGTCCCAAGTACACCTGCTTTACAAGAGTTTCACACTCATAAAATGCTTTTTTTGTGGCTTTTCCGACCCACAAACTTACAATAGAAGTAAACACACTGAATAGACAAGCTGATCTACAAACATGCACAAATTGAGGTAAATATGCCTGGTGGCGTGTTATTGTGCTCGGGGAAAATGAGGTAAAGCTGGATTTTATGCCATTTGGCCTTATTATAAATTATAAATTGGCTAAGCGGGTTGGAATGATACTAAAAATGAGAACACAGATCAAAGCACTCGAGGGAAATCGTATTATGTTCAATCCTTTGGCTCCGATCATCAGAGTTCCTGCTGCTATCTTCACCTGTTGTGCAGACGGCGAGCCAACATTTATGGATAAACATTTATTCTTAGATGACAGAGACCCAAAGGCGTTTGTAATGGGAGACGTCCAGTTTCCAGATGGAGAAAATTGGTCTGTCTCGCCACAGACTTTTAGTCAGGGTGATGTGTTTAGACTGCGTTTTTTTATGTATTTGACTGTAATATTTGTAGTTTTTGGTTTGCAAACCTCTTTCGACATCCAAGAGTTGCCTGTTCCAGCTTTAACAGTACTGATAATCAAATTTCACAGCTGACTACTTTTACTGCTTTTTCAAATAGTTTTTTTTTGTTTGCCCTTGGTAACAACCATTGGTGTAAACTTTGGCTATCAAAGTTTTTTTTTAAATTTTGTATCTCTGAATTGCAATAGTTAATTGTGATTAAGATTTTTTTTTTCATGTTTAAAATTTTATTATTTTGGATATCAGAACAGTTTTAAGTTCACAATAAAACTGTAAATAATTACCAATGTACCTTGATCGGGAATCATATGAAAGCATAGAAAGTTACTGATGAACTTATGTCAAATCCAAAGAAGTTCATTTAGCAATGAGTTGGATTCCAAAAGTTATGTGTGCGTTGCTTTACAGCTTCACTACAGTTTTGCTCCATTCTCCCTCATCCACCAACACCATAAACTGTATATAAAAGGACAACACCAACTGCCCGTTCCCGGATTAATATGGCACCAAATAAAATGGTAACAGGAGCATAATGTCATATTCCAGTGTAATGGCAACAACTTTATATTGATGATTCATTCATGATGTGTTAACTTTACCTGGTTGATTAATCCCTTTTAGTGGAGTTATGTTTTGCTGAAGAGTTAGTTAGCCTAGTTTTTCCCCCGACATTAAGGGTGCATCAAATGGACAAAATAGCAGGACGTGATTAAAAAAAGAATGCATCATGATCTGACTTTAATTAGTCACGATTAACGGGTTAATGCTGACAGCCCTGGTGACAACCTAGTGATTTAATTTTATTCCAGACACAGAGAAAAACGGTCCATAATACAATACAAAAACAGTAAAAAGACAAACAACAATAAAAAAGACTAGAAAAGACTCCAGCTGTCAAAAAACATATCACATTATAACGTTAAAACTTTGTCGTAACAAGATTAGGCGTCATCATGTTGAAGCTCAATAAAAATGTATTATGTTACTAAAATTAGATAAAAGTGTATAACCTTATAACTTCAAACGTGATAACTTCATTTGTTAAACCTTTCAGTCTTGGGTGGAATGGAGCAGTGTGGCACTTGGGGTTTGGCATGGAACGGGCAACAACATGGCCCACAAAGCGGATATATATCTTTCTCCAAATTTCAGGTTTTGACAAAAACTATTATGTTACAATTATAACGTGATATGTGATATTGATCTGTTTGTTTTCTTATTTCCCTCATGGCATCAATACGCTGCTGTACAGGCCAGACGTGTTAATGTAAGAAATGAAAGAACAACTGAAACACATCTGTCTGTGTTGTTATTGTTAACAACTTTGACCTCAATCCAATTGGGTGAAATAATACTCCCGACTGGAAAAACAGCCAGTTCAAATGCTGTGTTTTGACCGGGGGTCAGTACTCACTTTTTCTGGAAAATCTTGCAAATGGTACCCTACTGTTATACTGTATTTATTATATTATTAAGTTCAGGTTCAGTCTTGTTCACTGGGAATTGTAAAAAGGCATGCAATTTAGGAACTGAGTGAATCAGTTACGTAGGAGCAAATTTCACAGCACTCATAGGTCAATCACAACTATTTCATTGCAACATATTTTATTGAGCTTACAAGGCCCCAAGGAATCCCAGAGCCCTAACCCCCAAAAGTGTGAAGCAGAGCTAATGTTCGAAAGTAAGGATAAGGTTAAGGCTGAAAAACATTGAGATGTCATCTACAAGTCCAGGGGAGACAGACTCCTCCATGAGTAAATCTTGAACTTTTACATGTTAATCTTTTAAAAATTAGAGTAAATTCCAATCCATAGATGTACAGCATATATGTTGTTAATTTTTGGGTAAATTATGGCTCCACTGGACTGAAAACGACATGTTTACGGCACTCTAAATTGAAAACCTTTTCAGGGGAGGGGTTCGGGGGGCATAGGGGATATGAAAGTTGTTTAACTCAGGTTATGCTTGACAGATTTAAAATTGACACACCTTTTCCTATCGCGCTGCAGTCTATCCCCCACCTCCCCAAGAGTCAAGAAGAGGGGGAAAAGGAGGATTAGGCTTCATTTCTCACCCTTTTCCTTTTCAACTCAGTGGCACAAGTCATTTCGGAGGACCACACCCCAGGATTGACCGCAAAGGCTGGGCTTGGGAAAAATTATTGGAGGATTTTATAAGAAATGGACATGTAAATGTATTGAAGTTATTGAAAGGATTTACATTAAATTAAGCCTCCCATCCCTATGCAGTCATATGTCTCAGCAAGTACATTTAAATTATATAATTAATAGTTTTAAATTAATTCAATTTAAGTTTGGAATAATGAGTGCTGAACTTTTAGGCTTTGAATCATTGAATGCACTGGTACATAAAATAAAGGTGCTCATGTGTTAATGACACAGATAGGCGGTATTTTATGTTGAAAAAAACTGGGCCTGTAACAGAATGTCTACATTTTCAATATAATAAGAATCCCTGTGAAGCCTTAGAAAATGATTTGGAAATGAGGATTGCATATGGTTTGTATGAGAGTAGTAAGATGTCTCTTTTTAGATTTTATTTTGTTTCCTAATAATACCGCATCCTCAATCTGCGCCTATTAGTAACTGTCTACTCATTCATCCTACTGTAATATGTTTTTGTATCCGTCTTAAGTACAAGCTCTACATTTTGGTAAATGTGCTTATTCACATTCCTGTAAAGACCAAAGCCCCTTTCACACATGCACTGTGACATGGAGTTCACCCGGGTGCACCGTAAGTGTGAACACAAATGTCTGGGTTATTTAACTTCACGCAGTCTTTACCCAAGCTGCCCCCAAGTCCTAAACCCTGGTCAGCCGGGGGGGGGGGGGGGTATATTGATATTGCACATCAAGCTTGTGACCGAAAAAAAAATACAAATGAGTAATTTTAAATACCGACAATGAGAATGTTTGTAATGTTTTGCAACGACCACAAGGGGCAACGATGAGCCCATTCCCTATTTGATGACAGACATAAAGTGAGTTAGCCTGGCACCGCCAACCCATCTACTTCCGCTCAATTTCCATTTCACTTCAGTAGTCAGTCTGGGGCTGCGGTATATTCATGGGTTCTTGCTCAGCCAGATTTCTGCCAGTCCAATCAGCAAACAGAGGGAGTGGCTGAGAACGATGACGTCAAGGTCGTGTGCCAGTTTCCGTTGTAGTCAGAGGAAGACCAGGAATACAATGGATAAGGATACGAGAGAAGCTATTCAGTCTGTTGTGGCAAAGCTGCTGAATATCGATAAATTAAAGCTGGAGCAAGAACAAGCTTTGCTGAGTTTTGTTGGTTTCCGGCCGGTCCCGGTGCATGACATAAGTCATGACCAAACGCTATGCGATTGGTTTGCAGATCAAGATTGGCACTGGGTAGATTCAATCATTTTAAACTTCAACAGACACCCGCCTCCAAGTGAGTGAACGTTTGTAAATTTAGCAGTTCCAGACCTTCTGTACAAATGAAATGAAGTACGATGGTCTGGCAGGACCAGGCTAAAAGTGAGTTTCAGTGTCAAATGGAAATACTCTGGATCAGTGTTACAGTATATGCTTTAACGAGAGAAAATACAACAAGCATGAAGTCTAACTTGTTGCTTTGGCACACACCTTCGCTCGACCTCCGTTTTAGAGAAGCACACAGCTGCTTCCCTGCACTTTTCTATGAGAGCTTCCGAGACATGTCTTTCAGACAGTAGAGGAGACAGTCTAAAATTGGGCCGTGGCGAAGCTTGGACTTGAACAAAGTGAGGTCATTTAGTCAGTTCCCAGTTGCTAGTTTCCTTGCAAGTGAGACAGATTCCGGGAAGTCAAGCCCATAAAATGATGAATTGTTGGTTTTCATATTTCACTTTGTGCACAGATTAAACAAATAAGAAGGAATGTGTAAGTTGGTGAGCAATTCAGAGGTGGCAGTGGGTGGATTGTGTTGCCTTTGACAGAACCAAGCCAGCTGTTTCCCTGTCTTCCTCAGCTAAAATAACTGGCTACTGGCTATAGCCTTTTATTTAATGGACAGATAGGAGAAGAGTACTTCGTCAAACTCTCTGCCAATGAGTAAATAAGTGCATTTCCCCAAATGTTGAACTTTTGCACATTTTTATAAGGCGTTATCTCTATTTTACAGTAAATGTCATTGACCGGAATGATACTATAATACTGTTATAAACCGTTAAATGGAGCCCTTCAGAGCAGCCATAACTACAACAATCCACTGCACACCCCTTCTTTACAGTTGGAGCGAGAAATGACCTCACCTCGTCCAAGCCCCAGTTCCCCCAAGGTTTGAACAGGAAATAGGGAGCACATTACCCCCGCCTAGCTCCTTGTAACCATTGCAGCAAAGAGTATGGAACCCAATGAAAGGTAATTTTAAAAAGTGAAGGCCTCTATTGTGAATTTCAGTCTGTGAATTCCTGTCGTTGTTTGGATTCCTCGGAGAGGGAATGTGTTATGCTCTTTTGAAAATACAAAGACGTTGTGCACATCTGAAAGCCATTAGCCCCTCAAACTGTTAGCAAGCAGTCTGAGGATTCTTTCCGCTCTCTTGGAATCTTGCTACATTTCTCTCTTTGCCTCTTTTCTCTCCTCGTTTCTTTCTTTTTTCAAGGGGCCCCAACTTCTCTCTTTTGCAGTTACAAGGGTTATGGAATTTCAAAACTCTTATCCAGAAAGTCTTACTCCATGGCCCACTAAAAACAAAGTCTTGCAAACTTCACCCGTATCATGCACATCAACCTCTCTCCTTCCCTCTCCCAGCTGTATGTTTTAACGGTCATTTAAGCGTGAGCAAACGAGCTGTGCAGACTTACAATGTGCTCTATCACTGGGGAACAACATCACGTTTATACACGCCTCTTCCTCTTCTGGTTCCCACAAAGCAGGCAGGGCACATGTGAGGCAGGTCTTCCCTCCTCAACAACCTCTGCTGCATAAATGGACCAATGTGTTTGTGTGCTGTTTTATGAGATCACATATTCTCATCCCCCTTGAACACTGCCATTCTTTGTCTCCGCTCGTGTTATACTTTGAAGTTCTACATTCCTCTCCCACTGCATCACCGGGGCAGCACAGCTGCACAAGGCCAAGTCTTTACAGAGCCAAGCAGAGTACCTCTCTGGGTATGGTGAGGCAAGTAATGCCTGCCTTGAGAATGGTGGAAAGAAAGATGGAAGGAGAGGTATAAAGGGGGGAAAAAGTGCAAGAGAAGGAAGGAGACAGGGTTGAACAGAGGAAAACTTGAGCCAAGGCTGAATGAAAGAAAAAGGTTTTGGGTTCTGTTTATCTATCTATCTATCTATCTATCTATCTATCTATCTATCTATCTATCTATCTATCTATCTATCTATCTATCTATCTATCTATCTATCTATCTATCTATCTATCTATCTATCTATCTATCTATCTATCAACTTTCACATTTTTGTAGTTATCCCCTTTATTTGAGCGTGTGTGTGTTTGCTTGTGTGTCTTTATGTGTGTGGTGCAGCGATCATATCTTCAACTACCCAGGGAAAACCGCCAGCAGACCACAGGATTCTCAGCTGGGACCATCCTTAGACCCAGTCACACTCCACCCTGACCCCATAGGCTCCAACCACAAACCCCAAGACCACGATGACACTTCCAAAACCAGCCTCCAATCCCTCAGCCCCACCTTCCCACACACACACACACACACACACACACACACACACACACACACACACACACACACACACACACACACACACACACACACACACACACACACACACACACACACACGTGCGTTGTACGCAAACCTTCACTCTCCCATGACCTTAAGTTTACCCTCAGCCAAAACATACTACAAGCCAGAAAGACAGAGAAAATGAATGAAGTCAGAATGGAAAATGGGAACTGTGACAGTCGGTGATGTACATTTGGGGGCTTCGAAGCTTCAGTGAGCGTCATCGTTGCCTTGTTTGACTTGAAAAATTAGCCAATTTTTTTATTCTGTAACCGTGCAGATTCAAACAACTCTTACTCAAACCTTGGAGATTTTCTTACTGGTCTTTTACATGTCATTATATCGCTCATATGTCCACTGAGTGTAAAAGGGTTAACAGTAAGAAGGAAATTAGCCACTGACAATAATATTGCATAAAGTATAAACATGTAAATGTTGATTAAAAAGCATTGTTTTAAATTATTTTTTTTTAAAAATACAGTGCAAACTGGTCTTTATGGAGTACCTTGCATCAGATGTCAGTTATTGCACTACTAACTAACAGTTATTGCACTTTTGAAAATCTCATTAAAGAACAAGTTTTCTGTGAATTCATATCACGTTATATGTGTTGCTTTTTATACGTTTGTCAAAAAAACGTCAAATTGTCAATTTGACGTTCAAGTGCGTTTGAGAAATTCTATATAGAATAAATAATGACCTTCTTACATTTTACATTATAAAGGAGAATGAAGTGTTGTGAACTTTTTCAAGAATTCAAGTTTTTTACCCCCTTATATTAGGGACTACCAGAGCTATAATATATACACAATACATATAGTAACACATTAAATCCTTTAAAATAAACTCTGCAGGCACAGTCCTGCCTCCGATGACCCACAAATGCACTGGTTCACCCCTTATAGAGAGCAGTACAGTATGACTAATACTGGCCATGAATTTTCCCCCCGGAGAGAGGCTGTCATGGAAGTGATTTGGCTCAGTGATGGCTCTCCTGGCTGGGCTGGAGACATTCTGAAAGGGCCCATCAGGCTTTGGAGGTCTCTCGTGGATCTTTCTTTCAGCGCTGGGAGAGATCAGGCATCGCTTCAAGGATTCAACTCATACACAAACAAGAGCGAAGAAAAAAGAAGTACACTTACTTTTTAGTTTGCACACACTCACACGCAAAGGCACAGCGGACACGGTTGCATCACAACATAACCTCCTGTCAACCAAGGATACAGATAATCGAAGCTGACATACGTGAAATCTGAGCTACGGGTGGAAATTAAAGGGTGGGGGGGGGGGTTTACGTGTATGTAAATGTGAAAGTGTGCAACTGTGTGCTCATGAGAGGACAATGAGGATTGCATTGTCTTCGCATGAGGTTCCTCATCTGGTTCTTTGTAAACTTCACACCATGTGAGCTACAAGAGGGACCCCAAGCTAGGAACGCAGCAACTACACAGCCCCTGCATTCCTGCTCCTACTGGGCCAGCAGGCACATGGGATAATAATGCACTCTGGCCCATGTGAAACAGATAGATTGCTTTTATCAAACTGAGCCTCACAAGTCTCGCCATAAGTCACTCTAGTACCATTCATCTTTCATGGAGAAACAACCATTTAACCTGATCAGACAGCTAAGCTTGAAAGCACAAGTTGTCGTCACATGTTTGCACTGTTGAGTGCATCTAGAGCCGAACTTCTAAACATGGATCCAGTGCACAAACAAAAAAGAACGTCTTCCTTAACGACCAAGGTCGGAAAAATGGCTGACTTCACAAGCCCACGCTGCTCTTTGGTCGTTTAGGCAGCCTGCTCCTCAAGCCATATGTATTTACCTTAGGTCGACATATGGTGTGTCTGTGTGTGTGACAGTTTACATACATATATACAAATGTGTGTGCTGGAGCGAAAGAGATGTGGAGACAAGTGAGTGGGGAGAAAGAGGGGAAGGGAGGGCGAGTAAAAAAGATTTCCCCAGGCTCCGAAAGTACAATACACACAGACAGTTGTGTGCTTTCACTGAAGCCAGATCGCCGCTCAACGAAATGTGGTTCTATTTAGAGGGGAGAGGGAGGGACTGCTGACACACACACACACACACACACACACACACACACACACACACACACACACACACACACACACACACACACACACACAATGAGCTCAGACTCCTTTAGGGTCTAATTCGTTGTTCTCATCTATCCCAGTCTTTCATGGTGTCACTGTGAGACTGTGAGACTCCCTAAGAGCTTCTGCAGCACACTACAAATCATCCCGCATGACTCCGCTGTATGTTGAAGGCTGGTCCTGCAGCGCGCAGCATGTTCCCTATTAGAAGGAATCGCCATGCGCAGTAGGATGGAGGGAGAGGGGGAAAGAAAATGCAGTGGGTTGCTGTTTTAAAGTGTGCGTTAGTGTGTAGAATTGTATATGTCTATGTCCATCAGGATAAGAAATGCAGCAGTGTTCCAATCTGATTTTACGTGGAACATTCCTGATAAGTTTCGCTGCTGTTTAAAGCACGTGGTGGCAACACAGCTGCACACTCATTTAACCAAGAACACAATGTGGAAATTGTTGTTGTTTTCAAGTTAAATTTAATTACATCCACTGGCAATTAAATGGGGTTTTAGTCATCATGTCTTTTTCATAAATCCTAGTTTACTCTGCATTCAGCTTGGTAAAGAGACAACAAGCACATGCACGTGGCTTTAATTACCAACTTGGATAATCGTTGTCTTAAAAACTGGCCAAAGTCATTACAACAAATCATGCTATCCCTTTCAGGCTCTCCAGAGGATGCTGGACGATATAAATAAGAGTATTTCCAGGTGGCCTTCAGGTCTATATAATGCCCTATTGTGTAAAAAAGAAAAAGTATTTATGACTCTTACGAAATTTGTGTGTGCGAACAGACAGGAGGAGACGATTTGAGTGTTGAAGCCCCCGGCAAACACTGACAGTGCTTGTTGTTTCCAGTGACAAACAAGATCTGTCCGCTTTGATAACCAGTGGTTCTTTAGGGGTCATTTGAGGGCTTAACTGTGTTAATCACTGCTTTCAGAATGACATAACCTTCAAATATTTATATGCTTCTATTGTGATCTTTCAATGGGGTTAGCTTTGATGGCTTCCAAAGGCCAGTTGGCCAAAGGACCTGGGACTTGCAGAGAAAAGCATTATAGCACCGTCTTCCATGGACAATATCCAGCTTGTATTAACTTGCTTTGTCCTCATGGTAACATCCTAGGAAAACAACAAACAAGAATGGAAGCTATAGGGTGGAGGTTTATGATTTTGACATCCGAGGTAAAAAGTAGCATCAAACTGTTTTGGTTATCAAGTGATACCTTATAGATCCCTTTTTTGGACAGATGTTGAAGACTTCAACAAGACAGATCATGCCAAGTCAAGGTCTTGAGCCTTTATCTCTTGGTTGTCAGAGGTTTCTCATCACAGTATCTCATCAAAACCGCAAAAGCTCATGTCCATGTCCTGTGTAAAGCAATGGAACATATTTGAGGAAAGTAGCTCACATAACACTGATATTTGTTAAAACAACAGTTTGATCAAGCCAAAAGAGTCTTCTCTTTAGAGCTGTATTTTTCTTTTTTTTGCTGTTGTTGAGAGTGGTGGAATCAGCGCAGTGGCTAGAAACATTTGAGATGCGCTCAGCTGTCCTCACCAATTTACCACCCAGATGGCCACTGTCAATGTGAACTTCCTATCAGCACTTGTGGCAACAAAGCACAAGGATGTGTCAATCACAAGCACCGGTGGGCAGGGGCAGTAAATAGCAGGACTATTTGAATAGCAGGCATAAATGGGAGGCACCGTTTCTGAGTAGCATGCTCTTCATGCCTATCTTTTAATTTTAATTTATACCTTGACTGTGGCCCTTATTAATATAATAGTATGTCAGAGTAGACATCACATTTGATTTCTGCTAAAAGAACCATAAAATATGGCAACTAATCACAGTCTTTTACCTCCTCCCCCCACACACATAAACACTTTCTTTGGTAACTATAATCATAACGATCATGACCTCTTCACCTTTTCGATGGATAATGTCAGTCACCCTATTGATCTGTTATTTGTTGGCCCCTTCTCCACAGCCAGGTGTGAATGCAAATGCTGGTGAGGGTCGTATCTCATATAGCCTGAAGGAGTGGTGTGTTGCAGTGATTATAGTGAAGCCATGTTAGCCACCGTGTGAAGAAGGTTTAGCTACTTGGTGGACCCTGCTACAACAACTCTGGGAGTCTTGAGGAATGTGGGTTTGTCCTGCAGTCCGTTACTACCCCCCCCCCCCCCCCTACTCTCACTGTCTCTGCCTCGCTCCGTGTCCCCTCCCCTCTCCCAAACAGGGCATTTCCCTAACTTTTCTCTTTTTCTCACAAGGCTATAGTACAATATTCCATTCTGTGGCACATAATCTACTCTCAAATTCTGACTCTGGTCTCTTCGACGCCAAGGCACTCCATCTGTTGCAAGGTATGGTGCTCATTAGTGATCTCTTGACTGCAGTTCAATGAAGCTATCAATGGCTTTGATTGTGGCTATTGTTTCAGCGGCCCGTTGTTTTCAGGAGTGACTGTCTCCTTGAATGCAGGTCTGCGTTATTGAGGGTGTTGTCAAACGACACAAATGCATTGAAAGTTGAATGTTTGTTAAAAAGCGGGTGGAAGTCGGAATTTGCATTTTTTGTTGCGAAAACTGCATGAAAAGTGAAAAGAAAACCCCAACCGGCTAGTCACGTTTTACAGTTTGATCGCTCGCCCTGTTTTGAGTTTTCAAACGTTGGGATAATTTTTCCTGGCAAGTTGAGCGGAATAATAATAGAATAAGGCGCTCTAAACAATTTCCCATCTGGGATTGACTTGTGTTCCACCGAGCAGGAGCTGATGTTGCGTTTTTCTCCATTCATAAAGTTGCGGTGACATGAAGGGCTCGTGTCGTTGCTGCGATATTGTAAAACACCACATTTGCCTTTCTGTCAACTTGCAGACTTCTTCAGCGTCTTTGTTTTAGTAGCCTACTTTTCAAGTGCAGCAGTTTTTGTTTGTTTGTGTGTAGATCCTTCATGGACCTGTTTCTGTGGCTCTCAACAGTCAGAAACCCCTAACTCTATGGTTAAATATGCTGCACGGGCTATGACTCTGAGCATGTCAAGTTATAGGCTACTGTGACTGCTTTACTTCTGAATTCACCGTGCGATTACAGTAGGCTACATATTTAGCCACCAAATGTAGCCTACAGCTTTTATGAGATGCTGAATTGATAATAAAGTGTACTGGTGCTTTACCTGCGTTACTTTGACAGCACTGTCGGAGAGGTAGGCTACTCAGCAGAGCACCCATGGGTAATTGATCAGGCATTTCTTTTGTTCGGAATTGATCCCGCCTCCATTCACTTCGCCTACTGCAAGCGGCCAAAGCCAACTTTTTTTGTGTCGAGTTTACTCGGACCTTAAGAAGCTTAATCACTATTATTATACGTTTACAATTGGATACATCATATCCCTCCTCAAAGTAGCGGTGCTAGCCACATATACACATTTAGACACTCTTGTTTTTGTGTTGTAAAAAAGAAAAATGTTTGAAATATGTAATAGCCTACTTACAGTTAACATTAATATCTCTTTCTATGTCTTCCATGCTAGTCCCTGTCTTGCCAACCACTCTATCTCTGCCTTTATTCTCTGTGTGCTACTCTGTTCAAGCCTCATCTATCGCTCCTCATTTTCCATTAAAATGATTCATTGTAGATGTGGGGTCATTCATACTTAGTTTCTTGCCTTTGTCCAGCCCCATATAGCCTACAGAATGTGGCTGGACCCATGGCTAGAGGGCTGGGACTGTTGAGGTTATACATCACCAGGGGCCCACCGTTCACTCTTAAACCTGTGGTCTATAATGAGGTTAAGAAGAGAAAATAAACCTCACCGCTGCCCACTTCAGTTGGATCTTGAATGTTTTTTTAATTCAATATGCCATAATGCAGTTAGGACAGGCTTGTGAGACTATATAGGCCACATATGGGGTTAGCAATTCCCAAATAATTTGATTTATAAATCCAGGCCCAACAAATCACATGATAAGCAGTAACAAACTATAATTTATTGTTGTGCTTTTATGTGGATGAGTTATTGGTCTGTTCTAAACAATTAAATATACCCACTCCTATATATGTGATTTGTTTAAATAAATACTTTCATTTATCCTCACCATTCACCTCTCACCCTTGTCCTGTCTACCTAACTCTCTCCAGTCTGTCTCTCTGGCTCCCTCTAGGTCACAAAGCTCTGATTAAGGAAAGTAGTTCCCAAACTTTTTGGGACATGCCCAAGCAAATTGAAGCATTATTCATTCACAGTGTCACAGTATGCATATGTGAGATGAGAGTGAGATTTCCCTCTTACACTTGTTTGGGTAAATACATTTTAGAGCCATCAGGTTTCATACACTCAACAAAAATATAAACGCAACACTTTTGTTTTTGCTCCCATTTTTCATGAGATGGACTTAAAGATCTAAAATTCATTCCAGATACACAATTGTACCATTTCTCTCAAACATTGTTTACAAATCTGTCTAAATGTGTGATAGTGAGCACTTCTGCTTTGCTGAGATAATCCATCCCACCTCACAGGTGTGCCACATCAAGATGCTGATCTGACATCATGATTAGTGCACAGGTGTGCCTCAGCCTGTCCACAATAAAAGGCCACCCTGAAATGTGCAGTTTTGTCTCACAGCAAAATGCCACAGATGCCACAAGCATTGAGGGAGCGTGCAATTGGCATGCTGACAGCAGGAATGTCAACCAGATCTGTTGCTCGTGCATTGAATGTTCATTTCTCCACCATAAGCCGTCTCCAGCAACTTCGCACAGCCATTGAAGAGGAGTGGAACAACATTCCACAGGCCACAATTGACAATCTGATAAACTCTATGCGAAGAAGATGTGTTGCACTGCATGAGGCAAATGGTGGTCACACCAAATACTGACTGGTTCTGAGTCCCCAGACCCCCAATAAAGCAAAAAAATGCACATTTCAGAGTGGCCTTTTATTGTGGACAGTCTAAGGCACACCTGTGCACTAATCATGATGTCAGATCAGCATCTTGATGTGGCACACCTGTGAGGTGGGATGGATTATCTCAGCAAAGCAGAAGTGCTCACTATCACACATTTAGATAGATTCGTGAACAATGTTTGAGAGAAATGGTACAATTGTGTATCTGGAATGAATTTTAGATCTTTAAGTCCATCTCATGAAAAATGGGAGCAAAAACAAAAGTGTTGCGTTTATATTTTGGTTGAGTGTAAGAAAGAGCAAAGTTAAGAGGAAAGTCAAGATAATGTGCGCAACAGATACATTTTTTTGTCATATGTTTTCACTATTTCACAACCCTTCAGATGTATCTTTCAACCTTTGGGTGTTTTTTTTACCCCCAGTTTGGTAAACAATGATGGAGTGATGGTCCGATGGTTCGAGTCCTGCCCAACCGCTATGCTTTAAACTTTGCAGTTTTGTCGCAGTGTACGAGCATTTGTGCAATGGTTTATGGTTTCAGACACGTAGACAGGTTTTAAAATTTTATTTTTTAACAATAAACATTAATACACAACAGTACTGAACCACTGAGCATGTCGATCTGATGAGTTTATGACTTTTCTCTATGTAGTCCTTAGGCCTACAGTATTTGGTGTCTATGAACTGATACACCACTTATAAGACTGCTTTGAAGTGCAGTATAGTGAAAACAGATTGCTGGAAGGATTAAAGTTTCCTTTCTGTTTCCTGGCATGTTCTTTTCTTTATTCCCAAAAAGTGGATATTTCAATAGCAAACCATTTTACAAGAGAATCATTGATTTATCAGTGATTCTCAACAAGGGGTATGCCTACTGCGGGAGCGTGTTTATGTTGCCACAACCCGATGGTCCCATAGCCCTATGTTCTTTATAGGTCCATGCCTATGTTCCCACATTTCTGAATTATCCAACGATATAAGAGAGATTAGTATGGCTGTGTGTGTGTGTGTGTCAGTCTCACTCCTATTCTAACCTCTCCCTGTCCCCTTTTCCTAACCCTAACCACACAGCTGTGATGCCTGAACCTAATCACCAATTTAAGGAACATAGGGCTGTGGGACCATCAGGCTGTGGGAACAAAGGGATGACCTCAACTAATCAATGAACAGTTGTAATTAGCTTGCTAAAAGTAGTGTATACACAGGTAAAATAGTTAGCTAAAAGCAATAGACAAATATTGGTTTGCTAGCTAAAAGTAATGAATAAATAGGAAACAGTTATATAATGTATACAGTATTATTGTTTTGCTTGCTAAAAGTAAATTATACACTTAAAATAGTTAGCTAGCTAAAAAAAAAGAATCAATAGTTCAATTGTTAAATAAAAGTGATTAATAAACTCTTTGCATTGTAAAATTTAAGTAAACAATTAACAGTTGAAACAGTAGTCTTAACTGAAAGTATTGGTACAGCCTAAACATTGATGATTGAATTACTGAAAAAAGTTATTGTAACAAGATCTACTTTTGCATTATTAATAGTGCTTATCAACCAGTTCATAATCCATTCAAATTTACATATTTGAACTTTGAGAAGTGCTGCTGACAAAGGGGAACATGAGCTCATCTGACAAGGGTGTGGGAGTAACATATCAAGTACGTCAGACGACAAAGGTTGGGGACCACTCAGTTACTTTAACCCACAGTTCCTCTCTGTATTTCAAGTATTTCTTTCATCTGCTTTCTTCTCTCTGTCTAGCCACTACTCTGGAGTGCATACCAGGACTTGGTCTGGATCCAGGTCTAGATTCCTCTGCAGAGCCTGGGTCCATACAGTGAACAGAGAGTAAGAGAGTAAGTGGTAAAAAACAGAAGAGTGCCACGGTTGGAGGCATATTAGCCAGACCCCACCAATGGGATCAGGGATGCTCTCACAGGTACTGCTGGGATGGGCAGCAGTGTGTCTGTCGGCGGTCCAAGTGGCTTGTGCTCAAACTGGAGATGGACCGTACCAAGCTAGCCGATTCACCAGCACTGTGGACCAGAGGGAGGCGCAGCGGGTTCGACGCCGCGGCCAGGAGACACTGAGAGGGTAGGAATGAGAATGAGAATGTGTGTGTGTGTGTGTGTGCCACTGTCTTTGGCATATCCCAAATGAGCAGCATTGCACAATTCAGTTTGTTATTGTTTTTATCCATGTTAAACTCTAGAGGCATTTATAAGACGAGAAATTAAGAAAAGTGTATCAAGTAAGTTTGGTTTTGCGTACACAACTCAGAGAACATTTGTAGCTGTATCTGGAGACGTTTTAAAATATACATGGCTTTCCCCCTCTCTTCTTTCCTGGCTCTCTTTCAACTGCTGTGCTCACTGGGCTGAGGCCAAGCTCGCTTTATACCAAATTATGCCGCTGAATACTACCACATTGTTTTCTCAAAAACAGCACATGTTTGACCCTAACAGGCTGCTTGCCACTATGGAATCTCCCAGTGTATATACAGCAAATTGACATTTTCATGGGAAAGTGGGGAATAAGCAGCCTTCTATACATCTCATCAGGGAATGATAAGTGAAAAGCCTGATCCAAATACCGCTGCGTGTATTAGCTAAGCTGGAGAAAGTAGTTCAGGACTGCTGTGGGGAGATTGCTGGCCCACAGTGTTGTAAGTACAGGCAACCTGTAGGGAAAATTATGTGTGTGGGTACACATATGTGTGTGTGTGTGTGTGTGTGTGTGTGTGTGTGTGTGTTTAAAGGTGTTGTTCATTTGAGAGTGTATTTGGGGAGTATCCAGGGATCACTTCACCTCTTACCAGCTGCAACCCCCCATCCCTCACCCCTTCGGTCTCTTCTCTCTCCTGCGGTCCAAATGCTTTCACTTTGTAAACTTAAATAACGTTGAAACTGGGTGTCAGATGTGTGGCCGCATAGCAGAGTTTTCCGCTGCATATTTCGCCACTTCTTCTTGAAAAACAAAGGATGTTTTGTTGGGGCCAATTCTCAGTGTCTGCATCAGTTATTCCAATCAGACTCCCATCTGTCCCAGCTTATGGTTCCCCCAGTGCCAAGCCACAGGAAATGAGGTATTCGTATCACCCGAGGGGGGTATGAAAAGGGGCATTTGTTTCACTGTTGTAGGTGACAAAGCAGCATAGCGACTAAAAGAGGGGAAAAAAGAGCATGTGAGAAAATTTGAGGTAAAATGAAAATGAAATTGGGAGCGACAGTGACAGAGATAGACAGGCGTAACTAAACTCAGTGAATTGTATTCAGTTGTTGCTTATTGACAGTCCAGGGTAAGACTTGCATAGAGTCATAGAACTGTTGTTTTCTCTAAAAACATACTCAGTGACGGCTCCTGCTGCATGATAGAAAAAATTTATTGGTCTGCCTTGTCACTAATTTTTGGTTAACATGGACGGCATTTGTACGTGTTAAATAAATATTATAGATCTCCATAAGCACATTTAGCTAAAGGAGATGTTTTTAGACCAAAGTACGAACAGGAAGACAAAGCAACTTAAACATTTCCACTGTCAATTGTACTGTTTACAGATGCCATGACAGAGTTATCCCGTCCTACACATCAAGTGTTCATTGAATCACAAATGAGGCGATTGGCATTAAACCCAAAACATTAAATGCATGAACTAACTTAACAATATTTCATTTGCACAGTTTGTCTAACTGACCGTGAGCAGCCAGAAGAGAGACCCAGGAGACCTTGCACAATAGTGTATTATTCCCATAAAATAGTGTGTGATTTCATGAGAACTTTTAACAAAAGCCTGCCGACTTTTTCCATTACATTGTTAGATTCTGGAAACACTAGTGTAAAACTTTGGATTTAAATGCCCATGTAGTGATAGTGTTGGAAACACATGATTAGATTACATACTTGAGAGCATTTTAGGCTAAAAAGATGTTTGGATGCTTGGCTTCAGGCCAGTGTGAGTACCACAAACCAGCGTTATTTGACGAAATAATCAACATCTTTCTAATTGTTTTCATTTATAGGCGTCGCCTGGTAACTGTCACTTGAAAATTTGACTAGGCACCTACCATGTGTTCAGGCCTGGCCAAAGCAAATAGGAGGAATGTGTTGAATTTATTTTTTAGTTACTGTTTGAGTGTCGCTGGCTGAGAACAGTCACAGTTCATCCGAAATCTGGTCAAATTAGTCATCTGCTTGTGTGTATGTTTCATCCAACCACCTCTGGACAGAAGCCGCTGGGTGAAGAAATTGCATTTGTGATGAGTGAGTAAGTGTTTTGGCTGTTGATTAAGCTCTGCATAGCGATCCCCAGATGTGTCTCACACAGAAGTTATTGAATTTTACTACAACTCATTCACCCCAACACACTTTAAAACATGCAAACCCAGGCTTGTGTCTTGCCATAATGCTTTCATCTTAGTGTAGCAGCAATCACAGGCGACTGTCAATAGCTCAGTATGGGTTTCACAGAATCTCTGTGTGGGAGATGGAGGGAGGTTAGTTTAATGATGGTCATTATGCTGGCCTTGGGCTGGGTTGCAGTGTTTATTTGCTGGCTAGTACTCAACATCCCCTGGTCTGTCTCTGGTAGCACTGTGTCTGATGCTGACTGACTCTGATTTATTGGCCTCCACTGCAGCCTGGCATCAGTCCACTTAAGGGCGGTATCTGGTCAGACCTTCTGGCTGGTTGGCTAACTGGCATGCTTATTCGATGGGATTGTCTGTCTCATTGGTAGAATGAATGGCAGAGACTGAGATTTCAAATTCACTACCAACTAAAAGGTGTTGCATATTATATTTAGTTTGAAAATATCTATTGTATGTTAGAGTTGAAGCCAGCCAGGCTCCAGCCATTATTTTTGCTGCCACCCACCTTATTAACTCTGCCCAGCTTGTCTCAGTTTTACTCAGCTCTGCTGACGTGAGACGCCTTGGATGCTGGCTAACTTGGCAGACGGTCAGCCCCAATGTAGATAATTACATTCAATGACTCAAGGCCAGTCCAGGGACTTGATTCTGAGTGTTTTGAGAACAGAGTGAACAATTGACAGTTCCCCTTTCTGTTTTTTTGTGCATAAGGCTCCTTTTAAGGTTTTTTTTGTGGCATTTTCAAGCTTTATTAGATAGTACAGAGTTGAAATGGGGAGACAGAGAGAGAGGGGGGATGACCTGCAGTAAAGGTCCACGGGTCGGATTTGAACCCGCGACCACTACGACTAAGGCCGGAGCCAATATGGTACACGCTCCATCCACTATGCCACCGGAACGCCCCCCTTTTAAGGTTTTTATGCGCCTGTGCTTTATGCATACTGCATGCAAAGGCTAAGAATGGGATTAGCCTGGACAGCTGATTGGCATGTGGTCTGGTAATAAAGCGGTTTTTACTGAGTCAGACTGTAAGAAACGATTTAGACATCAGTTTACTTCCCACATTTGACATACAATAAAAAAACAAAACACACATTTTGCATTCACACACAGAAAATAAGTGTGTGATCTTAATCATTTGATTTTCAATTACTTCTGCTTAAACACATTCTAGCCATTCATTCTAGCCATTCACAAACAATATTCACTTTGCCAGAAATAATTTTAGTCATGAAAGATCTTGTTTAATGACATTAGTTTTTATTTAAGTAGAACAATAAACAAACTCTGGGGTTTGTGTGGTAGGCTACAGCTGAGGTAATTGTTCTATACAATAGCACTCGATAATTAACTCTCGTTAGCGCCTGTCTCTGTTACTCAGCGATTCCTCACCCCTTAACTCTGTTAGTTAAAGTTATCTTTAATGACATAATTGCAGAGATTATCCACTATTTCCACCTATCAGGGATGGGTATCTGCAATTACTTGAGGACATACTTTGCAGTACAATTTTTGATCTACTACCAAATATTCTGTATTGTGAGACAACACACTTCATCTTCACCATATGTCAGATTGGAATATTAGATCCAATCAAGAACTGTACTTAAAGACCTACTTCACCGGTGGGAATATGAAGGTGTATTGAACTCTGAGATCCTATGTCATATGAATGTGCAAACATTTTTAAAATCGGTTCTCTCTGATCTCACTGTCTAACCCTACATTTTACTAGTGTGACATCACACTAGTAAAAATGTAGGGATGAATTAACAGGACAGCAGCTTTTTTTTTTCTTTCTTAATTCCTAGTTTAGAAACCACTGGACTAAACCAACTAAATGCATACAATTAAGAGAAAGTAGTTCCACTGTGACCAACTGGGATAGCTACTTACTAGGATGCTATATTAATCTTATGATTTCTCATAGTGATGTACAGTATTAGTCATAAGAGGTATTTTAATGCAAAACAAGTAATTTTGGTTTTACTTATTTTCCTCATACCTAATGTACATGTAGCAATGTTAGTAGTTTCTTGATTCAAAATTTCATTCATTATGTTACAACATATTGTTAGTATAATCTTTTTTCTACCTTCTCACTTTACTTATTTTCCAATCTTTCATCTTTACTTCCTTAGTATGATGTGTTTGTAAATCTCCCACCACTGTTTCATAGCTATATCTGCCTTATCACCATGTGTAATTGGGTCATATTCTTCACACTACATCCCTTTATCATCCCCACCCCTAGTATAGGGTCTGATGGGAGAGCAACAGGCCCAGGTGTCGCTACAGGCAGCAATATGTAAGAGTTTTGTTAAAGAGGGGGAGGTGGGGTCAGACTCCAGGCATTTGACATTTAACCTATGACCAATGGACTGACAAACACACACACACACATGGACACAGACACCTGACCTCTAAAACTGTGGACTTCTGGTCCATGTATGTGTATGGAAATGGACTGTCTGTAGTCATTTTCCATGACGTGCTGCCCTTCCTTGTAGGTCAGTGAAGGCTGGCTGCTGTGAACTGCCTTAACCTTTGGCCCCTGCAGATTCCTGATTAGAGGACACTTAGGCTACAGTCATATAACTTGTTGATTTTGCAGTTTCTAATTGTATGCTCTCTCTCACTCTGCTTACAAAACCCAAAGAAACAAAAAAAACTCAATACTTTACAACAAAATAAATACAATCAACACTCCAACTAAAGTTTTTTTTTAAATAGCCATTGATCTGTATACTGTATATGGTCAATATGATCATGGATATTGTAGTTATTTGGCCTATGAAAATGCCAATGAAACTGCCTCCCGACTCGACTTTGAACTCAGACTACAGTATACTTCTTTTTTCTCTTCATTCTTCCTACTTCCGCTTGGATGAGGTGGCAGCCATTTTCCTTTTATTATATTAATGGAAGTTAACGAGCGATCCACGGCCCGGGAAGCAACTTCAAAGGCAGCAACATGGCCACAGAAGAGTTAATCTCCTTTAGATTGTGCCCTGAGAACAGTAGGACATTTCAATATTGAGGAAAACCCCCTAGGGCTTTAACTCCTTTTTTTTAACGGCTGTCTTTCATTCCGATTTACCCTTCAGTTTATCCCCTAAAGCCTCCTCTCTGTGATAGGAGAGCAAGCATTGACCTGGGGGGGGAGAGAGAGAGAGAGAGAGAGAGAGAGAGAGAGAGAGAGAGAGAGAGGAATAAAAACAAACCCGAGCGCCTTTGGCTCAGACCCCTATGATCCTTCATATATTCACAACCTCTGGGTCCGTAACAGCGGAACATCTTTTAACGCTTTGTGGAGAAATAGATCAGAGTAGAAGTTGGGTTCACTGCTAGCGGTTGGAATGCTGATTTCTCGCTCTATGCATTTCTGATTTTTTTCCCCTGTTTTAAGCTCTCTCTTGTGTATGTGCCCCACATATTCATCCCCCACTAAGGGTCTGGCCTCTTCTTGCTTATGCTGCTATCTCCTTTGTTTCCATATCTCTGTTTTCCGCTCCCACTCCTCGTCCTTCCTCCTCTTCTCAACATAAACTTTGTTTTCTTTTCCCTCCCACTGATCCCCCTGTTCCTTTCACACCGCCCCATCTTCTTCTTCTCCCCTTGAACACCATTCCTCTCGCTCGCTCTCTTCACACTTTCTCTCTAAAACCAACCCTCATGCTCCCGTATTTTTCTCCCCTTCCTGTTTTATTTGTGTCTTCCTTCTGTGTCTATGACCCTCTAATTCTACCTATGCGTAAATATCTCTTGTCTTGTTGCCCACCTGTTTGCCCCCCCACTCCCGTTGTCCCTGTGCCATCTGGTAATGTGTTTGGAGGTGGGCCCTGCTCTATCCATCACAGGTTCAAACCCCAGCTGTCATCTCCCTGGTGACAGCCCGGGGTTACCACGGATACTGTCTGGCAAGGAGGAGAGGAAGGTTAGGAGGAACTTGAGTAGTTCATCAGTTTACAGTTTACACTCAGTTTCCCACTTAGTCTGCAATATTTTAATCTCTTGGTTTGAGTTGCATATCCGACTAAAAGCTGTTAATTTCTGTTGTAGTCTATTCGCCATAAAAACCAAACTACTATTGCAAGAAAAAAAGTAAAGTCTCAAAAAAGAGTTTCATGTTGTCAAGTCTATTGCTTATGTCCTTTGATTTAATTTTTATTTTTTTTTTGTGGCTTGAAAAAACTAATTATATTGTAAGCTTTAGTGTTGCTGGTAGATTTTTGGACAGACTTATAGACTAGCTTTCCCTCATTTACAGTCTTTATGTCCTAAATTTAGCTAGCCTCCTAGAGTCTAGCTTCTTATTGTAGGGGAAGGTGGGGTGATTTGTGCATTTTGGAAGTTGCAAAACCCCTTGTTTCTAGAAAACCGTGGAAGAAATTGGAAACGTGACCACATATTTAAGAAGAGCCATCCATTTGACTCATCCTGTAAAGAAGGGAGACACAAGGAATAAGATATAAGCACATTTAAGCTCAAAAAACTGTGTTTTGCCTTTCAAAGTAAAATTTCCATGATCAAGGTTTTTTGATTATTGTGTCTGAACAATTATAGACACGTTTGAAAACATTTGACACATGTTTTAGTGCTTTGGTATGCTACACTTTGAGTCTATATAGTTAGCACAATGTCAACCCTAAATTGCTGCATCATGCCTATTATCCAAAATTCTGGGGATGGGGTGATTTGTGCGCAAGGGCCTGGGTGAGTTATAAGTAAGTAAGTAAGTAAAATGTATTTATAAAAGCACATTTATGACAGTTTGCACTGTCCAAAGTGCTGTACATAGTGCATTCAGTAGGTAAACAATGAAGGTAAAATAACAATAACCAAAATAAAAGACGTAAAGCCCATACATCCACATAAACACAGATAGTAGTGCAGAGGTAAGTAAGTAGTGCAGAGGTTAATGGGGAGGAAACACCAGGGTGTACATATGGGTTTTGAGCCTTGATTTAAAGGCAGAAATGTAGGGGGGAATCACATTTGTCAGGTGGCAGTTGGTTCCACAAGCACGGAGCAACTAGTGCAAAGTACATTTCTGAGAGTTGTGCCAGTGGCATGGCTGTATACGCTGGTCACCAAAAGAAAGTGATAGTCTACAGTAGCTCAGGAGAGAGTGACATCTCAATTCCACTTAACGACACCACTGATGAGAGTTCAGATGGCCAGAAAGATGATGATGGTGACTTTGTCATTGTGACACAATGACGCACAAATCACCCCACTACGTGGGGTGATTTGTGCGACAAGACAACTTTTTTTCCGAAAGCTATATTTCTTAAACAGTTTATTCCAGATCCAAAGTTTTTATTGCCAGGGATGCACAACATCCTGAAATATATGTACATATTTGAGTTGGAGACATAACTGTCAAGGCCTCACTTTAAAATCACTTTGAGTAAAAAGTTGCACAAATCACCCCACCTTCCCCTATTTGAATTATTACATGAAAGAAAGCCTAGTTTGTATTATGGCAGCAAATTGCATCACAGCCAATTTAGAGCAAAGTCGTGAAAGCGGTTGCCCCAACAACGTCATGTTTTAAGAAAAATAACCCCCAAAGCTCACCATTAAAGGAGCACTTTGTTAGATTCTTTTTAGGGGTCAGTTCAGTTGTCATGAGGCATAGTGCCACTCAGCCTGTGAAAACACTTGTAAATGTCTTCTCGGACTCTGGAGGGAGCTCTGCAAAGCTAGAAAAAATAACTCCGATGACATCATCCGAGTTATTTTGATTTAGCTTTGAGACTTGTTTGACAGGAAATGTTTGACAGGAAAACTTGTGTTATAAAAGAGGGACATGAAGTTTGAAAGATGAGGGCATTTAAAAAACGGTATCCTGCTTGGTACTAAAAGACAGAATGTCTCAGCCTCCTGTCATCCTTAAATCTGTCTCTCACAAGTCCCTCAACTTTATGGAAGCGCTCAATACTACATCCCCAGTGTATCCTTTTTTTTTTGATCAAGGTCTTTTTCTTGTTTTTTACATTTTACAGATAAAAAAAATCAAACAACCTCCCCACCCTCCCAGATACCAGACATATGCATACAAATATTACATAACCAGACATCCGTAAAGAAAAATACAAAAAAAATGAATAAAGTAAATAGAAATTAATTATACAAATGAAATTGTTTACATTGTCATATTGTCAGCTTCCATTCCCTCAACAAAAGTAAAAAAAGGCTGCCAAATATTATAAAATTTCTCAGTAGACCCTCTCACTGTATATCTGATTTTCTCCAATTTTAGATGGCACATGACCTCCCTGATCCAATGACTATAGAGCTGTTAAGCGGAAGTACCTTACTTCCGGGGCATGGGACCCCTCGGCTCGAAAAATTACAACGGTAGTCAATGGAAAGAAATGTATTATTTTCTGGTCCCAGTCATGAAATGCCTTCGATTACAGATATGTTTTGTATGGATTTAGATGGTATTTTTTCATGCAAAGAATGGAACAATTTAGCTCAGAAACATGGCTGTGCACTTTACCGCCTTCTTTCAATGACAAGACAAAAGTCTTCAGCGTGGCGAAAACCACTACACAAGTGGACATATGGAGAGTTTCAATTTCTCGAGTGGGGAGATTGTTGGCGTTGTCCACGCCAGCCATTAGCATTAGCACTGTCAGTCGAGAAGTGGAGGGAATGTGTTGAGGTGACGTCACAGAGGCGACAAGACTTGTAGTTGTTCTCGTAACATTTTTTCAAAAGCCGTTAGACGAATAATCATACAACATACCGTCAAACTCTTCACATGAAAAATGATCATTTAGACCCATACAAAACATATATGTAATCCAGGGAATTTAATGACTGGGACCAGAAAATAGTAGATTACTTTCCATAGACTCCCATTCATTCTTTTTCAGCCGATAGGCCCCATGCCCTGTAATTCCGCCACTTCCGCTTAACAGCTCTATGTGTCGGTGGAATAGGGTCTTTCCATTTAAACAGTATCAGCCTCCTAGCTAGAAGCGAACAGAAGGCCAACATGTTGACTTCCCTTTTACTAAGAGAGGCGTCTTTGGGGGCTACACCGAACAATGCAATTAGTAGGGATGGCTCGACTACCTTTCCAAGTATCCCAGAGAAGGTCTCAAAAATATTCAGCCAGAACATGTAAAGTCTTGGACATGTCCAGAACATATGCAGCAGAGTGGCGGGATCCTGCCTACATCGATCACATGTGGTATCAGTAATCTTAGAGAGTCTGACTTTAGACCAGTGCAGACGATGAACAATTTTAAATTGTATAACAACATGTCTAAGACATATGGATGATGATAAAATTCTCTGTATTATTTTGTGCCACATTTCTTCTGAAATAGGTTCATCAAAGTCCGTCTACCACTTATTTTTAAGTATGTCCAATGGTGTCAAGTCGTATATATTGAGTTGTTCGTAGATTCTGCTCATAGCCCTTTTTTTTACCGATTTACAATTGAAAATTAAGTCTAACAGCGAACTGGGAGGGCACGATGGGAAGCAATCGGAATTTAAGACTACAAAGTTCCGAAGTTGCAAATACCTAAAAAAATGTGATTTGGGAATGTTATACTTCTGTACCAGCTGTTCAAAGGAGGCAAAATTACCATCAATATAGAGATCAGACAGCGAGACCATCCCCTTCCTAGACCAAGCATCAAAGGCTTCATCCATCATTGATGGAATAAACATGTGATTTTTAGCAATTGGTGCAGCCATTGATAAATCTTTAAGGGAAAAGATCTTCTAACCTGATTCCAGATTTTAATTGAATGTGTTATAATTGGATTAGAAGTGAAGCTAGAAATAGGCTGTGTGAATGGTAGTTTGGAATGAAGCTGATAGAGAGGTGGACTCAACTGAAGCCCTCTCGAGAATTGTCCACGCAGGGGCAGTAGTGTCGCTCCTCAACCAATACAGCAATGCTCTTATGTTGGCCGCCCAATAGTAATACATGAAATTTGGGAGTGCCATCCCTCCCATTGTACGAGGTCTCTGCAATATAGTTCTTTTAATTCTTGGTGGTTTTTTGTTCCAAATAAAGGTTGAGATCTGATTATTCAGTTTGGAAAAGAAAGATTTTGTTAAAAAAAATGGAAGACATTGAAAAATATACAAAAACTTAGGCAGCACGTTCATCTTTACTGCATTGATTCTTCCAGCCAAAGAGAGAGGCAGATGGTCCCAGCGCTCAAAGTCCTGTTTTAGATTAGCTAATAAAGGTTGATAATTAGCCACATATAGATCTTTATGGTTATGTGTGACCCATACCCCAAAGTACTTAAATTTTTTAGGGCTAACTTTAAAAGTGAATTGAGCCGAGAGACATCCGACTAGCTCCATCACCAATAGGCATGAGTTCACTTTTCTGAATATTGACTTTATAGCCAGAAATGTTTCCAAATTCTGTAAGTAAAGTCATTAGTTTTGGGAGACTTGAGAGGGGTTGGGACATGTACAAAAACATGTCGTCAGCATAAAGTGAAACTTTGTGTTCCAGCCCTGCCCACTGGATTCCTTTAATGTCTACATTTTGTCTGAGAGCTAAAGCAAGTGGTTCCATTGCAACTGCAAATAGCAATGGGGACAAAGGGCATCCCTGTCTTGTGCCGCCTTGTAGCTCAAAGTAAGTGGATACATTATTGTTAATGCGCACAGCCGCCAACAGAGACGTATATAAAAGTCTGACCCATGATATAAGCTTATGGCCAAATCCAAATCTCTTCAATGTGCTAAACAGATAGTCCCACTCCACCCGGTCGAAAGCCTTTTCAGCATCTAATGAAAGCACTACCTCTAGCTCACTGGGTGGAGAAGGGCCATAAAGAATATTCACAAGTCGTCTGATGTTAGAGAAAGAATACCGATTTTTAATAAAGCCTGTTTGGTCAGGTGATATGACAGAGGGCAGAACTTCCTCCAAACGGCGCGCGAGGACCTTAGCAAGAACTTTGGCATCAGTGTTAAGAAGGGAGATTGGACGGAATGAGCCGCACTCGAGAGGGTTCTTGTCTGTTTTAAGGATTAAAGAGATAACTGCCTGTCGCATGGTTGGTGGTAGGGATTTCAATGAAAGAGATTCTTCAAATACTTTTAACAATAAAGGGGAGAGCTGTTTTGAGAATTTTTTAAAGAAGTCTGTGGGGAAACCGTCCGGCCCCGGTGATTTGCCACCTTGCATTGATCTAATTGCTAAATGTTATCTCCTCAGTTGAGAGGTCCTCCTCCAATTGATCAGCCACCTCAGGGTTAATGGAGGGGACTTGTACATTTTCAAAAAAATCTTCCAACGAGGAAGGCTCTGCACTAGAGTCGGAGGTGTACAGTGACTGGTAAAAAGTTTGAAAACAAGAATTGATTTTTTGGCTATCAGTATTTTTTAAGCCCTGCTCATCATTAATAGCAGGAATGGTCTGATTGGCAGTTATTTGCCTTAACTGATGAGCAAGTATTCTCCCAGCCTTTTGTCCATGCTCATAGGATCCATGCCGCGATTTAGAGATAAGGTATTCGGCCTGCCGTGTTGACAGGAGATCAAACTCGGTCTGCAAAAATATACGCTTTTTCACTCCCATACAGTTAAAGAAGACATTCCTGGTGTTTGGTTAATCTCCAGGAATGATACAATCTCAGAGGATATGAATTTAGTAAAAGCTTCTTCTGATAAAAGCAGAGAATTAAGTCTCCAGGGAAGGTAAATGGACTGTATATTAGGGATACGTATTTCAAGAGCTTGAGGACCATGATCTGAAATAACTATTGTTTTGTGATCACACTTGGTTACAAGAGGAAGAAGTCTTTTATCAAGGAAAAAATTATCTACACGGGAGTAACTCTTATGAACGGGGGAGAAAAAAAAGAGTATTCTCTGGAGGTAGGATTGCGAAATCGCCACACGTCAGCAACGCCATATGATTTAAGAAATACTTTAATTGAACGTGCTGATTTCGACAGGGATGCCTTTTTGGATGAACTACGATCTAATACCGGGGACAGTGTACAATTTGTGTCACCACCAAGAATAGGGTGGTGTGATGACATATTTGGTAGACGTGAAAAAATGTTTGAAAAAAACCCAGGGTTGTCCCAGTTTGGCGCATATATATTGGCCAAGATAACTGGTAAAGAGTAAAGTTGTCACTCTACAATAACATATCGCCCCAAGGGGTCAACCTCTACACTAGCCATAGTAAATGGTGTGTTTCTATTAATAAGTATGGCTGCCCCTCTAACTTTGGAATGGAAATTGGAGTGATAAAATTGTCCTGCCCAACACCCTTTCAGCCGAAAATGATCCACTGTAAGTAAATGTGTCTCCTGAAGGAATGCGATATCAACATTGAGCTGTTTCAAATGTGAAAGTACTTTTTTACGTTTCACTGGATGGTTTAGTGATTTAACATTCCAACTCACAAAGTTGACTGAGCAGCCATCCAACCCTCTGGAATTATAGTTGTCAGATATATTTTGGGGAAAAAGTCATACATCTGAAACCTATACAAGCCACAACATGACAGCAATGACATATAAAACGGACACCTGACAGGGTAAGTCTAGTAAATAAAAAAGTCTGGTAACATCCCCCCACCCCCCTTTACACCTACAAGAACATGGTGAGTACAATACCCCTTCAAAACAAATCCACACATTTAGTGCTTGTGTATGGGACACTAAAGAGCAAACCGCTCAGGCTCCCGCCGAACCCCCCTATATGGAAGTAACTCAGATAGCGCATTGTGATATTAAATCAAATTCTGCTCTTGAATAAAAAATAAATCGTAAAGAAAAATAAAATTAGTCTGAAGACAATGGCAAAAGCAATTACATCTTAAGATGCATATTGTACGCTTCTCATAAAAAGTAACAGAGCATCACAAGCTCATAACAAAGGGTAACCAATAGGCTGTAGGCTACTGTTTATCAAAACAAGAAAATAAGATGAGAGGAAGTCTATACAGTACATTAAAGTATTCTGTGTAATAAGGTAGACCTGGTATGATCATTATTTACAGCAACACAATTTAGGAAAATATTGTCCACACAAAGTTGCCCTTGAAATGAGTCAGAGCATCACTTACCCATGACTGAGGATGACCAACCCCACATGACAGCAGCTGAAGATAATGTGAACTAAATAAGTATTGCTCCATTGGGGTAGGTTTTAAGTTGGAATAACGTAGCCTACATAAAGCTCAGTCATTCAATAACATTCAGGCCTCAGTAGAGATGATGTTCTTTTTAACGTAGCCCATCGCTTTTTCTGCATCGGTGAATTCTTTTTCTTTACCTTCATGTGTGATGCGTAGTCGGGCTGGGAATAAGATGCCGAATCGGACGCCCTCGCGTTTGTGCAGCAATTTCCGAACCTCCGTGAACGCAGCCCTGGCCTTGGCGACGCTTGCTGGAAATATGGCGATCGAGTCCCCGTTGAATCCCAGCGGAGCTTGAGAGCGCGCACGGCTCAGCACATCGACACAGTCTTGATAATGGTGGAGTTTAGCTACGATGGCGCGTGGTTTCCCATCTGGTCTTCTTGGACCCAGGCTTCTATGCGAGCGGTCCACAAGCACATCCGATCCTTATCCAGCTGTAGTGTTTCTCTCAGCAGCCTCGACACCGACACAGTAGAGCTTGATCCATCCGTCTCAGCTACTCCCAGAATTCTTATGTTGCACCGCCGCATTCTTCCCTCCATGTCTTCGCATTTGCCTTTCAGGCAGCTACCTCTGTTTTCAAGTCAGCGACCACAGACTGCAAAGTTGTCACCTCGTCCGACCACGTTGATAGCCCGCCTTCCACATCCTTGATAGTAGCCTTCATTTTATCCATCTCCGAATGGATCGCTGCTGTGTTGTTTATTATTTCCAACTTAACCGCTTGAATTTCGGTTTTGAGGGCATTTGAAGTCCTCGGCGAGCGCATTTTTCAGTTCGGATTTAATCACCGCCGATATGTCCGCCTATAGCGTGCGAAGAATGTCGGATTTCAAGGCTACAGCGTCCATCTTCTCTGGGCTAGTTGAAGCGGGTGGAGTCACTCGAGATCGGGTGACGGTGGAACTCGGTGTCGGGGCGGTGTTAGGCCTAGTATTGACTGATCCGTCGTACTGATATTTGCGTAGTTTTTCAGCCATTGCCTCACATATAGACACTTTTCTTGGTTCAGAGCAGAATCACCAAAGTTTTTGTAATGTAAAGCGCGAAATAACTTAAAATTGCAGCAGATCGGCGGGAGCTCTAGTCAAACACGTCCTACTCCATTGCCAGTCAAACCCCACCCCCCTCCCCAGTGTGTCCTTTAACGAGTTGTTGTTTAATTTTATTGGTCCTTGGTCAATGTCGAATAACACTGGGTAATCCAGCGTCACTTTAGACAGTCGTAAATTATGCCCCGGGGCCAAAACATTTTTGTAGACCAGAGAGTGGCAAATTACTTTACCATGAGCATCTGGATCAGGCTTTATCCCAATTTACCAAGCTGTGGTCCCTCAAATCTTAGTCACGTCATCAGAAAATGCAAGCAACTAACCACCAACACAGATGACCAAAGATATACCCGTCAAAACACACTTTGAAAGGTCACTACGGATATCATTAGGAACACCGCATAGTTGGAATCCCTTCAGCTTGTTAAACAGCTTTATACAGCATCCTGTGGTATTTCACTCACGCACACTTTTCGTATAGAACATGGATTTGGGTTTTTGTGATTGATGCATGTTGGGATTTTTACTCCGTTTCTAAATAAACCGAGTTATAAGTAGTCATGTCATTATCCACGGACGATAAAAAGTGAAGTGTTCTTCACGTTAGCTTGTAGGGCAGCGGCAAACCTCAGTCCCCGCTGCATGTTTATGGCTGTGTTTGTGCATGTGCGAGCAGAGGCCAAGTCATATAGATGTGGTTAAGCCATCTCCTCAGAGGAAAACTCTGTGGCTAACCTGTCAGGCTAATCAAGTGCTCCATATGCTGTGATGACTCTTACATCTGTCAGACAATGTCCGAGTTCACCGCAGACTCTCCACCAATAAGAACAGGAATTGAGAATGAGAGCGGGCTGCTGCAGCGAATCGGAGCAGCACTGGATATTTGCCAGAGAACAGGACAGCCAGGCATGGAATTTTTTGGGAGAAAAGAGGACTTTATACATCCTGTCCTTCTGAGTTTAAATTCAGCCTTGAATGAAAACAAAATGGTACTCCTTGTTTTGTAGGCCCCATAGCATTTCCTTTCCCCTCCTCCCCTCCGTGGAAATACCTCCATCAATCACTCTTGGAGGCTTTGTATCAAAGTTTGTTTGGCTTACTCTCAAAGCTGAGGCCGTGTAGGTCTTGGGTAGCTCAGAAAAAATAACTTATAACTGTGTGTATATTTGTTTAGGGGTTTTACTAAAATATGATTGGGAGGTCTAGGTTAGTAGTAGTGAGTTTGTCTGTTCTTTCTCTTTTTTGTTTCTGCTAGACCCAATGTGTGTGGCTCTCGCTTCCATTCATACTGCTGTCCGGGCTGGAAGACTCTGCCTGGAGGGAACCAGTGTATTGTTCGTAAGTCCCTCCATCCTTAAATCCTCTTTAATAAGATGCCACTCAGCCTGATGAGAATATTACAAATGCTTTAGGCGTGGGATCATTCTGTTCATGTCATTATGTACTGTATGGCTAAAACAACATAACAAATGTAATCAACCAATGAGATTCACTATCATCTACTCCCCTCTTCTCTCTAGCAATTTGCAGGAACTCATGCGGCGATGGCTTCTGCTCCAGACCCAACATGTGTACCTGTTCGAGTGGTCAGCTCTCTCCCAGCTGTGGAGGAGGAGGAGGAGGTCAGTGACATGGCTGCTCAACCCACACACACACGCACGCACGCACGCACGCACGCACACACACACACACACACACACACACACACACACACACAGTTACTGAAGCTTCATTAAACATCAGACCTCATCACAAGGTTTTAACAGATAATATAAAATCTATCTAAATTTCATTCATCTAAAGGGTTTTATCCAAAGAGAAACAAAGCAGAAGCAGTTTAGTTTTGGTCGATCGACAAGCATCTATCTATATATATTTGATTGATTGATGATTAATTTAGAAAGCGAAAAGGAAAAAAAGGGGGAAAAAAATGTCTTGCTGATTACCTTAACCATAAAGTAGTTACTTTTAGCCTGACTTGATCCTTCTAATGGGGCCAAACTGCTGATAAAGTAATATTTGCCTGTACATTGAGCAGTTTTAGTTTCTACTCATCCAATTGCTTAGCTTTTTTCCACCCATCTCTCATGGGGGTAAGAACGGCACTTTTGCCAGTGTAATAGTCAGAGTGGTGTGTAGAGGACCAGGCCTGCACTGCAGCCTGCAGGTCACTGGGTTTGTCGGGATTAAGGGCAGAGAGTCTGGCTGCCTCAAACTCAGTCTGCTGGGCTTAGTTACAGACCACTCAGGATGTGTGTTTAGAGTGGAGCGAGGTGTTTTACTGCAAAAGCACAGTGTGTGAAATCATGTTTGTCTTTATGAGATCAGTGCAGTGTGCGCAGCGTTTACATACGAAGTTAATATGTGCAGGAGGACATGCAGAAAACATGTAAGTTGAGCTGCACTTTGGGAGCATCCAAAGTATGTGTCGATGTGTGCATTAAGTAGCGTGCAAGATGTCCGGCTTCACTGCTTTAGTCGGCCAAAGTCAGCTCATCAGTCATGCCTGGGCCCTGCCAGACCCTTTACACATGCTCGCATTCCTGTAAGCCCGGAGCTAACACACACATTTTCACTTGCAAGACACAGAGAATCAAACGTCTATATAGGCAAAAAAGCTAATTGACCTACACACACACACACACACACACACACACACACACATAAACACACTGCATACGCACAGCGAGCAACGGGTTGGCTGTGACCTAGAGGTGTAAAACAGGATTTGTTCCAGCCGTGAGTAAGGGCCGACCCTTTGAGGAAGGGCATGGAGGGTGGGGGCGGTGAAAAACAGCCTGTGACCTGTAATGCAGGATATCCACAGATCTCCTGCAGAGTCAGTGCTTAGGCAAGAGCTATGAAGTCATGTTCCTGAGGGGCAGTGAATGGGCGCGAGAAAAGTGAAGTGATAAATTAGAGTGGGAGCTTAGCAGAGCTGGACTCAACTGATTGTCAAAAAATCTGCGATTCTCAGATTTCCTCAGCACAGATTTGTGGTGGCTTTTTCTACAGGGTTTTACAGGGCAGTGGAGAGGGAAGCTGATGAGATGCTGTATGATCTGAATGATCAGAGACAGCTTTATTGCTCTTGGATAAGTCAATGGGAAATATGTTTTAGTGTACTGTGAAGAGTGTATCTACCCTCGAAAGGTCCTTCCTCTGGCCTCTCTGGCAGCTTTCCATGAAGGTTAGAGGTCAAACAGATTTATGACCTGCATATAAGCAGCATACACCCAACCAGTGAAGAGTGAACGTTGTGAGTTGACGCTGAGTAACGTTGAAGTTCAACCCTTTATTGTAAAAAGTCAGCTGTCTCTTTATCAATGTTTGGTCTCATGACAAACTATAATCCTACCAAACAATGACAAGTAACTGTTAATGTCCTCGCTGTACTACTCCTGAACTCTACTGTGTCTGATCTTTGTTATATTTGGGTAAGATGTTTCCAAGTCTCTTTTATATTTGGTTGTAAAGCTTTGTCTTAATTTAAATTTCCACTGAGCCATTCATGGTGTGTTTAACGTATTACTCAGTTGAAAACTGTTTTCACAACATTATCGGTCTCGGAGGCTTTGGGCCTTGCCAAGAGAAGGCAAGTATTCCTCATCGTAGATCTTGTCTCCACAAATGTGTTAACTCCCAAACTCAGCGATTGGAGAGAGTCCACCGTTTAATGGGGATAATTCAGTGCAGTTGGAAACAAATTGGAGCCCTGTGGAGGTCTTTTTGGAAACGCCAATTTCCTCTGTCTTCATTATATAGCCTTATTGTAGTACCCCAGTTCGCTGGGTTATAGATAGCATCTTTATGTCTCACATCCTGCTCGTGGAATGCAGAGGTTTAAATCAATCAGCAACACATTCAAGGTTTTCTACACATACTTCCATGTCTGTGTTGTGTCCACACAGATGGTTGTCAATGATTTTTTTCTTCCTGGATCGCTTTGCAGACCTTTGGAAAATGTACACATTTCAGTCAAGTAAAATTGTTGGCCAAGCTGAGGTCGTGTTGTAACTGCACAAGTCCCATTTACCGATAATGTAGAGCTACGTGTCAGTTCCTAGAAAACGAGGGTTCACGCAGTAAGTCACCCTTGTAATAAACCCACTGACAGTTTAGGACAGAGCAGCTGTGCCGAGGATCATATAGGGTCGTCTTCATAGCCTTGTCCTCCCATAACCATAATTATGAAATTATTACCACAGACCTTCTTGTGCTAATGCTGAGAAACAGCTGTCTTTAGACTGACAGGCTCCCATTGGCTTTTGACTGGGAGAACTAGTGAATCCTGGGAAAGCAGAGAGAATCCTTTTTAATTAGAAGCTTTGGCGCTTCAACCTAGTCCATCTCGACCGCAACGTAATATTTTGCTCTGTTAATAATGAGGTATGTACGCAAAGAAATTGCTCTAATTTCCCCCGAAAAATTGATGAGTTGTGTGAGGTATGGAGTTGACTCCACTGAAGGCAGACTATGAATTTGCAAGGATGGAAAGAAATCTCTGTATTTGACTCGGAACCTGCTTTGACAGCATCTCACGCGGCGCTGTGTTCTTCCATCCATGCTGAAACTGAGGCGGACTTGTCACTGGTCCGTGGGGTGTGTGTAAATCAGCACAACACACTGCTATAAAGCTATTCAGAGACACCATTCCATGAGACACGCATGTTACCATGTTGTGTGGCACACACACACACACACACACACACACACACACACACACACACACACACACACACATACACACACCCACACACATGCTTGGACTTCCTGTGTTTCGCAGCCTCTCGTAAAAAACACCCAGATGTGAGCAGCTCACTGACAACACTACCAGAATACAGAGGTGCATTGTGGTGCCACGGAGCTAAACCCGACTCCTTTTGCTAAAAGTCTGAAAGACACACACACACACACAAACACACAACACACACACACACACACACACACACACACAGACACACACACACACACACACGCACACACATGCATATCCCCCCACCCTGTTGCTCCACACGCGCAGCTTTCCAGGCACGGTTCACTGGGGCAAACCATCTTTCTCCACCTGCCGGGGATAAAGGGCCATGAGGAGGGGGGAGTGAGAAGCAAAGTTAACCAATGAGATCATCTCCTTCTGTCTCCAAAATGTGCTCTTTTGCTTCCCTCTTCTCCTTCTCCTTCTCCTCCTCCTCCCCTGCCCCTATCTAGTTCCTGCCACGGAAAAAAACACGCACTAGAACAGTTACAAAATCTCTGTCACTCGTTCCTCCGTCTTTCCCACACCTGTCCCATCATCCTCTGTTCCTGAGGGCGGAGACACTGTTAGAGAACCAATAGACTCTTTAAAGTCTCCTATCCCACCCGACCCAGCCAAAATCTTTCCCCATACAGTATTTCCTTGACCTAATTACAAACACATGTGTTGAGTTTGGGGGGAGTTGCTGGAAAAATTAAAGAGTTTACCCAAGTTGCCCCTCAGCTTTGCAAGAGTCTAAATGACATCACTTTGGATTGGTCTTCTACTTGTACAAGGTTTGTCCCATGGCAGAGGAAACTAAAAATCCCTCACTGTGATCATTATTTATGTTTCACACCAGCGCTCCTGTCGTTAGCCTTGAGTCAATGGTGTACAAGCCTCAATCTAAGCTAATGTTGAAAGCAGTGAGGAACCATCTGCCATGGGAGTGAATGAGAAGAAGGGAAAGAGAGAGAAAGAGAGAGGGAGAGGGAGAGAGAGAGAGAAGGCGCACTAGTACACTGACCTATAAACCCAACCTGCCCCAGAGTACCAAACTATGTCCTTTGATTTATCACCATATGTTGCCATGAGACACACAATCCAGACAAAAAGTAGTCTCTGCCAAATCTGCACACTGAGACTGCCAAGTGCTGGAAAAGGTTAATGGGAATTCCTTCTAGACTTTTGATGCATTAGCTATATGGAACATCGAAAGATTTGTTGACAATTGCCGTGAATTACACCTCTGGCTCACATTTACTGACACTACACAGGGTTCACATCTACGAGGATTCATGCTATTGTGCTTTGACTCTTGTACGTGTAGCCAGTCCTGTGAATGCTGCCAGTGAGGTGATCAAAATGAAAGGCTACCCAAAAAGTATATTCCCTCATTATGACTCACTTAAGTCCTATTCAGTGTGTTTGGGTCAGTCAGAACGAGTGGGTGGATTGTAGTGGCTGGAAAAGGCCTCCAGTTGGCATGGGCGCAAAATAACTCAGAAAGTCTCATTAGAAAAACTCAGCTACAGGGCAGCTCAGTCATTTCCCCTCTGCTCCTGAGCTCTGCATGCCAGACATTGAAAAGAGACATAAACAGACAGTTGGAGAGGGAGAGAGAGAGAGAGAAGAGAAATGAATGTTGAACTTGCGATTAAGATATCATCAGAAGAGCATGAAAGGCACTGGGGGAATCTTGGCAAAAGTGGTGGAAGGAAGAAAAACAATGGGCACAGTGAGACTACAGGGACAATAAAGAATAGGCTCTTGAGCCAGGATGAAAGAACAGTGAGGATGCTGGGAAACATCAAGAGGAAATAGTTCAGCACTGTTGGTATCTTCTCTCCTCTTGTTGTTCGGTGAAAGGCATGGCTCAGCAGAAATGCTGCCTGTCTGCCAGCCAGACCAATTAGCTTCCCTTATGAAAGCTTCTGCTACATGTTGGAGACTGTCAGATTGGCCCTTTCACATTCTGGTGAAGCAGTGTGCCAGCCAGGTGGCTCCTATACTCCCCAGTCACAATACCTGTACCAGCGCAGCACTTCTGTTATTATTCAAAGCCGCTCCCTTTCTTTCTCTTACATTCTCTCCTCCGCGCATCCTATTTGATATTTATATATTTTTTTGCCATCATACTCCTACATCTCTTCCCACTCTCCATCGTTTAAGCCCTGTCAGCTAGTTTCTGTATCCTCTCAGCAAATTCCTGACTGACTGTAGCATACAGCTGGCTCAACTTAATGGCTACCCCCAGTCTGCTTGATTAGCTTTGGCTTTGTGGCCCGGGGGCCTTTGAGCCTTGTCTGTTCATCTAAAGCTGCCAAAGAAACACCAGCGTTGTGCAAACCTAACTGAAGTGGAAAAAGCCTCCTAATGTGTTAAAGTGACCATGGTTATTTAACTCTCAGATGCTTGGAAGGCAGCTGCTTTAAGTGCTATTTGATTGAGTAATAGTATAATGAAGCAATCTAACCATGGCACTGGATCGAGAAATGCCATTTAATTGGTTGATAATACCTGCAAAAGGGTCTGAATACAACATTTTAATTATACACATGTTCACAAAGTTCATGGTTTTGGTTATTTTGCAGCTTGTGTTTTTTTGATAAAATAGGAGATGTTTGGATTGTTTTTCTGGTCTATCTATTCTCATTTGTCCTTCCATCTTTTTTTGTTGCCTTCCTCATCTCCCCTTCTCTCCTTTTTCCCTCCTACAGTTCAATCGTGTAACGTCAGGTGTATGAATGGAGGCAGCTGCGCAGAGGACTCGTGCTCCTGCCCCAAGGGCTACACAGGAGGCCACTGTGGACAACGTGAGTTAAAGCTGCTCTTTGCATGGGGGTAGTTGCACTGTGTCACCTACTAGAGTATATAGTCATTTGCCAAATTTCTACATAACAGTAGTTAAGAGAGTGATATAAAGTATGCAGCAGCTGTACAAAGTTTAAGGTTTAGGCTTTTTTAGACAAGAACAATTTTTGAGATTGGCAAACTCCTGCTGCCTTTGCTTGCAGTCCGACCAATCAGAAACCCAGTACACTATACTTGGTCAAACAATAGCACTGTAGTCGTTCAAGTCTTACATTATGGTTCATTTTCTGGTTAGAGCAAAGTCTAATGTCCGCCATGAAGTGAGGAGAGTTTGTGTTATTGGCTAAATGAATTATGTCATCAATGAAAATCTTAACAAGTGCTCGTAATGAAAATATACAATATAGTGTGTGTGTTAATGTGTTGCAGACGCAAGGGATTAAATGTGGAAGTTATTTGAAGCTTTATTGAGAGATCTGTGTTTGCGTTTGTGTGTGAAAGAGAGCGAGAAAAGAAAGAGAGAGAGAGAGAAAGAGTGTGCATAGTGTGTCATTCTCTGTGAATCACTCTATTTCCCTTCTCTGTCTGTAGCGGTGTGTGAGAACGGCTGCCAGAACGGTGGGCGCTGCATTGGGCCCAACAGATGTGCCTGTGTCTACGGTTTCACTGGCCCGCAGTGCGAGAGAGGTGAGAGCTCATCCTTGTTGCTATGTTGATACAGTTTGTTTATGGTTTTACACTGTCTCTCTTAAAGCTCAGTGTGTGAGTATATTCATTATGATAGAGGCCTGCTGTTCAACAAATACTTGGTGAAACAATGTACAGGGGAATTCCAATTGTATTTCTTTTCTAACTTGGGAGGGATTATTGTTCCTATAGGACTACAGGTCAAATAACCCTTTTGCTGAGAGCAAACAAAAGCAATCGTTAAACTGTTATATTGAAACTACCATGCCTAACACACAGTAGCTGCGTACACAGTTTAAAATTATTCTAAAGGCCAGGACACACCGTCCTGATAATTGGCCATCGGACATGGTCGGAGAGTCTGGAGGGGGCGGGGACACAAATCTGTTTGGTGTGTTCGGTGACGTCGGCCGTCGTAGATGTCGTCGGGCTTCTTTTCAGCCGATTCAACATGTTCAATCGGCGTCGGGCAGTCTTTCAGTTGGAGCAATTTGATTGGTGGAGGGCTAGCGAATCAGTGAAGCCCGGAAGTGAGGCGGGTAGCACAAACAGCAGTGACGCGCAGGCAATGTCGTAACACTCTCAACACATTGTTTAGCATCATTTCGTTGGCTTGATATTTAATACTTGGGATCATGAGGACCGAACAAATCGAGGAACAACTTATCAGCATGGTAGAGGATAGACCGTCGCTGTTTATGGTTGCATACTCCAACCGGCTGTCCCATCATTTCCGGCTTCCGTATTTTTTTGGGCCACAATACAGATTAGCGCCGCCTGCAGTTATGGAGACATTACGTCTCGCGCAAGCGCAGAGCGCACAGAAAGTCAGTAGTCGGCTCGGTGTGTTCTTGGCACTTTTTTGGCCGCGACGGGCAGACTGGAGCTGCCTGAATCGGCAGACTCCATTTTCGGGCGATGGTCGGTAGTCGGACTGGTGTGTCCTGGCCTTAACAAGTATTCACTTGACTTGTGCATAAATAAAATTTTATCATAACTGATGAATAATAATGACCTTGACAATAAATGACAGTGTTTACCTTGACAGAAAAAAGCTTTAATCAAACCAGGGAGTTAACCGAGCCAGACTCTATCTTACGCCGTGAGGTCGTATATGGGAGTTAGACTGACCACTCTGTGATCCTGCCTTTTTATCAATACACTCCCTTCCCACACACACACACACACACACACACACACACACACACACATACTCTACTGTTAAGGATGATATCAATCCAGGAAGGGCTTTGATGTATACCTAGCCCTGCAGACATGAGTCTTGTTCCTATCAGTCGAGACGTACTTCGTTAGTTCATTACTTGGGTGCTTGGTGAGCGTTCAGGCTCTTTTAGTGAGGATGACTTCATACAGTAGGGCTCAGACAGACAGTGGGTGTGTGTCTCCTGAGCTTTGAACAGAAGCCTGAGGTATGTATGTGGTGGGAAGTGATGGCAGGGTGTTGGAAGTAGGTGGAACGGTTTCCGTGGCAGATGGGAAACAATGACTGGAGTGATGGCAGTGTTTCATTTCTGTTCACCTCAGAGCACCTTCTCAGCAGAGGAATCGCCACGCATTCAGATATTGTTGTCATAAAAAACTAACTTTTTTTTGTGACCCTCGCCTTCCTTGCTCTCCCACCTGTAGTTACCTACTCAGGAGTAGAGGGAAGTTCTAGGCCTGTAATTGTTTACTCACCTCATTCATCTCAGTCTTTCCACTTGCATTCCTCCAGAAGAAAGACAAGAGAGACATACAGTATAATGTAAATGTATGAATGCATATATATGCTCATTTTCAGTTACTTTTTTTTCCTGCCAAACCTTCCTTTCTCAAATCGCTTGTTTTCCTCCCTGTGTTTTTAACTTGACCACAACATAGTCTAGCCTTTCCTATTACCTTCTATCCCTTCAACTATTTCTCCACAAAACTCTGGGGTACTTTTTTTCTTCAGGAAAACACAACATTTTTGGGGTCGAGTTTGTCGGATGGAGCTGTAAAGACATCTGGCAATAAATAGTTCCCCCCTTCCCCCCAACATCCCCACAGGCCTGACAGAATACACTTTCTTTGTGAAGTGATCGTGGACGTTTCCTGATGAGGAGTGGAGAAAGCAGGAGACAGAGAGGGAGAGGGAGAGAGGGAAATATAGAAATACAGAGAGAGAGAGAGAGAGAGACAGAGAGAGAGAGAGAGAGATGGGGGAAGAGGGAGTAAGAAAGGAGAGACAGGATGAAAATAATAATGCTGTCCCCAGCTGTGTACACAAAGCCTGGTGGACGGGTGTACAAACCACTCTCAATGTTGGAGGAATGTGGAGACTGCTGGACCTAAAGGTAGTTACAGGGAAAACAATTATAAATCTTTGCTTGTGTAGTTGTTTGGTGCAAAATATCCTCAGAGATAGGTGGGCTATATTTCTCAATTCAACTGCATAATTCACGAGGAATCATATTAGTGACGACAGAAATAAAGTTGAACCCAGTTGCCATGTATCGGATATGGAATTTGAAAGATGGACCTTATACTGATTGTATTAGGATATGTGATTAAAGAGTGATGGGTAGTATTTATAACTAAGAACTACTGTATAGTATATGTGTTGTTCATGTATGGCTTTGTAGATTTGTATTAGTTAGTATTAGTATTGGTGTAAATGTAAACGATTTGTGTACTGTAAATATGAAATTAGGTGTTTATAACCGCTAAATGTATATAGATAATTATCAGCAGTGAGGGGGGGAAAGCTTTGGCTTTCTCCTCCTTTACGGTTCAAAATAAAGAAGAAATTAAATTATGAAAGCTACAGTAAATTTATATTCAGTTGACTAAGAAGGTCATTAAGAACAATTAAACAGAACCTTTACCACATTGACAAAAAATATCATTCTTAAATTAGAGCCTAAATATTCCTTGAGATTATGTAAGAATTTGATATGACCAGCATATTCCTATTAGCATTAGATCTGGCTCTAAAAGTACAAAGCGTCTGTGGTGCAACCTTACTGCTTCATTGCATATTGTGGTTTGAGAGTTTGTGTAACTGAGTCTGTGTAGGTATGGATACCTACTGTATATCCATAACTTTATGTGAGTTTGTATTTAGCCAAGCTGGTGGTGTGTCTTCATGTTAAAGGTATTCCGTCCGTTTTTTGTTTGGTCCACCACTTTGGGTCTCCAACTCTGACCTCTCCTCCGGCGCCACCATGAGATTCTAGCTTGTGGGTTTTAAGAGAAATGTCTCAACGACTATTGGATAGATTGCCTTGAACATTTAGCATACACATTTTCCCTTCATGATGAATTATACTTACCACAGTCTTCCCTTCACTTTCCATCTAGCAGCATCATCATTTCAAAATCCATAAAATTTGCCAAGTAAATGCCCACATTTCACATCATTTAACCTGCATGTACACTAACAGGGAGTGGTACTGCTGTGTGTCCACTGAGCTTTGACTCATTAAGCTGGTCCTACTCCAGAACTGCTCGGTCCAGTTGATCTCAGTGGACTGATTCAACCTCTGTGGTCAGTCTCAATCCAGGCCTGGGGCCCTCTCCAGAGCAAATAAACGTATAATCACAACGCCCCCCACCCCCGACCCCCCAGCAGGAGGTGACATCAGGGGCATTTCGAGGTGCTCAAAGTGTAGGAAGCAGTGCTATTTCTGCTCTATTGACTCTGGATAAGAGTGGACAGAACACGGCTGGACAGGATGGTGGATGGGTGGGGGACTCACTGGGGGCAGACACAGGTCACTCTGGGGGAAAAATATTCCAAGTGACAATTTAGTTTGAGTCAGCCAGTTTGGAGCCATACTACATATGATTTACAGCAAGTCTTTAAATTATAATGCGGCATGGCATTGCCTCATAATGTAGACCCCCATATATGAGTTTTCCATATGCAGACATTTCCACTGCAAGACGCACAATGGCCATATTAAGCTATGGAGGAGCAAATAACTCTAGAAAGAGAGTGATTTATCTCAGGTCGTTTTAAAAACTATACAACGTACATATGTGTTAAGTGTAATAAGGGACGTCACATTTTACAAGCTGTTTTTAATGTCTGCTTTTCACAGGGGCACTGAATTTTGATGATCCATCCCATTAACAAAAGGTTGAGGCCAGGCGGAAATTTTAAAGCCCTGGTTGGTTCCAATCAATATTTGAGTGGCCTCAGGAGGAGGCAATGAAGGCTGTGTTTGATCTGGCCTGATGAAAAATGGGTCGATTTAAGAAAGCACTGCAGCGATTTCCCCCTCTCTGAAAGGGTAACATGTCCCATGAGTGGTGGTTGTTGATGGAGTCTGGAGCCCACTTGCCTGCCTGTGTCTAGGCTCAATAGAGGGGGCATTATTGTTCCACTGCTGGACGGTATTGTGACGGGAAGTTTTTCCCATAACAGATGAGAATAGCTGTAGGAGTCAAGATAGATTTTGAAACACAATAGGTGAAATATAGAAACAATGACTGAGGAGTGACTTGATGCCACAATATATGATATCAAACTTATTTTAGTATAGATATGCAATGTGAATATGTAGAAAATGCCTTTTTAATAACCATTCTGTGTAGATTCTTACACGTAGTCCGGTGTGTTCTATACAGTACACTGTACTTAAGCTTGCATGCAACAGTAAAGCCAGAGGCTTTAGACTTTCAGATCTTGGTAGATTGCAGAGGGCTTATCGCTTACCATTCTCCCACAATTGTAGTCCCCTGTGTGTGTGTGCTTGTGTGTGTGTGTGTGTCTGTGTGTGTGTCTGTGTGTGTGTGTGTGTGTGTGTGTGCACGCGCGCTTGTGTTTGTGCTGCTTCAAATATTTTGTCACGTTTGGGTTGCTGATTTTGGTTGTATAAAGAATGAAAGGAGCAGACTCCTTGAGGAATGGTAAGGGATAAAGGAAAGAGGTGATTTTAAGCTTGTTGGTAATGGCGCTGATAAGACTAACAGAGACTGTTATGGTTCGCTATAATGAGGATAACACAAACACACAGAGGGGCACACACACACACACACACACACACACACATGCACAAAAAAACAAACAAGTCCACATTTAAGTCATTTATTTATATCCCCATCAGCAGGACACAAGGACACAAACAATGAGATGCAATAAAAAATTCCACAAGACCTGCCAGACATGTGCTCAGTCTGCGCAGGCCAGCCAAACACACACACACACACACACACACACACACACACACACACACACACACACACACACACACACACACACACACACACACATAGGATAATTATAGAATGTCTCTCTTATTCAACAGGTGAGTAACAGCATGACGTTTAGGCTCAGAGCAAATCTTGCAGCTGTACAAAGTCTAGAGAGGAGATCAGGTTTAAAAAACACACACACACACACACACACACACACACACACACACACACACACACACACACACACACACACACACACACACACACACACACACACACACACACACACACACACACACACTATAAGAGGCAAGTGTTTGCTTATATTGAATATATTTCTCCTCTTTATTCATTTGACTTGTTGACCTCTTGTCATAGGAAAGTATGTATGAATCAAAATGGCTTGATTTCCATGTGATAAACTCATATTTCAAGCATCTTATCTCACCAGACCTCCCTCCCGTGAGTTGTATAAATACTTCAGAAGTTATTAATGAATCTCAAATGTGTTTTTTTTCTCTTCTCGTTAGCCATTTCTGGTTCCAACTCCTTTTCTTTTAGTACTAGTGCAATGCCCCGTCCCATCATCTTCAATCCCACAGCTGGACGGGTATGATGGGAAAATGTGTTCCTAGGAGGCTTTGCGTTCCAGACAGGATCAAATATTTTTCTCTCCTCAGCCTTAACAGTGTTTTATCTTCCTTTAATCCAACTTTCATCAAAGCAAAGCATAATAGGCTGTGATTGATGAACACATTTTTCTTTCTTTTTTACAACACCAGATTATTTTGCGGTTGATTTCACTGCATAAACATCATTGCATGTGAAGGGTCAGACCTCATTAACATCGCCCAATATGACTGTCTGGCTAATGCATGTGGACTGATCTAGGTGAAAGGTTACAAGTGCATCCAAGGCCTTGAGCAAACTCTGGACGTTTTCAACCCACAATCATTTCTGGAAACTTTTACTAAACGTGCTGATGTTTATATATGATACAAAAGCATTATAAACTAGTAAGAATGAAAAGACTCTGTTACCGTAAGTCTAACACAGTGAACACATTCTAATGAATGTAAGAAAAAGGACTTTGTTCGTTGCCGGTCTACAGAGAAGAGGTTATGAATGAAACTTGACCCGTTCTGATCAGACACTGAGGTCGCTAACAGCGGATTTAGGAGTTAAGAGTGGATAGAGATGAGAGGTAATAGGGAATGTTTTTGATCTGTCGAGCAATTTGAACGCTGATTAGACAAAATGACTTCCGAATGTTGCTCTACCTGGACATACCCTGAATTTACTATTTATGCATATAGAGTACACATCTTGATTGGGAGTGAGGCAACCTTTCTTTATTGCTTGTTATTTAGTGCTTTCTAAGGAAAGCTATGATTGTCGTCCCAGTCTTTTGGTTGGCTGTAGCCAGGACAGATGTTATGTTTCCCTTCAGGCATGTGTATTTAGACAGACAAGTATGTGCATTCTTGTGTACACAAGTGTGTGTAAGGAGGGAAGAGTGGGGCAGTGTTTGAACAAGCATGCGTGTGTGCATATATATTTAATTTGGTGCACATTCACAAACTGCTGAACTTGGCTGCTGTGTGTCTGGTGTTGCAGGATGATCAGAGTGCGGGAGAGTCAAGTCTCCTCTATGAAGGGGCCATTTGTTTTCCAAAAATCAAAGACTGAAGGGTTGGAAGCACCATACATTTTTTTTTATTTGGTTTCCTTCATAGTTTTTCTGTTGTTCATCAACTAGACCCGAAAAAAAATGTCTGCCATGAACGTGGGCACTGTGCACAATACTAGTCATCGCACATACTGCCACTGTTAGTGGCCCTTAAAAGTCCAAAGGTTTATTCATTTGCAGCACAAAACAGCCCTAATGTGTGTTAAAAAAGTAAGCAAAAAGCGTATGTGATACTTCTGAAGAAGAAACATATGGAGGACTGGACTATAGCATTGTGTGTGTGGCCTTTTTCAGTGGTTTGCAAAAGTGTGTATGTAGATCCATTGTTGTATTAGAGTTTGAGTCAATGCATGTGGTATGTAAGTCTGAACTCCACTGTGCCAACCGGGCCACATGAAGATGGAAGATCAAATAGTGGCTGATATACAGGCAGGGAGAAAGAGTAGAAAGACAGACGGACAGGAAGGCCTGAAGTAGGCAAAGAGAAATGAAGACAGATGGGCGGGAGAAAACTGGCTTGAGCCCCAACCTGCACTCTGCATGCTCAGTTTGACCTACTTTACTTTCCTCTGTTTTTTCACTTTTTTCTTTCGTTCTTTCTGTCTCCTACTCTTTGCCTCATTCTCTGTGATCCCCTTTCATGTAGCACAAGGAACAAGTATGAATAAAGGGGGTCTCCCACCAAAAACACCACCACTGATTCTTATCTTTCAATCTCTATCTGTCCTTTAGAGCTGAGCAGCCCACTCTAGTTCTCATCATCTCACTGTCATAGCCTTGGCTAACCAACCATGCAGTCTTTCATCTCCACTGTGACAATCCAACAATCAACTTTTTTTAATGAAGGCTGTATTAAGTTTGGCGCCACTGCAGAAAACTTAATAAGGGTTTTTTCCCACAAGGGAAGCATTCATTAGGCTTCAAGTGATCGAAAAGACGAACACCGTATTGCTGAAATGTTTTCAGCATGAGCTCATTGGGCCTGATTTGTGAAGTGCATTTTATGAGATTATGCTATGGCTCCACTGGCAACCAACAGTGCGGCAAGGAGGCAAGGTGATTACTGAAGACAGAGACATTTTGTTCTCATAATGTGTTGGAATAACTCACCAGAAGAAGTAGATTCATTTTACCTTTATCCTCAATGATACCATCCTTTCTTGTAATAGGATGGGAATTTTTTAAAACATCTTTCTGGCTTCTGTAAGACGTTTCTGATCATTTTGATGTTGATGTGTTTTTGCAAGGTGACACAAAAGTGCATTGTCCCTAAGATGTAACATTAATTTTTTGGAGAGGACGGTTGTCATGCGAGGATTGCTATTGACAGCCACACTGCCATTAGCTGGTTAAACCAACATACTGATGGAGACAGAAGCCACCACTGTTTGGCCAACCACCCACTCTTATGAGAACAGGAATGTGCTTCAGCGTGTCACTCCGACAGGTCCACTCACTGTCATACTGTAGATACTGAATTCATAGCAGTCAAGTTCCTGGTGAAATAACCCATGTGGATGTGTTTTTTTCAGTTTAGTCTGAAGTAATGGTATGTTGCTACTTGCTACCAATTTCTTAAACATTTCCTCTTAAGTCCTAGCGGAACCTGCTACTTGTAAACAGTCCTCCTTGTAAGCTGAATGTTAATCCAAAAACTGAACACTTGAAACGATTAAACTGTGAGGACATGTTCAAAGGTCCAGTGAGTCATTGGTCTAAAAATCATTCTTTATAGCTATGCCAGATCGCTTGCACATCCACATTCCTCTATTTGTTCTGCAAGTGAAATGAATAAATAAAGACAGAAAGGACCACTGACTCCATGAGATATTACAGAAATAAATGCCTGCCTCTCCAAACATTAGAAATATACAGTAAATCTGGTTTCATTTACTGCTGCGCCAGATGTGTTCCCTGTTTTAACATTTTAATCAATCAAATGTTAAGTCAGTCACCTACTAACAAAGAGTTCCTGCCTCCTTTTATCCCTTCCACAGACTACAGGACTGGGCCCTGTTTCACACAGGTGAACAACCAGATGTGTCAGGGGCAGCTGAGTGGAATTGTTTGCACCAAAACCCTGTGCTGCGCCACCATCGGCCGAGCATGGGGCCACCCCTGTGAGCAGTGCCCCGCCCAGCCACACCCCTGCCGACGAGGCTTCATCCCCAACATCCGCACAGGAGCCTGCCAAGGTAAGAATGGACCACACTTCACAAAAAACTTACACTTCTTTTTTTTCTTAGATTATTTTTTGGCCTTTTTTACTTTATTAGACAGATTTGGAGAGACAGAGTTGAAATGGGGCAAAGAGGGGAATGACATGCATAGAACGACCCGGGCCGGATTCGAACTTGGGTCTGCTGCAAGGCCTGAACCTCTAGGGGGATGCTAGACACACACACGCGCCACACACACTCAAATGCACCTACGCAGCCACACTTGAAGCACCATGATAAACACTGTGTTGCCAATACTTAATCCGTCATCATCTTCTCAGCAGCAATTCCCTCTGACAACATCCTCAAGGCCAATGTTAACAACACAGATGCTCTTTACGTGTACACTGTTAGCCGGATAGTACTCTAATTTGAATTTTCCTGTTTAGGGTTTCAGTACAAGTTGCGTATATCTCTATATCCCTACGTAGTCTTCAAAAACTGTAAACAGTGAACGGCTTCAGGTGTTATTAATTTTTGTGCCACATGTCTGTCAGTGATTATCAGCCTGGCTGCTAAAATCAGTCTTTCTTCAAGTCAAAATGTGAGCTTATGCTTACGTTGCTTTAACTGGCTTGGTGCAAACACACACAGTACATCCTGTCACCAGATAATAACAGACTAATTGCAGAATAATACACAGTATTCACTCACAAAAACACAACACACAACCATTCTTTACAAGATTTAGTACAAACATTACAGAATCGAGCATCTCTGGCAAAGTCTCAAAAGACTGAGCAAATGACTGAGAAATGACTATTATGAGAGAAAATTGAGGAAAAAATATGAACTGAGAATGACCCGCTTTAATCAACATTCCTTCTGCTGGTGTCCCAGAACAGCCCCCTCCCCCACACACACACACACCTTACACTCTCTCAGCATGCCTCTCTAATAACCTATGGCCCTGAGCAGACTAGGCAATAGGGCTGCATCAATATATGACACATGTGGAGGTTGTGTCCCCTATTAAATGAGCCCAGTCGCACTTGTCTGTTGCCTCAATCCAGGTCCGATCACGCGGACACACCCAGCACCACCCTGAGCAGATTGTTACGGTTGATGTCTAGCTGAAGTGGTCAGAGAGGGAGACTGTGTTTTTTGGTCTGAAGTATTTTTGACCTGATCCTCATCGCACCTGGACACACTTCAACAGTATCCGAGCCAAGGACATTAGCTCATGTATTTTTGCTGTCGGGGGATTATAGCGAACTCAAGTGTGGGTACATTAAAGAGGACCTATGATACTTTTTGACTTTTATGACCTATAAACATTGTTATAATGATTTATAGTCATGTTTAACCATACTAGCGTATCAAATAATGACGTACATGCATTTAGACGTATTCCCTGCTGACTGTCTGGGGTGGCTGTGCAGAGCACTATACACTAGGGCAGTCGGTCGAGAAATCACGTGTTCAAATCGGTTCAGAATTTCCTGATATTCTTGTCGGCACGAAAAGCGGATGTTTCCATGTATGGTAATGCTGCAACCTGCTGCTCAGGCAAGCTCCGGCCATGCCCCCACCTTCCTGCTCTCAAATCTACCCGCCCGCTGCTGAAAGTGTTCCGGAAGGAAGGTAACCAATCACAACGGAGTGGGGTTTGCAGGAGGGGGGGGGGGGGGGGGGGGCAGAGAAGCACAAAGCCGAGTGTGGAGCGAGACTGCTGTGAGCCTCAGATGAGAGGAAGAGTTTCCCGAAAATGTACATGTTTTTTTGTGATGTGATTCGTGTCAGGTTGCTCTATAGCAGTATTTAACAAGAAATTAAGACCAGAAAAGTAGTATAATAGGAGATCTATAAGTTACGCATGGAGAGCTTCCCTACTTGTTAAGACTTAATTGGCTGATGTCAATAGCCCAGTGATACGAGGATAAATAAAAGTTAAATGAAATGAAAAATACATTACTTGACAGATGTGGGGTTGAACAATATACTTTTTATATTCACATTTGCATGTAAAAAAAAACTGGTTTCAAGCATCTGAACGTCTGCCCACATATCCCATCCGTCTAGCAAATAATGAACAAATGAAGTCAAACAAAATGGCCTTTCAGTCTGTTTGTGAAGCTAGTATGTTGAGGTAACGGGAACAGGTTTTGTCTCAAGGCTTGTGGTAGTGCATGTACAAGTCATCAGATCCATCTTTGTCTGCTACTATGAATAGAGATTTGTTCTTCATGCTGGAAAACGTTAGACGGATCAGAAAGATTTGAATGGAAAACGAGTTTGATATACTCAACATGTGAGTGTTGAACGTTTTGATTTTGTCCTTAAGTTCAGGGAAACATTTTTACAAACTAAATGCGTAACTATAACAAATGCACAAAGGAAATAGTTAGGTACAATAACGTCCGACAAATAGACATGTGTTTTAAGATAATCAGAGGTATGTAGCACAGTCCTCCATGATATAAATTAATACCACAATCCACCCAGCCTTATGTCTGTATGTTGTACTTATGAGGCTATTTTCAACAGAAAAGGGTAATACATCTGGGATGAGTTACTGTTTTATATTTAGAGCCAGAACTTCCTTTCTTTTGGAAGCGTTCGCCAGGCCTCTCATACGTTGCCAGTGTGCCAGAGGTATGCCAGTGTCAGACAATCACTCATCAATCTGTGACTCACATACCGCTTCTCTAACTCTTTTACACAGTCTGCATATACTTCTCTCTCTCTCTCTTTCTCTCTCTCTCTCTTCCTCTACCCTGGAATATACACACACACACACGCACGCACGCACGCACGCACACACACACACACACACACGCGCACACACACACACACACACTAAGACACCTTATTGCCAGAGAGGCTAGAGGAACGTCTTACTGGCAGCAGTACAAAGCACACCTGACCATGAATATAAATGTGAGGATTGTACTCCAGCCTCCACATCAGAATGTTGGCTGCTAGATGCCTTTTTCAGTCTGTCTCAGCCTCTTCAACATAGAGAGTTCCTCAGCACAAGACAGCATTTCCATCCTTTCTTAGAAGCAGAGACTGAATGTATTGACATGATTAGAAGCAGGTTGTTTATATACATTTGTGTGTGTGTGTGGTGTGTGTGTGTGTGTGTGTGTGTGTGTGTGTGTGTGTGTGTGTGTGTGCATGTGTATGTGTGTGTATATTCCAGGGTAGACTGGATCCAAACTGTCCACAGATTCTTACAGGAACCCACCCACTCACATATCCCCAGTACCAGTAAAAGTGACTCACATTGAATGCTGGGAAAACGATACATTTAAGAAGTAATTTCCTGTTCAAATTGGGTCTGGATTGGGTCTTTTTAAAGACGTGGTCTTAGGTATCACATCCAGCGCCAAGTTACTGTTCATTTTGAACTCATTCCCTTTGCAAAAATAAGAATAAAAATAGAAAAGAAGAATGTCTAAAAAAACAAAAAACAGAGCGTGTGCCAGAAACATGCTTTAAAAGCAGGCCCGCTGCTTTGAACCACAATTAACTGATACAAGCTTTATCCTTTTATAGACTGCACATTGTTTATAAGTTATTCCAAGCCCCTTTGTTGTTGGTGTAGCTGTTGGTATTCCGATGAGCTGCAGATGTCAGTAATCATCATAACCTTTTGTTCGTATCTGCTTCTTCTCACCAGTTTCTGTCCTTCTTTCCTTCCTTCTTCATCTCCTAGATGTGGATGAGTGCCAGGCAGTGCCTGGACTCTGTGCCGGGGGCAACTGCATCAACACCGTGGGATCATACGAGTGCAAATGTCCCGCTGGTCACCGTCAAAGTGAAACCAGCCACAAGTGTGAAGGTGAGTGTCAATAGTGGATGCAACATAAATTGTATCAATCAAAATAAATAAATAAAAATTATATTGAGGACCAAATGTAAAATGGTGACCATATGAGAAATGCACGGCCATCAGATATGTGTAACCCTGGTCACTAATATTAGGACGGTTGGGTTTCTCATGTGAAAGAGCCAGTAGGGCATTGAAGTAAGCAGAGAGACACACATGTTCCCATTTTCTTAAACATCTGTTCTTGTGAACTGTTCTTCAACGAAACATTGATTTCCTGATGGCTTTGCAGAAGTTACTCATTCATCAGTTGCGCAAATGCTCATAATCTTTATGTTGTCTGATTCAAAACATTTATTAATATTCTGAAAAGAAAACCCATCCAATGTTAGCATTTGAAGCTACACACTTTATAATTAACTATGATAACAGCTCATAACTAAAAACATGTTTTTATTGATTTAGTAATCATCAAAGGAGCATCAACATATTACCAAAGCAGAGCATTATACATCAACTGTGTAAATGCAAAGTACTCAAGTTAGCTAATTTATATTATACTAACTATTCCAATAGATGTGGAACTTAAATTAGATTTCCTTTAGTTTAACAGTGAGCCAGTCATAGAGCGTGCACTTAAAGATTATTCTGGCTATGCTGGGATCTGTTGACAAATCTCTACGGTCCTTTAAAAGGTGACGACATGTTCCGAGTTAAAGAAGTGCGGGTGTGTGCACAAAGTCACACATGCGAGCATGGAATCACTCCTGCAAAAAAAGCGCATACTCAGATGGATTCACATTATAATGTGTTGATTGGTCGGAATTTAAACAATGCCCTAGCTAAACAGTCTGATTGTTAGTCAGGAAGTGTCTCTTGGACTTGGCCGGTGTGTTTCTTAGTCTTCTGGGAGGATTACTGAAAGCTCTTGTAAACTGTTCCAGACGGATGACATCTAGTCTACTGAAAAACAGGACCAAGGCTGAACTGGCTATCGTATAGTGTATCAGTGAATGAATCATTATCTCAATTCTACTTTTATTACCGTGTAGCATGGGTAAGAGCTGCACGAGACACGGCAGGAATACAACAGCTTATGTTTTGTGGAAAACTAGCGTCTCCACCCCGAAAACACACACACACACACAAGTGAAGTATGTTGCAGTGAATGGAGGGGAAAACAGGGAGGATGACTTCATTCATTTCACAAGAGTTTTGGGCGAACGCCACCAACGCTTCAGCGCTTACAGTAGGGGGAGAGAGAGATGCTGAGCGCTACTCAAAGAGATTTGGGTGTGGATGTTTTAGCCACATTCCAGCTGGTACCATATACAGCACAGATTATACTATAGACTCTAGGACACTCTGAGACATATTTAAAGTCCTGTGACCTTTCTTCAACGTACAACCCTCTGTGTGTGAAATGTTTCTTGCGATGTTACTTTGCTTTATAATGGCCTGAAACTGGCCATTGATGATTATGTGGTGATTGATGAGCTAGATGTAAAGAGAGGGACTAAACAGCTGGTCCGCAGCCTGAGGGTTTTTTGGGGGGTGTGAGAGATTTGTACCTTAGATTACAAACACTCTGTATCTTTAAAATGTATATACAGTGTTTGTCCAAGCTTTATTCAGCAAAGATGACCAGAGCTGCAACTACAGTAATGATTGCTTTCATCTTTTTTGAGCTAGTATCCAATTAATCGTATAATCTATAAAATGTTAAGGAAAAGTGAAAAAATTTCCACCACAGCTTTCAATAATCAGTGATAAGAACTGAAGATCTCTTGTTGTCAGCAATACAATGGAAACCGGTTAAAAGCAGTCAATCCTCACATTACACAGTACAGTATATGATGGAACCAGAAGAAGTTGATGAACTAAGAGAATGTGTTAAACAGCACAATGCAACTGTTTATTGCAACTTTTATTGATTAAGAAATGCTCCAGGTCGAACGTAAAATGTGTGATGCATGCATACGGTATAAAAAATGTTTTGGTGTTGTCATATCTGGAATCAATAATACAAATCCCTAAGGTTGGCCCATGCAGAGGGAGAAGAGAAAGAGCTCAGTGTTTGTGGAGCTTGTAACAAAAACACAAAAGAGCAGTTGTGTGACGTATATCTCAAATCATGCATCGGCAGGAAACCCGTGTTTAGTGAAATCTCCCAAACAATCAGACCAGTTCCTCGGGGGAAGTTTTTTTTTTAAAAATGTAGCTAATGCACAAGCAGCCTCACTCACTGAGAGCTTTCACAGGGAAATGAGTGAGGTTTTGGAGCAGTTAAGGTGAACTGCAGTTAAGATGTCAGGGGTGTCTAATCGTTTTGGGCAAGACAAGGCACCTAGTTTTTATGGCCTGTTTTTAGCTCAGACCATGCTTAGCAGTCCCCCCCCCTCCTTCTGTTTCGGCTTTTTCTGCTTCTCCTTCCATAAATACGGTCCTTTGGCTTAAAACCAGCAGTTAGTGCTGAACAAAGAAACACTTACGGCATCTGGGAGACTTTCTCATTACACACACACGGACCTCCCCGTTGTAGCTGACGCCGGCAGTTTCTCACAAACACTCACAGTTTCGCACGTCAGTGTTTAGATTAAGTGAACCGTTGGAAACTAGGCCAGTCACAAGACATACTTCATCAAAAGATTTTCACATATTAATGAGTTCAGTTGATATGTAGGGGAGAACGGGGTAATTTGTCACACGGGTTGGTTGTCACAATCGTTATATCTCGGAACCAGAAGGCGCTGTCTATTAAATTTTGGTATGTAAATATCCAGAATTGGGATCAGAGGTCACCTACATAGTCTTCCTTGGAGTTAGACTGCTGAATTTAAGGTGAGACGACTGTTTGTGTTTTTCATGTCAAATTGAAAATATTTAGCTCCTCAGTATTTTTCTTCTAGGCTTTTACACAATGGGTTTATAACAAAACACTTGTTACCCATACAAAGTGTGAAGGGTAAACTATATTTTAGATTGTGGTTAGCAAGCTAATTAGTTGTCAGATGGTTGTTGGCCTTGATGCTAGCAAGAAATTCAAGTTGGGGTTGGTCGTCAAATTTTTTGGGGGGTTGGTTGTCACATGTTATCTCAAGGCTGCAGCCAGAAAAGGAGCCCAATAACGAAAGAAAATGTCAAGCTGTATCCTCACTGACACCCCAGAGAAGGAAAGAATAGAGCAGGAAAAGGCAGCTAGCATGCAAAAGAAAAAAGGGCAACAAAATAAAAACAACCCAGTGCATCCCAAACTAGACTAGCTGCCAAGGCTACAGTAAGTTATGTAGGCCTATTTGTCAACTTGACAAATAGGCCAAATTAAACTTTCAAATTTAGTTCTACTTTCTTGCCTTCTTTTTAAGATTATTCCCATTAAGATAACATTGTGACAAACAACCCCATAGTGTTTGACAACCAACCCCTTGATGGGGTTGGTTGTTGTCACAATGTGTAAGGGTGTCTTTGATGATTAATTTCTTCTTTATTACAATAAGATAGAAAAAGTGAGGGGTACATATTTCAAGCCAACACCTTAAGGTTCAATTTAATGTAGGAATGACTATTGAAAGATGTTTAGGTGATAAGCAATTCTCACTAGAGTAAAAAGTGTGCCTACTTACCCCGTTACTGTACATGCAGTTGCACATGGAAGATTTGAATGCTCAGTCGTAGACATTTACTCAGTTGACACGCATTACCCTTTTCACTTACACACACACACACACACACACACACACACACACACACAGTCAGTCCCACAGCGCTACGTCTGTGTGGAGCGTCATGTCTGGTGTGCTCTTGTTGCTGCTGACACAAGGTTTATTTGGCAGGGGCTTCTACTGGCTCACCTAGGCCTTGTGCTGATGCTTGCTGTCAGACAGGGAGTCAGCAGGGGAAGGGCTGCCTCTCAGCTTCCCACAACCAGGCGTTCCTATGCACACTGAGACACATACACAGAGAAAGACACACATGGATTGAAGCTATAGACGCTTTTTTGCTCCAAGAAATAAAAACACTAACACACACTCCACTTCTCTAACCAAACAAGTAGGGCACGTGCACGCAAGCATTCCCCCCACACACCAGGTGTGCACTAATGCTGTAATTATGCCCCACAGTGGTGCAGTAATTACGTACGCGTATAAATAAGCATGACACTTCATAAAAAACCCAATACCTTCTGGAACCTCACTTTGGGTTCCCTCCGTCATGGAGCAATGGGGCCCCCTCTCCCTCGAATAACACAACTTAATGCCATCATCAAGCAGTGTACCACACCGAGGTGGGCCCTGTCAAGCGGTGTGCTCAGGTACATCCAGACAGCCTGCACAAGTCTGAATCGAACCGCGGCACGTTTAAAATGGGTCAGCTCATTCATTAACCTGGGGGAGTTTTGTTGCTTTCGGAGTCTCGATTTCTTTCAATTTAGTGTTAATATAAAGAGTGAAAGCAATTTTGGATAACACCTCTAACCATCAAAATGCTAAGCGGTGTACACATGTGTTTTGCCTAATACATGGTGACTGGAATCATTTGTTCCCCTAAATTAGATTTTGTCCACAATGTGGACACATCTGGGTTCCTCATCAGTTTTCTAACGTGTTATGGTATTGTGCAACAAGTTGCGCATGTTGCAAAACAAATGTTGGATGTTGCTTAGCCATAAGTAGCAGGCCAAACATGTGGTTAAAGTCTAAAATGAGCTAGATGATCAGTAGATATTGGATCAAAGACCAAATGAAGAAGACTACGAATGTGACCAAGTTCACATTTCGGCAATAACCCACCATACCTTTTAGTTACGTATATATTTTTTTTTGTTTTATATGTAATTTGAAAGGTTAACCTAAAACATAATACGTGTGTTATATTTGATCATTGGTTGCACTAATAGGAGTCATGCATTGGTCATTCCTCTTTGGTAAACTGCAGATCCATTTGGTTTGCTACATCATTTTCCCACAGGGAGAAACTGTTGCTCGCATGCAAAAAACTTTGCAGCGTGCTTCTGCATGTACTCGACAGATGTCTCCAGTGATGTGGTGAACTGAGGACGACTAAATGATGTAACTGTATGTGTGTGTGTGTGTGTGTGTGTGTGTGTGTGTTTCAGATATCGATGAATGTAGCACCATTCCCGGTGTGTGTGATGGAGGAGAATGCACCAACACTGCTGGTAGCTACGTCTGCACCTGTCCACGGGGCTACATCTCCAGCACAGATGGCTCCAGATGTGTGGGTGAGTCTCAACACACATACAAATACAATCCCTACATCCATACTCTAATTTGAACATTTCCTTCCACATCTGGCTGGTAACTTCCATCTCTCCATCACTACTTCCTGTAAGTGGTGTTCTGATGAGTCAAGTTGGCATGCAGACCTGAGGTCTCCATGTGCAGAGTAGACAAACACACTTGCACGCACTATTTGGCCTTGACAGCATTAATCTACTTTATTGTGAGTGCCCCTCTGACTCACAGGCATATGCGCATACACACACACGCCGACACACATGCAGTGCACACTTTACCACCATGTCCCATGAAATGAAACCAGGTGGCCATGTATTCCTGCCATTCCCGCTCTTCGTGCTAGCTACAGTGAAACGCAACCGCGCGTTTTAACATATTACTTTGCCCCAAAACTGATGGGCTCAGGGTCTGTCTTGTTTCACCCAATCAGCATCACAGGCCCAGCCCAACTCCCTTCTAATAAAAGTTCCTGTAGCAATAACCTCTAGATTGCTGGAATTGTTTCCTCCCCAGTTCCTTCTTTCATTGCGGTTTTTATCTCAACCAATCCAACCATCTGCGAAAAGAATGCGCTTCTCTTTTTTTTTTTTTTTTTAGAAAAACTTAGAGAGAAAATGGGTGGAAAATACCAAGAAGAACAATTCCCAGAGTCTCACATGTGCCCACACGTGCTTGTGCATAAGCAATGGGTAGGGGCTGATTTCACAGGTAGTGTGTGAGCTTTCTTGTCCGGTGTTTTAATGTTAAGCTTCTGTGTAATAGGCACATGGGTTTTTTTAGGGGAGAACATACTGTATATAGGAAAAGAGGAAAAGAAAAGATCACACCGCTGATCTCAGCACAAAGGAACCATAACACTCTGTTAAAGCCAAATTGTGGACACCTCAATATGACACCGATATGTTATTGTTAAACATCTCTTTGTAAAAGTCACCTGCATCAAAATGATTCTGTAGAACTCTTTTGTGATGTTAGAAAATGGTATACGTAAGAAGAGTAAAGAAGAAAGGAGTTTAAAGATCAGGATCTGTAATTGGAGAGTACATACCCAGTCAACAGCATATGGAGGATCAAGGACGGCTTGTGTTAGGGTTAGGGCTAGGGTAGGACAATCAGGATAATTAGAAATAAAGGGCTATAGTTGGCAGCCTGTTGAGAGTGTGCAGGAGTTATCGTGGCAGAATGCTTCAATCACCTGAACCCATACGTTCTCCATCTGTCTTCTTTTTATGCTTGCCCAAAGGTGTTTTTTTACTCCGCTTTCCACTATCATCCCATTGATCTTCTTTGCCCACGAAGAGATTTGTAGCCTCTCTCTCTCTCTCTCTCTCTCTCTCTCTCTCTCTCGTCTGAATGTGGATCAAACTGAGGGTTATTTTATCCGCTCATATAGTGCAGTTATGTACAGTAGAGATTCCGTTTTATCTCCGGAACTTTGGCACGTTTCCATCTCCGTTTTGGAATCTTTTTCATCCTGTTCCGTTGCGTCTGGCTGTCGTGTTTTCCTTTATTTTTTGAACTGGCTATCTCCTACTAACTGAGGCCTTCTCGCCCTCGCGTCCTCCTTATCGATCTCTACGCTTCCTCTCGGAGAGTTGCTCAGTTTGCTCATCTGCAGCAAGCCGAAGGGGAAAACAAGAGAAACAAGGCAGACATCAAAATAAAACAGGTGCCAGACTCAACCCTCATATATCCTTCCTCCGTTCTCTGTGCCATTTGCAAAACGGACTGTGGGAGGAGACTGAGGCAATAGATAAAGTAATCCTAAACCCTGACTAGACTATAATAGGTCCCGGTCCAATTCATCTTTTGGGTATTCCAGAAGCGGCGATTCACTGACAGAATTAGAAACAGATCTGGGCTTGGTATAAGAGAGATATCATAAACTCTGCGGCTTGTTTCCACTTCACGATGTGACTGAAACGCTTTGATTAGATTTAACACTGTCTGATCTCTTTGCCTTTTTTTGTGGTAGGAACTTAAAGCGATTAAAAGGGAGTAAGTTGCTTTTTATAGGGCGTATGTTTTAGAAGTGTGATGTACCGATCTGTTAAAGGGGGCTATACTGTGTGGGTGTAGGTGTATTGGCCCTTTGAGGCATGTACTGTACTGTGGTGAAGTAGGCCAGGGGGAGCTGTTTGGGGTGTGTTTGTGTGTGTGTGTGTGTGTGTGTGTGTGTGTGTGTGTGTGTGTGTGTGTGTGTGTGTGTGTGTGTGTGTGTGTGTGTGTGTGTGTGTGTGTGTGTGTGTGTGTGGCAGTAATCGGACCCTAATGCCCTGTCACACGGTGGAATCTTGGAGAAAAAAAAGAAGACCTGTCCAGTCAGTCAGTCTGTAAAAACACCTCCTCAAATGAAAGCATATGCTTGTGTAGTGGAGCAACACTAGCGAGCAAACCGCGGTCTGGATCCAATTTAAGTCATCCTCGTCCTCATCAGCAAACCCCCCCAACATACACACACACACACACAGCTCCGGCCTCCAGCTCTGTCATTCCTATGGGACGTCTTTTTAGTTTGCGTTTGTGTATGTGTACATGTATGTACATGTTTTGTATGTGTGTGTGTGTATCTGTGTGTGAATGTAAAACGGTGTGTGATTACATGTGAATGTGTGTGTGTGTGTGTGCGTGGGTGCGTCTGTGCATGCGTGTGTGTGCGTGTGTGTGTGTGCGGGTGTGCTGTACTGTATGTGCTCCAAGACACAGCCCCTCATGTTCAGTCTAATTGGCAAGAATTGCTCCACATGGAACTGATTAATTCCAGACTGCTGGCTCATTAGTGAGTTAATCGACTTGTCCCCCCCGCCTCCCAACCGCGCTCTGCTTCATTCTGCCTCCCCCCTCTTTTCTTCTGTATAGGCACTTCCAATTCTCATTTTTCTTTCACATATCCTGTTCCCTTTTTTTTTAAATAACACATGCACTTTCTCTCCCTCTCACGCTGCCCTCTTCCCTTTCTTTGGTATTTTTCCTGAAATACCCAGAATCCCTCATGTCTTCCTCTCCATTTTACTCCTCACACACGCTCTTTGAACCGCAGCCCCCTTCCCCTTCCCCTTCCCCTGCCCCATTGACCCTGACCTCGAAAAACTGTAACAAATAAGACCCCCCTTTTGGAGGCCCTTCAGATTCCTGCAGTTCTGTCGAGACCACAGGCAACCTTTCCCACTGTGGGCCCATAAAGAAGTTTCCCTCCCCAGCCACCATTGAAAGGCCAGACCCGTCACCTTTCACCACTGATAATTCGGTGTCAGTGAAGTAAAGAAGTACTTTTTTTTACCTGAACACCAGGCTGAAAAGCAGTGTTTCGCTGCCCTCTGTGGTTCAACGTTTCAAGTCGCAGAGGCTCATTAACCACCACCACTGATTGTTTGGACCTGCAACTACCTACAAGTGAAGTCATGGTTCACAACGACACACACTGTAGTACGTACGGTGCTACATCACTACAGCAGGATGAAGGCTTAAACCACTGGAGCTTCTCTTCATTTTTTGGAAATAAGATTTCCAATCCAAATGACTCATTCTCTTGTGTTAAGTGTTTAAATTAATAATGCATGATTTATCCAACAACTCCATACACGCAATTGTTTTTAAATTTAACACTTTAACATGCTAATTTTGTGTTATGTGTGTCGTACCTCATTCGACCATCATCCCTAACTGTTATCAAATTATTGTGTTGGCAGAACAGTAAGAACATTTTTCACAAAATGTAAATTCATCAGAACCAATTCCTCAAAAAAAGGAACGGATGTTTGCCAGCTCTGTATATGATTGCCCAAACAGTAGAACGTGTACATCTTTAATGAATTACTTAAACTGTTTCAGCCTTAATGTTAACCGATACCAACCCCATACATTTTTTTTTACATAAAACACCTTTGTTGCTGCTGCCTGCTCAGTTGTCGTCTCCTCTCCCTTCAGATCAGCGTGTGGGCACCTGTTTCTCGGCCCTGGCTAACGGCCGCTGTGCCGCGGAGCAGGGTGGTCAGTACACCAAGATGCAGTGTTGCTGCGACACTGGACGCTGCTGGGCTTTGGGACAGATCCCTGAGATGTGCCCTGTAAGGGGGTCTGGTGAGTGCAACACCAAAAAAAAAGTACGATTCACACACATACAGGGGGGCCCCAAAAGCAAAATCCCAAGTTTCAGTTGTCCTCAACCACACATTGTTCCAACAACATCTGCACTAGCTGATCCCAAACAAAGTGATGGATATGCCCTTGAAGTAAGTACAGCGCATCCATCAACCTTCTTTATCTGCTGACAAAAAAAACTGGCAGGCTTACACAAAAGATGTCTATGATTTTTTCGCATTAGGCACAGGCAGTAAATAAAGCCATGACAGAGTTAACGTTGCGCCGGCCAAATGAGTTTTAATGTTAAAATAAACAAGACTGCCACAGACAGAGAAAGTTTATTTTGGAGGATTTGTGCACGACAGAGGGGAGAGATCATTCCGTCAAACTGATGATGAGCATGACATGAAGAGACCAAGCCGGGCTGAGAAAGATGGAAAACAATTTAGAAAATGTGGAAGCCTGAGATCCACATCTTATCTCTTACTAATATTCTTTTACTGGAACCTGCAAAATACGATATGTGTGTGTTTGAGTTATTCTGAAAATACAAAAATACATCCATTGAAGTAGCTGCATACAGACAGACGTTGAGTAACTGCATGCCATAGCAAATTGTAGAGTAGATCATTATGCACGCACATTTGTTTTTACCGCTTCGGTCAAAGCCTATCTGAAACTGAAACCAATAAAACTTCATCACTCGTACTAAAGTAAATCAAAATCTACTGCGAAGTGCAATGACATTTGTGAGTCCCTCCAAATACAGGAAACAGTGAGTATACTGTAGGTTTCAATTGTATACACTGTATGACTTTTGAGTGGTGGGGGTGATCCTAAGTACTTGTGAGTGCCATTTACTGCGATAAAGTGCGTTTACTGACTTTCTCCCTGTGTTTTTCCGTTTCTCTTGTAGATGAGTTCAGGCGTCTGTGCATTGTGGGCGTTCCCCAAGGACACGGCCTCCCTCAAATCTACCCCAACGGACACCCCAACAACGGCAACGGGTACAACAACGGATACAAGTTCCCCAGTGTTCCCAATGGCAACGGTTACGGAGGCAATGGAGGAGGACACTTCGGAGGCAACGGAGGCAGCTTTGGAAACAACGGAGGAGGCAGCTTTGGAGGGAACGGAGGAGGGCCCCTGACCCACCAACATAGTATAGGTGAGTCACTCTGTGGGACTAGATTAAAGGGCTCATTTCCAGAGTTCCGAAAAAGGAATCAGGCAACATTGTATTGTATTGTATTGTATGTGTTTGCCTGCTGTGTTTTTTATAAAAAAAAAAAATGTGTCGGTTTTGTATTCTCAGGCACCGTTTCCGTGAACAACACTGTTGATGTGTGCAAACATTTCACCAACCTTTGTCTGAACGGACGCTGCATTCCCACACCCCCGAGTTACCGCTGCGAGTGCAACATGGGCTACAAGCAGGACGTTCGCGGGGAGTGTATTGGTAAGAAACCTGTTTACACACATGCTGTATACTGTATAAGTCTATGGGCAGTGTCATCGGGTCACCTCTCAATGACCTGCCTGAGCCATGTGGGCAGATACAGTGACTATGTGTGACAGTCGGACAAAGTAATATGATGCCCTGCACTGCCATCTTCTGCCGGTTTAAGGTACTCGATACTTGTGGGTTGATGCTTGCCAGTTCTTTGATATGTATATCAATTCCCTCTGACAGTCAGGCTAGGTCATGGTTCCCTGTTTGCTTTACCCTCTTCTCCCCAGATACGGATGAGTGTGTGAGCAATCCATGTATCAATGGCGATTGCATCAACACACCTGGTTCGCACCACTGCAAGTGTCACGAGGGCTACCAGGGAACTCCTACCAAACAGGCCTGCAATGGTATGTCTGACTGTGCTGCCTAAATATATTACTGCACTAAATTCCTGCAGATGTTTCTCATATAATTCTTGTACTCATGTATGACTTGAGTAGTTCACACATTTCCCTAAATATACAGTGACACAAATTAGTACAGTATGAGTGGTGTTTTAGAATACAAAAAAAGAATCATGCATCCTCCCTCTTCATTCCTTCCTTAGATATCGATGAGTGTATTGTGAATGGAGTGATGTGTCGCAACGGCCGCTGTGTCAACACTGAGGGAAGCTTTCAGTGTATCTGTAACGCTGGCTTTGAGCTCACTCCCGATGGAAAAAACTGCATTGGTAAGGAGACAAACCAGTAACAGGTAGAACTTCATGGTAAATCTCACTTTCATAAACTTGACCCAAATTCTCCTCACCTCTCCCCCTGCAGATCATGACGAGTGCGCCACCACCAACATGTGTCTCAATGGCATGTGTATCAATGAGGACGGCAGCTTCAAGTGCATCTGCAAGCCCGGCTTTGCTTTAGCATCCAATGGACGCTACTGCACTGGTATGAATGATTTATAGAGTCCAAACATGAAGGTTTACTTCAAAACAGTGTTGACATATTAAGTGTATTGTGAATTTGTGCAAGTCCCAATTTTGAACCCGTGTTGTGCACAGTTTTACTTTGGGAGTCAGGCTCTGTGAAACATCCCCAAAGTACTATAATGCACAATCCAGAAATAGATAGATAGATGCACTTATAAGCGTCCTTTGAGAGACTTTGTCTGGAAGCTTCAAGAATTCCTGACGTTCCATTGCAGTCACACCACAAGACAGACAGCACAGATGCATTTTCCAAAATACACATATTAATGTAAAACCTGCTAACTCCCCACCTTACTTCACATCAAGCTATCTCTGATTTCTATGGAATATTTTCATAATTGTATGTCATGTTTCTACAAGTGTTATAATGTTAGAAGGCAGAAGGATATTAACAGGTGGAAAAAATTCCAAATGCTCATATACTGAAGCCGCTCCGTGACACAAACATGATGTGCTCTTTCGTCATCAGACATTGACGAGTGTCAGACCCCTGGCATTTGTATGAATGGCCGCTGCATCAACTCTGAGGGCTCGTTCCGCTGCGAGTGCCCTCCAGGCCTGGCCATTGACGTGGACGGTAGAGTGTGTGTGGACACGCACATGAGGACCACCTGCTACGGCGCCATCAAGATGGGCACATGCTCGCGGCCCTTCCCCGGAGCAGTGACCAAGTCTGAGTGCTGCTGTGCCAATCCTGAACACGGCTTTGGGGAGCCTTGCAATCCTTGCCCCTCCAGAAACTCAGGTGAATACTTTGGTGTTTGCTTTGCAACCATTTGGTTAAAGTTACAACAAAAAAACATGAATATCTTCTTCAACTAATGTTTTTTTTCTTATCATGTATCTTTCAGCTGAGTTCCAAGCTGTTTGCAGCAGTGGTATTGGCATAACAGCTGATGGCAGAGGTAAGGAGGTTTGATCATGAATGTAAAAGTTCCCACAGTGCTGTTCATATGATCACTAGGAATGTACATAATAACCCAACGTCCTCTCCTAGACATCAACGAGTGTGCCCTGGACCCGGACATTTGTCAGAACGGCATATGTGAGAACCTGAGAGGAAGCTACCGCTGCATCTGTAACATCGGCTACGAGTCGGACACCAGTGGCAAGAACTGTGTTGGTGAGTGGAAGGAACGTCTTCATGTTTTTTAATGACAGTTGGATTTAACGTTACATCCTGTTATTTCTTCTGTAAAAAAAAAAAGTCACATAGCTAGTTTGCACGATAGCCCTCTAATTAGAAATGTCTTAAACCTCACATTCCTGTTTTTCCATTTCCTTTCTAAACCCCCCCCCCCCCCTTCCCCACCTCATCTCGGGCCTCCCCCGCAGACATCAATGAGTGTCTGGTGAACCGTCTGCTTTGTGACAACGGTCTGTGCAGAAACACTCCCGGCTCCTACACCTGCTCCTGTCCTAAAGGATTTGTGTTCAAACCCGACTCAGAGACCTGCGAAGGTGAGCGCTCACGGGCCCACAGACACACACAAACACACTCATGTTGTTGTCCTTGCGGCATGTGTTTTTGTCATTCTCACCATGAATTTAAGGTCATTAAGGCTCCAGTAAACTGTGTGGCTCACGGAAAAAGAAGATGCACACATTGTGTATCTGTTTGCCAAATGGCGATGATGATACATTTGAGTCAGCCCTGACCTCATGTTTGTGTTTGCACATGTTTTTCAGATATCAACGAATGCGACTCCAGTCCTTGCATCAATGGAGCGTGTCGCAACGTGGCCGGGTCCTTCAACTGCGAGTGCACACACGGCAGCAAGCTGGACTCCACCAACACCATCTGCGTGGGTAAGACATCCGTCCTCCCAAATGCCTGACACACATTAGGAGTGGCACCGCGGGCTCCTAGACGCAGCTTGTGTGAGCTAATGATTACACACTGAGACATGAGTGTCATTGGGAAGTAATTGGTTCAAGGGTCCTTTTTTTTCTTCCTCCTCATCATTCTAATCGAGGTTCACTCTTAACTTTTGTGAATCAAAAGCTGAGGTGGTTCATGTTTCCAGGAGCCATCCAGAGACATTATTGTGCTCAGATGTAAAGGGGGGGATGATATATTAGATAAATGCTTGCATGCATGGCCTTGGTTCACATGGAGATTGCTTTACTTCACAGCGATCCGCCACAGATTGAAAATGACATGTGGTATGCAGTACGACTCTCTGCTGAGGTTAACTATTCCACTTGTTTGGAGGTTTGTTACTTTGGGGAAATCACATGGAGAAAGCTACATGCTAATATAGAACACAGATGTTATTGTAACTGGAAAGGGAGAATGAGTCATTAAATAAATACATAATGCATGAACGGGCTCTGTCAGAGGTCTACACATTCCTCTGGCTCGGTTCACTTCTGTTTCATGTTTCTAAAGCCCGTCACACCGCAGGGGGAAGAAAGGGAATGAGAATTGTGGCAATGCGTTTGGGTGGCCCTGTTGTTTTGGAGAAAAGGTGTCACTGTTAATGATTCTGCACTTTTTCAGTTCATTAGCAATGCAATTGCATACGATTTACTCATAAAGCTTAATGGAAGTAGAGAGTTGAAAGTGACATGTTGATTGTTTTTGTAGTAAATTTGGTCTGCATCGTTAAAGTCACCCTGTGGAGATTTTGACATGTTGACCACAAGTGCTGTGGAGAAATGTTGGACGGATCTATATCTTATGCCCTGCTAGCACATTCACAATTTGAATGTTTCATGAAGAGGGAACTGCATTCTCTTTGTGTTTTTCTTTCCAGAAACATAGAATGTTGACTGTGTTTACAAGAAAAATAGGGTATCTACTGTATAATAAAGTCTTCTCTGCTGCGGCTCCACAGACAGTATGAAGAGTACGTGCTGGCTGACGATACAAGACAACCGCTGTGAGGTCAACATCAACGGAGCCACCTTGAAGTCTGAGTGCTGCTCCACACTGGGAGCCGCCTGGGGGAGCCCCTGTGAACCCTGTGAGATTGGTCAGTTCACACACACAGACGCTGCTGATCTATTGTGCCTGTTTCAGTATTCAAGTCCTATAGACTTGAGGTCTTGGAATTGTAGAAAAGTCACAAAAAATGTACTTAAATCAGTTGTTAACAACCAGATTGAACACTTAAAGTACTGCAATTATTAAGAAATAGCACTGAGACATTTTACCTTTCAGTAAAACAGAAAAAATACTGGTTTTACAGTAAGAACAAGCCCAGTTCAGACCAAAGATTCGCCTTGCAACGAGACGCAACTGTAACTGCTCGCAACGAGCTGGCCTGGACGTTCTAAAACTGGACTTTGCGATTTGACATGTTAAATCTTCTGCGATGGCTTGCAACGGCTTGCAACGCGCTGCAACGAGCAGTTCACACTGCTGCGATTTCTCCCCCGCGACGTTCTAAAACCGTCTCGTCGTTGCGAGGCGAATCTTTGGTCTGAACTGGGCTTCATTATTAATACATTGTTAATATATGATCTAAATAATAAAGGAACAAATAATATGATTCTGCAGGTACTGAGGACATGGCTGAAATAAGATGATATTGTGGACACCATAACTGGACCAATGTCTTTTTAATATTAAAGTCAATATTTCCTGATGTTTTGTTGTATATACGCTATATATAGTGCTCATGCATATAAATGTAGTTAGTACATCCCTCAATCTTCTTATGTCTCCCCAGACACCGCCTGCTCCCGAGGGTTTGCTCGTATGAAGGGCCTTGTGTGTGAAGGTAAGAACATTTGATAACTTAATGGACCTTGACTCCCTTCATTCAACATCGACGCCCATGAATTTTTTTTGTCTCAGTGTCCTTGTGCCTTAATATCCCCCCTGTATATATTTTTTTTTTGTTAAAAAATGTGTGCAAGTGTAAGTGGTTGACCTTGTAATCGTGGTTCCTAAACATGTCCCTCTCCCTGCAGACATTAATGAGTGCGAGGTATTCCCTGGAGTGTGTACAAATGGCCGGTGTCTGAACACCCAGGGCTCGTTCCGCTGCGAGTGCGCTGAGGGCCTCACCTTGGACAGCACCGGGCGCACATGTGTTGGTAAGAAGGTCGCACAACAGCAATTTGTGAAATCAGATGTCACATCCGATGAAGCTGTTTCTGGTGTCACTGCTCTTTTAGGCCAAAACTTAGAGACAGAATTGACTCAGATTTTTTATTTTTTTTTGGTTTTAAACTATCTTCTCCAGATATGCGTAGCGAGCAGTGCTTCATGAAGTGGCACGAGGATGAGTGTGGCGAGCCACTGCCGGGGAGATACCGTGTGGACATGTGCTGTTGTTCAGTGGGATCTGCCTGGGGTATCGACTGTGAGGAGTGTCCCAAACCAGGCACAACTGAGTACAGAGCCATCTGTCCCAGAGGGCCTGGCTTCGCCAACAGGGGAGATATTCTGACTGGCAGGTCGTTCTACAAAGGTAATATGGACACTTTTTCCCAAGTACTTTGTGTCACCATGAGTATACATTTGTTAAGAGAACCCTTTATGACCACTTCAGACTGTCATGCTAGAAAATAAAGTATAATCTGCAGGGGAAATTTGTATATATATATATATATATATTAGTAGGTCATTCATGATCATTAAAAATGTATCTAATCTTAACGAGATTTGAATTAATGGTCTTTTTCCCCAGATGTAAACGAGTGTAAGGTGTTCAACGGTCTGTGTACTCATGGAAATTGCCGCAACACCATCGGCAGTTTCAAATGTCGCTGCAACAACGGCTTCGCTCTGACAGCAGAAGAGAGGAACTGCACAGGTAGGAGAGAGGAGCAGCAGCATACGTTTAATGTGAATGGAACATTTAAGCAGTAAGAAGCAGTTAGTGAAAGTTCCTTTTTTTAATACATTTGTGTTTCAGACATTGATGAGTGCCGCATCTCTCCGGACTTGTGCGGTCACGGTGCCTGTGTCAACACGCCTGGCAGCTTTGAGTGTGAATGTTTGGAGGGCTACGAGAGCGGCTTCATGATGATGAAGAACTGCATGGGTACGTTGGGAAATATTCATAAAAATAACTTCAAATGATCGAATGTGAAATCTCTGTCGACTTTGGAAGATTGCAGATCTTTTTTATTACTCACATGTTCCTTCTTGTTCTTTTTTTTCTCGTTTCATTCATCTTTCCCTACGTCCCTCTTCATCCCTCTTTCCCTTTCTTCCTCTCCACTGACAGACATTGACGAGTGTGAGAGAAACCCCCTGTTGTGTCGTGGAGGCACCTGCCTAAACACAGAGGGAAGCTATGAGTGTGACTGTCCCACCGGACACTCGCTCAGCAACGATGGATCTGCCTGTGAAGGTAGGTCATTCATCACACAGCACACACACACACACACAAGCTAGTGTACCTGAAAACTCACAGTTTCCCACAGTAAAGCTTGGTTTTGACGTTGATGTTGCCTCTTTTTGATCTTTTTATCTATCAATACTGTGAGATTCAACACACCGCTGTACATTGTATATAATGCCTAATTCTCTGTACTTGTTCGCTGCTCCTGTCAGATGTGAACGAATGCCAGTTGAGTGACAACTTGTGCAAGAATGGCAAGTGTATCAACATGCAGGGAACCTACCAGTGCTCCTGTGACACCGGTTACCAGGCAACACCGGACCGACAGGGCTGCGTGGGTGAGTGAAACAAACTTAATTCCAAAAGCATTTACACAAATATTCAGGAAATTAAATTCATTGATCTTTTTGTGCACTGACACTTTGCCCGGTGTTATTCCAAATCTTAACGAGCCCAAACTTTCATTTGGACCTTTCTTTCGCAGATATCGATGAATGCACCATTATGAACGGAGGCTGCGAAACCCACTGCACCAACTCAGAGGGCAGCTATGAGTGCAGCTGTAGTGAGGGCTACGCTCTCATGCCTGACCTCAGGACCTGTTCAGGTATTAACACACATTATTCAGTGAATTCACTGAAAATGCAACAATGTCACATTAAGATGAGTTTTCCATCATGTCACATATTTTCCCATGAAAATTTTTTTTTTGTCTGATCATCTAAATGAACCCTGAAATGTAATTCAACTGTTTCTTTAAGATATTGACGAGTGCGAGGAGACTCCAGACATCTGTGATGGAGGCCAGTGCACCAACATCCCTGGGGAATACCGCTGTCTGTGTTACGACGGTTTCATGGCCTCTATGGACATGAGAACATGTATCGGTGAGAGGATAAAAACATAACCCAGACTTTAATGAAACCCTGTCATTTGGCACGTGTATATATGTTTTCTTTCTACTACCCTTCCTTGTATTTTTTTGTCAACAACTTTTTCTCTCTAATACACTCATTTATTACGCTCAGCCTCTCTCACCTGACCCGTGGGACTTCCTGTGCCAGTCTCATTTTCTGTCAATGTCATTTCTTGAGGCCAGGGAGCTCACGTATAATCTGTGTCTGTCTGTCTGACCAGACGTGAACGAGTGTGACTTGAACCCAAACATTTGTCTCCACGGCGACTGCGAGAACACCAAAGGCTCCTTCATCTGCCACTGTCAGCTGGGATACTTTGTGAAGAAGGGATCCACTGGCTGCACAGGTAAACACACAGACAGACACACACACACATAGACAGACAGACAGACACACACACACACACACACACACACACACACACACACACACACACACACACACACACACATCTTGCTGAGCTGCCGCTGAGAGGTCTGAGCCTCTGTGTGTCCATATCTGACTTGACCTGTGAGACAGTTCACTCATGCATACAAAAGTTCCAGGTCTTGAATTTTAAAGAGGATTATTTATTCATGACACACCTCTTATAGAATTTTAAAAAAAAACTAACTGCTAAGCAAAAAGCAACATTTTTGCCACTCCTCTCATGCCATTAATACAGGAGCATTTAACAAAAAACAAACACACACACACACACACACACACACACACACACACACACACACACACACACACACACACACACACACACACACACACACACACACACACACTATATGATGCAATACTCTTTATAATCTTTTTTATTGTTTTGTTTATTTTTCAAAGTGAAGAAGCCATTACAAAAATATGTGTTACTGCCTTGTTTCTGTGCTAAATGATTTCCAAATCCTTACAGATGTTGATGAGTGTGAGATCGGTGCGCATAACTGCGACATGCATGCTGCCTGCATCAACGTGCCTGGAAGCTTTAAATGTCGCTGTCGAGACGGCTGGACGGGAGACGGCCTCAAGTGTGTGGGTGAGTACCTTTCTCAGGAATCTATCTATGACAGAATAAAGACACAGCATTGTCTTCTATTGCCAAGAATATCCGATTGGTGGAGTTCTGTCAATTTGTCTTTTATTTCTTATTCCTTTTCTCTTCCTACAGATCAGGATGAATGCTCTGCAGAGGACCACAACTGCAACCCCAATGCTGACTGCCTCAACACACCAGGGTCCTACAGGTGTACATGCAAGGAGGGCTTCAATGGAGACGGATTTTCTTGCTCTGGTTAGACGGCTGAAACTTTAAAAAAAAATCAATACTAATGGAACGCTTCTACCAGACAGTGAGTTTAAAATGCACTGCGGTTCTGTTCTATTTTCAGACATGGACGAGTGTGCAGATAACGTGAACCTGTGTGAGAACGGGCAGTGTCTGAATGCTCCGGGCGGCTACCGCTGCGAGTGTGAGATGGGCTTCACTCCTACGGAAGACAGCAAGGCCTGTCAAGGTGCTGCACTTACTCTGTTGCATATTATTCTATACTTTTTTACTGTTTTATTTATTTTTAATTCAGGTTCCTAACATTTTTCTCTCTCTCTCTCTCTCTCTCTCTCTCTCTCTCTCTCTCTGTCACCTATGCCACAGACATTGATGAATGTAATTTCCAGAACATCTGTGTGTTTGGAACGTGCCAGAACCTTCCAGGGATGTTCCGCTGTGTGTGTGATGATGGTTACGAGCTGGACCGCAGCGGAGGAAACTGCACTGGTCAGTGGAGCACTCCTTTACTGTACATCTGAAATCACTTCAAATTCAAATAGAGAAAATAAAATAAATATCATCCTCCTTCCATTTATCATGGTATAGCATTCAGAATTATTTGAACAAGATATGCAAAAATGCATCGATTAATAGACAGACATTTATTCTCTCAATTGCTAATTCTTTTGAATAATCCTCAATTAGTCTATAACATTGACGAAATTTCCAAATCATTAAAAGTAGTAAAATTCCTTTTGCTCCCTGTACTTACATCAGTGTATACGCTTATAACTTTGTACATCTGAGAGAGACGTGTCTGTCATCTGGTGTGTGTTATTGAGCTGCTGTGTGTTACTGTGTGCTTTAGACATCAACGAGTGCGCGGACCCTGTAAATTGCATCAACGGACTGTGTGTGAACACTCCGGGGAGCTACCTGTGTAACTGCCCAGCTGACTTTGAGCTCAACCCCACTGGAGTGGGCTGCGTGGGTGAGTCACATTCGAGGCTGGCAGGTTTAAATGTGGAGCAAGGCTCAAATAGGACCACTCATTTTAAAATTGAACTATATCACAGGATTAATAGAAACTGTACGAGATGTCGTCTTGTTCACTAAAAGCCACACCACGAGGCAAATTTGTATAATTTATTCAAAAGTTTCCTACTGTGTGGTGTAAGTGTGAGTGTACTACTTTAAAAGTATCAAATATTGATGAAATCATCTTCCTTCTTCAACATAATATGGATTTAAAATCAGGCGAGTAAAATACCAATGTAGGAAATAAAATCAGTACAATGCATCAGTATTTTGAGAACATAGTGACAAGATACAACTTCCCTTCAAAACTGAACCATTGCTGAAAGATGACAAATCACTAGCTAACCCCTCTTTATTTCCTCCCTGTATTCATGAGTTGATATTTGTCCTTCTTAGATATCCGTGTTGGCAACTGCTTCCTGGATATCCTGGCGCGTGGCGACGGAGGAATCTCCTGCAGTGCAGAGATCGGAGTGGGCGTGACCCGAGCTTCCTGTTGCTGCTCCCTGGGAGGAGCCTGGGGAAACCCCTGTGAACTCTGCCCCGCCGCTAACTCTAGTATGCACCAATCGGATCAATGACCGATAATTAAAATACTTTTAGATTAAGATTTGTATTTATGACTGTTTCTTCCCAGTATTAAATAGAAAAGTAACTGGCTGTATCTAATTGTCTTGTCTGTAGCGGAATACAAGACGCTTTGTCCAGGAGGAGAGGGATTCAGACCCAACCCCATCACTGTTATCCTGGAAGGTAAACCATCCAGCCTTCTCTGTTTCTCAGTTCTGTGTGGATATAACAACTGCAGCTGAGGCCGCTCTAGCAGCAAAACACTAAACTTTGACTTCCGATTTCCGATTTTTTTTAAAAATTAAAACTAACCCAAAATCAATATGTTAGTGACATTTCTGGATCTAACGGTTTGAATAATTCTCTAGATATCGATGAGTGCCAGGAATTGCCAGGTCTCTGCCAGGGTGGAAACTGTGTTAACACCTTTGGTAGTTTCCAATGTGAGTGTCCAGCAGGCTACTACCTCAACGAGGAGACTCGCATCTGTGAGGGTAAGAACTGAAAGATGAATTACACCAAATTAGTTATTTTTCCTAAAACTGTATTGATATATACATCACCTATAAGCAGGGGCGGATCTAGAAAAATATTCATGGGGTGGCAAGAGGGCGGCAGGAGATTTTAAGGGGTGGCAACCTGTGGCGGATGCCGATTTAATTAAAGCCATATAAATTAATATTTACTTGGGAAAGCCCCCACATTTAGATATGTTGACTAAATAACATAATACTTAATGTATTGTAGCACGAGTGAAGCCTTACATTTAAACATAACATTTTTAAAGATTATTATTACTGAATAATTACTACATTACCTGCCTCACAACAAACACCTGCACTAATACACCAGCATGGGGCTCAAAATCTATGCAAATAGGGCTGCAATAAGTACTTAGTTAAAGCTCACATATTATGCACTTTGCTGTCAATTTTATATGGTCTAAGTAGTCCCTAATACTTATTTTTTTAGATGTTTGCTGAAAAACCCATTCAGATCATTTATTGTAGCAAGCCTCTATACCCTGATTGTCCTCTGGTCTCAGGATGACCTATATTTGTGCGATCTGGCTGGCCCCTCCCACCTCTCTGCCGGGCTTTCTTTATATGTCCATGGGGCTCTACCACCGTCTCTGTCGTGCCCTTGCGATACTAGAGAGACACTGCGCGACTGCGAACACAGTGTTTACCCGGAGCTAAGCCATAGCTGGTTGCTTGTCCCAAAGCTAATAGCTATACACCAGTCAGGCAAAACTACCAATAAAAACTATTATTTTAGTTTCACCGTTTAAAAAAAAAAAACAGGTAGCTTCCTATCCGTTGTGTTATTAAAAACGAGGCATTATTAGACTGCAAGGGGAAAGCTAAGTTAGTGTATTAGGAGCAAAACTTGGTGCTACAACCGAAGCTACATGGGCGCTAACGCTAAAAACCAGTGAAAACAGTAGCTTCAAAGTGTGACTTCTACAGGAATATCTTCCCAGCCTTTGTCATGTTAAAAACGAGTCATTTTCAGACTGCTGTGGGGAATATAAACAGCGTGTTATGAGCAAAAGCTGGTTGCTTGTCCCAAAGCTAATAGCTATACACCAGTCAGGCAAAACTACCAATAAAAACTATTATTTTAGTTTCACCGTTTAAAAAAAGCACAGGTAGCTTCCTATCCGTTGTGTTATTAAAAACGAGGCATTAATGACTGCTGTGGTTAAGATAAATTAGTGGAGTATGAGCAAAAGCATTCTGTGTTGGTGTATGTAACATTCAGGCTGTACTAAGGGCATCTTGTCGCTTAGTGGGGAAAACAATATGGCTGTCGCTCGGAAAATCTTCCATCGGATCTCGGGGCCGATGGGGGGGTGGGGTTATCATAGACTAGTGCACGGTGGACGTTTCTGGGGGGGAAGCATGGACATATAAAGAAAATATGGGGATGTGGCTGTGCCGTCTATTACGTAATAGTCGGCAAGAATCCTGACTGGAGTATATTGGGGGGGAGGGGTGGGGGTTTCAGAAAGGGGGAGAGTGAGAAAAGGAGAGATTGTTATTTGTTTTGATATTTTGGCAGTCTCTAGGCACACCGTGGACCCATGGATATGTTAGAACACATTTAAAAAGTGCATTTAGCATAATATGTGACCTTTAATAGTGAGTCTTTGGTATTTGCCTGTGTTAATATGAGATACTCCCATCAGATGTCAATCATCAGTCTAACTTGAGTGCAAATATCAAGTTATTCAAATATTCTAGTAATTTACATACAATACAGATAAAATCATTCATATAAATACTGTGTTGCATTTTCCTATGTTTGGTCACAAACAGTGACCTGTTAAACACACTGTAAATGGGAAGAGGTTCAGTAATGTCCAACACAGAAATAGGTCTACTGGTTATTATGAGCAATTGATAAGCACGACCTAAGACTTTAATTTAGAATAGTGTGATAAGAATTAGGAAGTATCCTTGTACAAAGGCCTATAGATAAAATTAAACAAAATAATTAATGAATTTCAAGGGTGTAGGTTATGATTAAACCTCGGTTTAGGACGCTTTTTAAATGGGGGGTCTGGGGGTGTGTCCCCAGAAATGTTTGAGCATTCATCACTTCATTTCCTGCATTCTGGTGAATTTGTTTGCATCAACTTTATGTAAAGTAATTGACAACATTTGGTTTCCCATTGACAAAAATAGAATATAATACAAACAGTAATATCATGCATTCTGTATTTCTTTCAAATATTCATTCTCCTCTATTGTTAAAAAAAATTGGTTTAGATTGTAAAAAAAGAAGAAGTGATTATTCACGTCTATCATTGAGAATGTAGTGGCTGGTGGTATTTTACTTGCCTGCAATCTTCAAATATTCAAACATAATAAAGTGCAAAATGATCCTCATGTACTTCCTTTAAGCTACTAGTGACTAAGTGTGCAGTGGACAGAGGGAGGAAGAGATATCTTTATTTTATAATTTAGCTTTTTGATTTGTGAGAGTGATCCTCGCTGACTTTAGACTGACTCGGCTCGAGCCCATCAGCTGAGCGAACAGCTGTCCAACACTGAGATGAAAAACGAAACTTAACTATCCTGTCCTGCCTGGGCTGATTTAAGGTGGAGGAACCAAATATAAATGAATAAATATTGTACTAAACTGTAACACAAGTAATGAGTTGTGGAATTTGGATCAGTAGCCTACAGTAGTGCACAATCGTCGCTCATGTGAACGTTATTGTAGTTTTTCTGAAGCATTCACGAGTTCCTAACGTTATTATTAACCTCTAGTCATTGTCACCACACAGCAGCATAATAACTTTATAGGAAAACTACAACTCCATTAGCCCTGCTCTTTTCTCATTATTGTCATTTCTTCATAGATAGACAGTTGATCAGTAATACCTGGAGAGTGTAGTCTCTCCTGTCCTGCTTGCTTCGTTAGTCTAGAGGTTTGGATCTGTCTCTCGCGCGCCTGCCTTGTATTAAAAATCAGTGCCGTTAGGAGCGGTTAGGAGTCTCGGGAGTGGGTCGGGGGATCGGGGTGGGGCAATATTACCTGGCTGCATTCACTTGCAGTCGGACATTTGAAACTCGCGCTCGTAAATGTCTCTTAACAGCCAGAAATAAATGTTTAATTTGGCGCTGCCAACTGGGGTGGCAGCTGGGGTGGCAAGGCTTTTTTTAGGTTGGCAGCTGCCACCCCATGCCACCCCGGTAGATCCGCCCCTGCCTATAAGGACAATTCAACAACCTGCTCTCATTTCATGTATTTTAATTATCTGCCTTCATATCTTCATGTGTAGATATCGATGAGTGCACAACCCACATTGGGATCTGTGGACCTGGTACCTGCTACAACACTCTGGGAAACTACACCTGTGTGTGTCCTCCTGAATACATGCAGGTCAATGGAGGAAACAACTGCATGGGTGAGGAAATCTTTTCTCTCATTATGTCTTCTAAAAAATAAACTTAAAAAGTACATCATATATAGAACAATTGTGTAGTGCTGGCTCTGGGTTTTTGTTTTCACTGGATTGACTGTCTCACTCCTTGGACCGCAGACATGAGGAAGAGTGTGTGTTACCGTAACTTCAACGACACGTGTGAGAACGAGTTGTCTTTCAACATGACCAAGAAGATGTGCTGCTGCGCCTACAACGTTGGCAAAGCCTGGAACAAGCCGTGTGAAGCCTGTCCGACTCCTGCTACCTGTGAGTGTTAAGAAATAAATGGAAACACTATAAAACTACTGTTACAACCATGGATGTACGAGTACATTTTATCACCGTCACTGAGTGTCTCCTGTCGTGTCTCTTTCAGCTGAGTACCAGTTACTGTGTGGTAACCAGGCTCCGGGCTTCATCATTGACATACACACGGGCAAACCAATTGGTAAGGTCATTACAAAGTCAAAACTGGTGCAATACACTACCAATGTGCCACAAGCACAAGGTCTAGTTTGCATTATAACATTCTGTGGTGTTGTTGTGTGCAGATATTGACGAGTGCAGGGAGATTCCTGGTATATGCGCCAACGGAGTGTGTATCAACCAGATCGGGAGCTTCCGCTGTGAATGTCCGATGGGCTTCAGCTACAACAACATCCTGCTAATCTGTGAAGGTAAAATGCAGGCCTCAAGTAGAGAGTGACTCTCTACCTGGACACAAACATACACAAGCTTCACTCCTTCTTTTGAGGAGTATATACAGCACAAACACTTACCACCTTATCACACACTAAATCACACAAACACACTCGCACAGTCACATGTGCGCACACACACACACACACACACACACACACACACACACACACATAATACAGTTACACTCACTCACTGGCCAAGAGGCACTTTTACAAGCAGTCCACTCAGCGGAGTTAATGCTGCCTTTTCCCACTTGAATTATGCCCTTGTAAAGACAAGTCTAGTGGCTCTGAAGCACCTGCCTGGACCTTCAATCATCCAGACTGTCTGAACTGTACCAGAGCCAAAATGGAGCCGTAGTGTTTTCTCCCCCGCTGGCCACAAGCTGACTGGCGGCTCTGACCAGACAGTTATGGAGCCTTTGATTGATGTCCGCTGTTTCTCTCTTTCTTCCTCCTGTGTAGATATTGATGAGTGTAACAGTGGGGACAACCTGTGCCAACGCAACGCCAACTGCATCAACATTCCAGGCAGCTACCGTTGCGAGTGCTCGCCAGGCTTCAAACTGTCACCCAGCGGGGCCTGTGTGGGTGAGTCCAGCCTGTTTTACAGGCTTTTCTGGGGTTTCCAACCCTAAAATGCCAGTGAGATGAACAAATAGACTGACTCTGGTAATGTGATGTCAGGGAATGGACATGGAAGTGAAAATAATAACATTTAATGAACGACATCATCTCATTTGCAACCTTTTATTTTTTAATTTTCTGATTTACATACAGTATACTGTAAATGAGTATTTAAAAAATATATCATTATTATATGTTCATATTGGTAATATATGTTTATCTTTCAGACCGGAATGAGTGCCAGGAGATTCCTAACGTGTGCAGCCATGGAGAGTGCATTGATACGCAGGGAAGCTATCGTTGTCTTTGCCACAATGGCTTCAAGGCTACTTCTGACCAGACCATGTGCATGGGTGAGAAGCTAATCCTAAATCCTATAGTAATTATTCACACAGCACCGTGTTGCATGTTATCCTGCCGTCTAAGTCAATAGTAGCCAAGTAACACATGTGTTTGTATTTAAGATATCGATGAGTGTGACAGACAGCCTTGTGGTAATGGTACCTGTAAGAACACCGTGGGATCATACAACTGCCTCTGCTTCTCTGGCTTCGAGCTCACACACAACAACGACTGCATGGGTAAGGGTCATTTACTTTGGTGCTTTACAAAGGTCAGAAGCAGTTATTGTTTTCCTTTAAAAGGTCCCAGCTTTGACGCAGGTTGAAATGTCAGATGCTTAAAGATTACAACCATAAATTCTGATCAAATAAAAACATGCCGCCCCCCTCTGCGGCAGTATTACATTTGGACAGGCATCAAATAAAAAGTAAGACGTACAATTTGGCCGTGTTTAGACTTTTCTTTGGCTTTAGACGGGAAATACATCAGACTGTATTTTAAAATGTGTGTCTGAATTTTGGCAGTGTAACAAAGAAAATGACTCACACAAGCCAGCTTTTTCAAAGACTGCCGACGCCAGAAAAAACATTTCTACAATGGTGTATTTTTTATTTCTCTGTTGCTGGCGGAGCTTGATGACAGATACCCAGAATCAGAGGAATGTCTAGAGAGTCCTTAACCTTTCAACGTTTACTTCACAGACATAGACGAGTGCAGCGCTCTCCAGGGCCAGGTGTGCAGGAACGGACAGTGTATCAATGGACTGGGCTCCTTCCAGTGTCTCTGCCACGAGGGTTACGAGAACACTCAGGATGGGAAGAACTGTGTGGGTAAGTCAGTGAAGAAAGAGCATGGTGGAGTTATTGAGAGACTTTCATACAGTGCAGCTTGTCTGACATACACAGACTTCAAAACGCGTTTCCTGATTTGTACAAATTTTACCCACATTTTTTCCCACAGACATCAACGAGTGTGTGAGTCTGCCTGGCACTTGCTCTCCGGGAACCTGTCAGAATCTGGATGGGTCTTTCAGATGTATCTGCCCTCCTGGCTATGAGGTGCAAAATGACCAGTGTATAGGTAAAGCACACACACACATATACACACGTACAGGTTTACACACACCAATAAGCCAGGGACCGAGGGGTGTCGAGCCATCTGCTCTAACACACACACATAAATACACCAGAAATCCCCCTAATGCCCGTCACCCTCCCTTCCCAGATATCAACGAGTGTGAGGTGGAGCCCAACATCTGCCAGTTTGGCACCTGCACCAACACCCCCGGCAGCTTCCAATGCACCTGCCAGCCGGGCTTTGTGCTCTCTGACAACAAACGGCGTTGCTACGGTGAGTGAAGCTGTTATTTAACAAAGATTTCATTTACGAAGGTGCTAGAGGAGAGTCCTGTCTTTGTGTGTCCCAACCATATACAGGGATCTACAGTAAAAAAAAAAAAACATATTGAATAATTTTTTCTTTGTCTTATGGCAGATACCAGAGAAAGCTTCTGTTTCACCAAATTCGAGGCGGGCAAGTGCTCCGTCCCCAAAGCTTTCAACACCACCAAGGCCAAGTGCTGCTGCAGCAAGATGCCTGGCGAGGGCTGGGGACTTCCCTGTGAGCTGTGCCCACGAGAGAGCAACGGTGTGTAACACAGACACACTCAGAGCTTTCATTAACGCAGTTGTAAAATAATAAGATAATGAAGCTGACCTTTTTTTCTTTTCTTTTTTCTTTCTTGGTGTGTATCCAGCTGCTTTCAACACTCTGTGTCCGTACGGCCTTGGAGCTCTGCCTGGACCGGGCGACGCTCGGGAGGGTGAGCGCTACAAAATAGATCTGATCTAAATTAGTGGCCAATCGTGGAGGCCTTTTTATGTGTTTTACAAAAAAAATATGCTAATTTTCTTTTCGCCTCTCCAGATATGAACGAGTGTTTGGATAACCCAGGCATCTGCCAGAATGGCATCTGCATCAACACCGATGGTTCGTTCCGCTGTGAATGCCCCTTCGGATACAACCTGGATTACACTGGAGTCAACTGTGTTGGTGAGACCCTACGTCAAATAAAAGTGAACAATCTGCAACATTTTCCGATATAGCCCTGTACTCAAAGGACCAGAGCTGGATATTTTAAGTATTAATTATGAAACAACAAAATCAACGTTTGCCAGAATTCCTTTTAGGAAATGTGACCTTGGGGCCTTTATCGCCATGTGTCAGAATGTGTCAAAAGTCACCCAGCTCCGATGCTAGTTTCCTTACAGCTGCTTTTTCCTGTGTTGCAGCCTGATTATTTTTTCAGACTCACATTTAAGGTGCTAATGAGTGCTTTATAAATCTCAGGTACCATATAAATGTGTCATTGGTTTTAATTGCCTCCTTTATCTGTCCATGCGCCCTGTTTTCCCCAGACACTGACGAGTGCTCCATAGGAAACCCATGTGGAAATGGAACCTGCACCAATGTGGTTGGAGGTTTTGAGTGTTCCTGCCAGGAGGGCTTCGAGCCTGGATCCATGATGACATGTGAAGGTCAGTCATCCGTCACAATAAATGAAACATTTGCACTGGTAAAAAATGTTAAATGACAATCAATGTCAATAAATTCTCTTTCAATCTTCTCTCTTGACTCCAGACATCAACGAGTGCTCCCAGAATCCTCTGCTGTGTGCCTTCCGGTGTGTTAACACATTTGGCTCCTATGAGTGTATGTGTCCTGGTGGCTACGTGCTGCGCGATGACCAACGCATGTGCAGAGGTGAATATGCACAAAGGATCGCTTTGCTGTTTGCAAATGTCATGTTGTATGCGTGACTCCTGTCTGCTCTTATTTGTCCCTCTGTGTGCCATAGTCATTCTGTGAAACCACTGAAACAGGATTTAATAGTTTTGGTTTTAGCTAGCTGTTGTGGTTTTTACTTATTGCCCATCTCTTTTATGTGCCTCACCAGACCAAGACGAGTGCTCTGAGGGTTTGGATGACTGTGACTCCAAGGGCATGACCTGTAAGAACCTGATTGGTACCTTTATGTGTATCTGCCCTCCCGGCATGCAGCGCAGACCGGATGGAGAGGGATGCATGGGTGAGTAACAAAATGTTTCAGGTCTGTCTCAGTCTCTCTTCACCCAATATCTGATCTGTTGTTACTGTGTTTAATCTTCTTCTTCTGCACTCTCTACACTTGCAGACCTCAACGAGTGTCGCGCCAAGCCGGGCATCTGCAAGAACGGGCGCTGTACCAACACAGTGGGGAGCTACCGCTGCGAGTGCAACGACGGATTCGAGCCAAGCTCCACGGGAACTGAATGCATTGGTAAGATCGCTTTCTGCCAAGGAACATGTTGTTAGGACTAGACATCATCGCTGAAATGTGTGCTTATACTACATTAGGTTGAATAATTGCATTCTGCTTGAGCAACCAAACATGTCCTTTTGTCATCCTTTACCTTCAGACAACCGAAAGGGCTACTGTTTCCAAGAGGTCCTGCAGACAATGTGCCAGCAGTCATCCACCAACAGGAACAGCGTGACCAAGTCGGAGTGCTGCTGTAACACGGGCCGGGGCTGGGGGTCACAGTGTGAGCTCTGCCCGCTGCCTGGCACCGTACAGTACAAGAAGATGTGCCCACTCGGACCCGGCTACACCACGGATGGTAGAGGTGAGTAGCTCCTTAGTTAGCACAGTAATTAATACAGAGTGATATTATTAGTATTATCAGGGTAAACACTTTAACGAGACCCTTTTTTGTCCTTTTTTGGGGAAAATTTGGAAGTGAAACCAAGTGAGTTGTGGCGCATCAAGTTAAATGCACCTTCTAGATGTCAGCTCACACTGGTGTCATAAAAACACTTATAATAAGACTGGGAGCTCTTTGTTGAACTATACGTGCTTGGCAGTGTTTGATCCAGACCACTTCTCTTAAATGTTTCCGTTCTTCCAGACATCAACGAGTGCCAGGTGATGCCACAGCTGTGTAAGAACGGTCAGTGCATCAACACCATTGGATCCTTCCGCTGTCACTGTAACGTGGGCTACAAGACTGACTACACGTCCACCTCCTGCATCGGTATGGCTGATCTCTGTCCTGTTTTTTCAGCATTTTTATCGATACGACTGGTTGTAGTCTACAAAGATTTCTCCAAAGCATTCCTGTCCGTTTTCCTAATCTTATCTCGTTTGCATATTTCAGATACGGATGAGTGCGCTCTGTCTCCGAAGCCCTGCAACTTCCTGTGTAAGAACACAGAGGGCAGCTACCTCTGCTCCTGCCCTAGAGGGTACAACCTACAGCCAGACGGAAAGACTTGCAAAGGTAAGTGGAATCTTTAATGGTTTACTGATGCTAGGATCTTTGTGATAAACATATTACTTCTACTGTTGCCCTCAACAAATCAGCACCCTAGGCACTGTTTATTACTATGATTGTATGTTACAAATTAAATATCATTTGCATATAATTTTTATATACTTTAAGGCTTCATGCCTCTGGGTAGTTTGGATTTGATGGACATCTTTCTTCTCTCCTTCTCAGATCTTGATGAATGTTCAACCAAGCAGCACAATTGCCAGTTCCTCTGTGTCAACACCATTGGAGGCTTCACCTGCAAGTGTCCTCCTGGCTTCACACAGCACCAGACCGCCTGTATTGGTGAGCACAAGACAGGGAGAAGATCAGTGTGACCATGCAAGTGGGAAAAGTCACCTTTAATATATATATATATGCCTCTCTCTCTTTACAGACAATAACGAGTGCTCCGCTCAGAACAACGGGTGTGGTTCCCGGGCCTCTTGTGTCAACACGCCCGGTAGCTTCAACTGTGAATGCTCTAAAGGTTTCTCCTTGGACGGAACGGGCATGGAGTGTGAGGGTGAGGGGACACAGTAATCTTAACATTTAAATAAATGTAGTGTGCGTGAGGGAAGGTCTCTCGCATAGCATCCGAAAGGGTTCTGCTGAGCTGATTTGGATCGAGGTGGTTGAGGGGGCCCTAAGTTTTGCTGGTGTTGCTTCTGAAAATGAGAAAATGACAAGCCTTTGTTTTCATTTTCCTCAGATGTGGATGAGTGTGGCAGTAACCACCGATGTCAGCATGGCTGTCAGAACATGCTGGGCGGATTCCGCTGTGGCTGTCCGCAGGGCTACGTGCAGCACTACCAGTGGAACCAGTGCGTGGGTGAGTCACACTCAGTCAGTCCGTGAAGTTTTCATGTTCATAGTAATGGACATCAAGGAACACAGATATAAACAAAATACAATTATAAAGGACCTAGGTAACTCATTACGTTCTTTCAATGGATTAGTTGGAGCTAATAGGATCTGAGTGTATTTGACACTAAAATAGCTGTTTAGGTTGACTGTTCCATAGAAGGAGCCACTTTTAGATTATCATCCTGATTTATAAAAATATCCGGATGATCATAGCATGTTGGTTTATAGCAATTTGTAATTATTTGTAAAAGTAGCTTGATACAATACTTGAAATTATGTGAATTACAATATGAAACCAGATGTAATTATATGAAAACATTTGTACCAGAAGTAATGTACTAAGAGAATTTTAAAAGCAAGTTTCTACTTAAATTATCTATCAAGCCAATCATCTTATGGCGATATTGGCAATAGTGCTAAAATACTATCCTTATCAACATTGTCACAATCCACTCACTTATTGTCTGTTTATGTCTCTTCCCTGTGCAGATGAAAACGAGTGTCAGGGAGCATCAGTGTGCGGCTCTGCCTCCTGCTACAACACACTGGGCAGCTTCAAGTGTGTGTGTCCCTCTGGTTTTGACTTTGAGCAGGGTGCCGGTGGCTGCCAAGACGTGAATGAATGTGGCGCGGGCAGCAACCCCTGTATCTACGGCTGCTCCAACACCGATGGAGGCTACCTGTGTGGCTGTCCTGGAGGTTTCTTCAGAGCAGGACAGGGGTGAGAGGAGCACGGAATAAAGCATTCATTTGAGCTACTGAAATTTAACTTTTTTCCCCCCTCATCATACTAAAACTTGTCTTGTTGTTTCCATCCAGTCACTGTGTAACCGGCTCAGGTTTCACAAGCCAGCCTGGGGAGGGTGAGGACGACGACAGTCTGTCTCCTGAAGCCTGTTACGAGTGCAAGATCAACGGAGGAGGAGGAAAGAACGGACGGCACAAACGCGACGCAGATGGAAATGAGCTCGACCAGGTACATGTGACCAATTGCATGTCACTGCTAAAGAGGATTTCAAAAGTAATCAGGTTCTGATGTATAAAAAAAAATTATAATTTATCAGTTGAGGTACATCTGAGTGTGAGAAGTTTTCATGCGACTCGATGTTTCACCTGCTTCCCTTGTTTTGTCCCTGCTATCTGCTACCGTAGGAGGCGGCAGTGAGTATGGCCAGCGTGGACACCCAGGACTCCATCCCCATGAACCTGTCTCTGTCCTCGCTGCTCAACAAGGAGCCTCTGCTGGAGCTGCTGCCCGCCCTGCAGCCCCTGGAGCACCACGTACGCTACGTCATCACCCACGGCAACGCCAAGGAACACTTCCGCCTGCTGGAGCGCCGTGACGGGAAGAGCGTTTTGCGGCTGGGCAAGAGGCCGCCGCCGGCTGGTTCATACCGGCTGGAGATCGCCAGCATGCGGCTGTTTGGGCCCCGCAGGCTACACCAGCTGGAGGAGCAGCACGACACTGACTACCTACAAGGAGAACTAGGAGACGCCCTGCGCATCAAGCTCCACCTCCACCTGCACTGAGGCCCAAGAGTGTTTCCCCCTTGCCATTTCCTGTTCCTGGACTGATTCCCTAAAGCCTTTGAGTTTTAACCTGCCCCCTTTTATCCAATAAGTCCTTTATCCAGCCCCCCCTTCCTCCCTGCAGGAACATCTCCACCAAACAGGGGATGTAACCAAGGGCTACGAAAGACAAGTCAATCAGCCACACCACCACTTTCTTACTGTTTATGTTATTATATGTTCATGTTTTGTATTTTTTTTTTTATACCAGCTGACTACACTTCCCTCTTACGCCCCCCCCCCCCACCCCCCTCGACTTGTACCCTACCCCAGCACTCATTCTCTACTGAGAGAGCCAGTGGAGGAGGTGGCAGAGAGGTGCACTAGTGCTTGGACCACAGCCCCCCGCCCCTAATAAGAACAAGCAGGCGGACAGATGGTTCACAAGACCATGAAGCACTTTTGTAGACAAGAAAGAGTGGTTTTCATTAGTTACATAAGTGCTGAGAGTGGCCAAAACTGTCTTTATGCAACATGGATGGTAGTATTTAAATCACCGCCCAGGATCTTAGCTGATGTGTTATTGTCAAGTGTTATCAAAAAGTGAAATACGGGCTCAAGATAACGGGGTTGGGTGCGATCGCGGCGGTCCAAGGACTCTGTCACCTCTCTGTGATCTTGGTGAAAATCACAACACTGGGGAACGAGGTTCATCACGTCTGCCCCTCTAAGTATTGTAGTGTGTCATTTAATGTATTTGTGCTGTTTGAATAATGTTAACACGAAGGACTGCAACATTTACACAGCATTTCAGGTTCTTTATTGCATGGCGGTCTGTTTTTACAGTTGTATTCCAACCCATTTCTTTCAGATGAGAAAAACAGCATGCTGTGTTCTGGTCTGATGTGACTGACTTTTGTCCTGTCAGTTGGCAGCGGCAAGCAGGGATTAGCGTGTGTCTGTGTTTGTGTGTGCTGTCATGTTTGGTTACCTCATCACCTCTCAGACCAGCATGGACACCACGCTGTGATGATGACTTTAAGACAAAAGAGGGTGCTAGTGTCGCTCAGCCAATACACCAGTTAGGAACTTGGAGCCTTAAAATAGGATTGATTGGGTCAGGGATCACGGAATAAGACTTGAGGTGCACTGATTCTGTAATTCAGAGCCTTTTTCATTAAGTCCAAAGTCTTCTTCCCTTGTCGGCTGTAAGAGGCTCGTAGCTTCTCATGGTTCGGCATTTTTTACCCCTAAACATCAATATTTCAGAAGACTTGAGAATAGAACTTGGCACGAAGTTGACTCTACCTGTTTTTCTTTGACTTTGAGCTTTATGCTTGAGCCTTGTTTACAACCCAAAGGCCAAAAGCCGAAGACAGTAACAGTCTCAAAGGTACATGACATGTTAACATTACCTAAGCTGCAAATAAAGGCAGTGCTTCACAGCATAAGGGCACGCACAGGCGAACACCAAACCTCACCCATAAAAAAAACAAATATCTGTCAGGTCATCTTTCATTCCTCGTGATTTTTTTTTCTCTCTAAGAGAAAAAAGGTGCTAGCTAATAACATCTCTGACGCTGTACAAAGATAGTGCAGTCTTGAATCTGTATTGCAAAAGTGACTTCTTTTTTTTTGGCTAGGATTTATTGTTGTTGTGTATGTCTGTCTTTTGTATTGTCTCAGTGCTGAAACCAATATTATCAAACTTGCTTCTTGAAAATTAAATTGTATATTTTTAAGTGAAATGTAGATTTTTTTCTATGTCAAGGCTGCCAAAACAAATATTCACAGTAAACAAATGATTTAAGGCCTTTAGTGCTGTTGACCTTGTTTTAAGAAAAAAAAACTGAAACAAAACCAAAAAAATGTTTTTGATTCCTTGACTGATCACTAACTCTACTGTTTGAGACCTCTGTCACCAGTCAAATCAGCCATCAGCAACAACAAAAAGAAATCGAAACATGTCAGACTAATATAATTAAGATAATTACATTCCCATCATCTTTTATCTCGAACAAGCTTACACTGTCTGTACAAGGCCATTAGGATCAATGCAAACCTGAACATCTCCAGCTAGGATCTATGGTGCTAAACAATCAATTTTTTTGATTTACAGTCAAGGTTGCTGCACTGTCCCGCAGCATTGGGCAATGTTTATAATAGGTCTACAAAACCATTCTTCTAACCTGGGAACATTTGTATACGTTGTACCTTTATTGTCGGTTTGTATTTTTTCTTCTATTTGCCACTATGTTTAAAAAAAGAAAAGGCAGAGTGCTTACTGTATCTGAGCTTCAGTGTCAAACTTGAAACAATACTGTCAACATCAACTGCTTGTATACGTTAGAAAATAAGGATCCTGTTTTAGTTATTTGAATGTTCACCATGATGCCTGACAATCATACCAGAATCCAGCTGTAAGCTGTAATGACAATCATCCAATCACACCACAGCTACTAGCAGAGGATCAGTAAATCAATCGGCCATCATGGAAGATCTTTTAATGTCCTGAATGATCATCATCTTTGTGCAAAAGCTAGAAAACAAAGATTTATAACTCCAAATGGCAGACTGTAAAATTAGAGTGATTCACATAATATTGTAAACTTTTGTCCAGTGACATTAATGCTAATAAAGTATTGTGGGTTATATTTTTAAGTCTTGCGACCTGAGTTTTTTTTTCTCTCTCTCATGTCTTGTGTGTAAATGTCCAACAAAAGTGACACAATGTGACAAATGAGTAGTAATCACTTTATTCAATTTCCAACATGAACAATGTGGACTTAATTCAGAAGAAGAATTCAGGTAAAATCTTTTTTATTTTTATTTTTTATTGTCACTGATTCAACCCAGTGTATCAAAAACGAAGCAGATAGTCAGAAAAATATGTAATTACAAAACACAAGAAAAAGCGACCTGCTTTGCTTCCTTCTAAGACGTGGCTGCATGACTACCTAAAAAAGTCTGCTGATCGATACAGTAAGAGGAAGGAGGACAGAAAGATAGCAAAAAGGAGACTCCCAAACATGAGTCCAGAATAGAAAAATAAAGCTTTGTTTTGCCTAAAGGTTGCTGTTTGCATCATCACCACACTTGGCAGGCTGACAAAAGCAAAGAACACAACCAGTGAACATAAACTCTACTTGCAGTAATAAGAGATAATATAGTTTCAATATGGCTTCTGAGTTATGGACAGTCACACAGAGAACATGAGGAGACACAAACTACCTGCTTTGGGCTTTAAACAGTGCTGCTTGAGGATCAGATCAAATAATGTGAGAAGGTGTGCTCCTGTACCAGCACTTAAATGCTTAACAACGGACACTGGTTCATTAAAGGGGCATCTGCTTAAGTTAAAACATATTTGTTTAAGTTTCGCCCTTATCCTGCCTCTCTTGTGTTCTCATCAGAAATGGCTTGAGGTTAGAAGCTATGAGCGTGAGTGAATGTGGTCTACCAGAAATCATATTGTTTGTTAAAACCTAGCCCTAAAGTGATGTTGTGATGTGTTACCGTGTTTCCACTAATACAGTGGGTTCAGATTAAGGCAGCTGTGCAGCTCATTATTTCTTTTTTTTCCTTCATGCATGCTCCCACCTCCGGGTTGGAGTGTTTGGCTTGCAGGGATTCCATTCTGTCAGTGTGCCTTTGGTTGTTGAACCAGACTTGTAGTGCTTACATAGGGTCCTGAAGCCTCATTTTACCACAGGTTGCCTCCTTTAAGAGTCATTTCATAATACTTCACATTGGTTGAAACAGTCCATTTCCACATCTAAAATTAGGCCATGCTCCATGTGCAATCAAATAAGCCCCTTTTTCCCACGCGGCTCTCGCCCTATACCAGTGCGTAATCAAACTGGCCCCTCTCCAGCCCGTCTTTGTGGTCGGTCCAGGAGGAGGCCGGCATGCGACTGTAGGGGTCCAGCAAGATCCTGAAGCACCGGACCAGCAGGAAGACGAGGAAGAGCATGAGGAGGCCTACAAAGGCCAGGGCGGTGCGCTGCTCACTGTCCACCCCGACCAGGGCCAGAGGCGGCCCCATGCTGCTGCTGCCTGCTGCGGGGCCGCCGGGCAGGGAGGAGTCGGTCGGGGACAGCAGCATCTTGTAGTCGAGTGTGGGCACATCGTTCATCCTCCACGGGGGCCGAAGGCACGGCTTACACAGCGGCTGGATGATAGGCGTGTGAGGGGGAGGTGCAGAGAAGGAAGGGAAGGTGTTCATGTGGTTGCGCGCGGAAGGAATTGGTTTAAAACTGAGTGAGATAAGGAGTTTGAGTGCTCTTTATGTATTAATGGGTAACGGGCGTTTTACACGTTTTTTGTTGTTGTTGGAGACTCTGCTTGTGTTGGGTGAAAGGCATATGGCCCTGAAAAAAAGAAGTTAGGTAATTAGACCTGCGCACACATCTTATGATCCTATGGTCAGTTTGTTTAGTCATATCTAGGTCAGTCGAAGTGACATGACCCAGAAGGAGGTTCTAATCTGCCCCGACAATGTGACAGACATGCATGCATACGCACACAGACACACACATGTGACACTTTTCAATTAATATGGACTACTTTTGGGTCAGACATTTTGAGTAACTCACTTAACAGTCTTAATGAAGCTCTAAAACCGCCCTGCCTCAGGCTGGTAACGTTTTTAGAGTATTTATCAGGGTCACTCTGCCACATCAGCTCTCAATCAGAGCAGACAGGACGTGACAATGCCTCCTTCTGCTAATGCAAACAAGCATCTGATCGCAGTCAAGGTCAGCTTCCTCTATGGGAGTTATTAGTGTGCAGATGGACTCCAAACACTTCCAACCAATAGGGTCCTAGGTGTTAGAGAAAGGCAAGACTATTTAGGCCAGCGACTGCAGCAGTGAGTCTGTGTGTGTTTGTGTGTGGGTGCTTGTGTATGGCTAATTATATCAGGAGGTCAGTGGATCGTTGGTCCCTGAATGTAAAAACTTTGCAGATTTGGCCTGCTCAACGCAGAGTTTCCCCTTTCGTTAAGTCAGAGGTGAGTTGATGGGGAGTCTGTGAAATAGTAAAGTGGCTTCATCCAGTTCCGATCGTCAGTCTGTTGAATGCAGAACGTGTTTATGTTCCAGCAGATGTGAGCGGAAGAGCGTCTTCATATGTTCCCCGTTAAAGCGAGCAGCCAGTGAGGGAGCTCATTTTATCTCTCCACCTAAAAGAAGAAAGAGAGAGGCACCTGGTTAGGAAAACATTGAGACAACTGTCCAAAAATGTCACTAATAGAGTGCTAATGAGGGCATTCAACTCACCGGATATAACATCTGTTATATAGTCATATCCTCAAAAAAAAAAGAAAAAAAAGCATTGCACATCTTTTTCCGTTACGATTGATTGTTTCTAATATGGACCATAAGCAGATAAGTGGTTCCTTCCTCATTCCGACATACAATGTGATTATTACCAACCTATGCTCAATAAGCAACCGTGACACAGTGACATTAGCCATCTGCGGAGACTGAGAGAACACAGCACCAGCATCCCCTGCAATGACACTCAATTAGTAAGCTGATAATGGTGTCATTATGGCCACATTAGCACTAATGAATGCATGATTACAAACACTGGTACCGCATTACATCAGCCTCATTTGTCAGTGCACAGTTACAGTGGCCCATTTGTTCAGTTGTTGACCCCTCCTGTCGTTCATATGCTCACATGATGGAAGGAAAGACAGTGAAGAGTCATATAGCCTCATTAATAATCTAAAATCACATCTCCCGCGGAGGGCCAGGTTTCAAATCATGGAGGAAAGGCGATCCGCCAACCATTTTTACCTGCTCACATGTCTGAAGAGAGTGGTGACGGGGCGGTTTGCTTAGACCAAGGGTTCTCAAACTTTTGATAGTTGAGGGCCAATTTAGGAACCCAACATTGGACCAAGGGCCGCCGAACGAAAAACAATTAACAAACTGAAATCATTTCAATGACCAGGTTGCGTCTTTACAGTTTACATGTATTGGTCTGCATCCAGTAATGTGTAATTAACACAGTTTAATTATTTAATGAAGGGCTTGGTTCCATTTCAACATTGGGGGGGACATACAAAGTGGGGGTCTGGGGGTAGTCCCCCAGAACAATCTGAGGTTCAAACACTTCATTTTGTGCATTCTGGTTAATTTGTATGCAGTAATTTGTGTCTTCTGTATTTATTTATGGTGGACATGTTAAGGAACAGACAACTAGCTCCCATTGACGCAAATCTAATGGAATATAAATCAGTAAGGCACTGAGGCATTCTGTATTGCATTCAAATATTTATTCTACTTTATTGTTCAAAACTTTCTGCACATTGAAAACGTATCACCTTTTGGAGTGTTTTTTTGTAGGACTCACTACTCATGATGCAGCAGCAGTGTTAACTATTATAACACTATACATTGGAAATAAACAGGGTGGGCTATCAGCCGTCAACTAGACAGATAGTTCCATGGCTATCAGCAGCTAGCTAACGTTAGCTTGTTAGCTAAACTTTAGGCAAAAGAGTTGGAAACCAGATAATGTTAGCATCCATCCTTAGACACTTGACCTAATCTAATTCACCTTGAAGGTGAGAAAGTGCATCGTATTGGGCTTAACAAGCTCACTATCTAACAATTTACATTGGGACCACTACACTGCCTGCTGCACTGCGGGAGGCTGACCAGCCGTCAGGTCCATGGCAACAAGAGGCAGAGGCCAGCCGAAGGTCAGCATGTTTAAGATGGTACGGTCCACTGTAGGGGTGTTATTATTAATAGGGGAATGAATATAAACAATTAGGAGGGATATTTAAGTGTTTCGACCCCTGTACTGTTTATACTGTTACGGGGGACGCATCCCCTCCGTGCGTTTCAATAAAAATTAAAAAAAATATATAGGGGAGAGTGGCATAAGTTGTGCATTTTGGAAGTTGTGCCACCCCTTGTTTCTAGAAAACCGTGGAAGAAATTGGAAATGTGACCACATATTTAAGAAGAGCCATCCATTTGACTCATCCTGTAAAGAAGGGAGACACAAGGAATAAGATATATGCACATTTAAGCTAAAAAAAACTGTGTTTTTCCTTTCAAAGTAAAATTTCCATGATCAAGGTTTTTTGATTATTGTGTCTGAACAATTATAGACACGTTTGAAAACATTTGACAAGTTTTAGTGCTTTGGTATGCTACATTGTGTGTCTATATAGTTAGCACGATGTTAGCCCTAAACTGCTGCATCATGCTTATTATCCAAATTTCTGGGATTGGGGTGATTTGTGCCAAAGGGCCTGGGTGAGTTATAAGTAAGTAAGTAAGTAAGTAAGTAAGTAAGTAAGTAAGTAAAATGTATTTATAAAAGCACATTTATGACAGTTTGCACTGTCCAAAGTGCTGTACATAGTGCATTCAGTAGGTAAACAATGAAGGTAAAATAACAATAACCAAAATAAAAGACGTAAAGCCCATACATCCACATAAACACAGATAGTTGTGCAGAGGTAAGATAGTTAATGGGGAGGAAACACCAGGGTGTACATATGGGTTTTGAGCCTTGATTTAAAGGCAGAAATGTAGGGGAATCACATTTGTCAGGTGGCAGTTGGTTCCACAAGCACGGAGCAACTAGTGCAAAGTACATTTCTGAGAGTTGTGCCAGTGGCATGGCTGTATACACTGGTCACCAAAAGAAAGTGATTGTCTACAGTAGCTCAGAAGAGAGTAACATCTCAATTCCACTTAACGACATGCACCACTGATGAGAGTTCAGATGGCCAGAAAGATGATGATGGTGACTTTGTCATTGTGAGCTTTGCAGGTAAAACCATTAGATCTGCTAGGCCTTGTTTAAGACAATTGTCCTTCAATCTTTGTCAACTATTTACTTTATTTACTTTAAATACACCTTAAATAAGTGATTGTCTAATGGATTTGTCTTGCATTACAGTTTATGAGATATATATCAATGGCACAATTCACCCCATGGTATTCTCTCCAACAGCACAACTTATACCACACCGGGGGCAAGTTGTGCATCGAGACAACTTTTTTTCCGAAAGCTATATTTCTTCAACAGTTTATTCCAGATCCAAAGTTTTTATTGCCAGGGATGCACAACACCCTGAAATATATGTACATATTTGAGGTAGAGACTTTACTGTCAAGGCCTTACTTTAAAGTCACTTTGAGTGAAAAGTTGCACAACTTAGGCCACTCTCCCCTATATAATATATATATATTTTTTTTAATTATAATTCAAAATTCAATGTGGGCCACCAGATATGTTTCTGCGGGCCGCACTTTGAGAACCACTGGCTTAGACAAACGTGACACTGACAGATATAAAGAGCACTCTGTGTGTGTGTGTGTGTGTGTGTGTGTGTGTGTGTGTGTGTGTGTGTGTGTGTGTGTGTGTGTGTGTGTGTGTGTGTGTGTGTGTGTGTGTGTGTGTGTGTGTGTGTGTGTGTGTGCGGGAGAGATGCTTCAGAGAGAAAGGTGAGACAATGGAGAGGGAGAGGGGAGAGGGAGAGGGAGGGAGAAACCGAGATGGTTGGAAACAGGAGGGGGACATGTTTTTCAAATGTAAGTTAATGTATAAGAGAGTGGAATTTGACAGAGGTGCATGGATTATGTTAGGCACTATGATCAATTTTAGGTGACAGTTATGTAAATGTTTGTAAGGAGCTCTATAGGATGATAGAAAAACTAAAGACGAGAGTCAACGCATCAAAATACAGATGGGATACACAAAAATCAAAATGAAAAAATAATGCTAACACTTTTGATAGGGAGGTAAAGATGTATGAATAAAGCAAATGTTCTTGTGGTAAACTGGCAGCACTACAGAGGAGAGAGGAGAGGGTGGCTGGCACAAACTAGACTGACTGACTTTCCTCTGCGTGACCATGGCAAAATGCCTTTTCCAAACACACCCTCTATCTCTCTCTCTCTGTCTGTCTCTGTCTCCATGGTGCTTCCATTTCAAAGGTTTTCTATCTGTACTTCATCAGCCAGTGTCTCCAGGGTGGTACGTGCACCAGTGTGTGTGTGTGTGTGTGTGTGTGTGTGTGTGTGTGTGTGTGTGTGTGTTAGTTGCCAAATTCAAAAATAGTTGGGGAGACCTTGAAACTCTTTTCAAGGACATTATAACGAAGGACACTGTCACACATCTGCAGCTAAAGATCAGAAACACATTTCATTGCCTTTTAATGTGATGGTTTTGAAATGCTGTTCACAATTATTTTAGGCTTATTAGGGATAATATTGTTTATCAGTTACTGTAGCTCTACTGAAACTATTCTTTTAGGTTGCTATTTGTAAAGTTGGATCCTATCTATCTATCTATCTATCTATCTATCTATCTATCTATCTAAAATCCAAGTTGCATGGTGGGATTGCTAACAGAAAGAGGTACTTTCCATGGATAAGGATTTTTGGGGACATTCACAATAAAAGGAAAACATTTTGCACTAACATTTTGGACCCAACTGTGGTTTTGTGCATGCTGGCTCAATGTCACTCTTTCATAGTTTCCTTGTTACAATATGACCAATCAACACAGGGATATATGGTCACTGTAAAGGAAAAACTGTCACGTATAAATGTACACGTTCTAACATAGACCAATCACCAAGCGTGCTCTGAGACTGTGAGTTACCTACTCCTACTAATGCATGCACGCACGCACACATGCACACACACACACACACACACACACACACACACGCACGCACGCACGCACACACACACACACACACACACACACACACACACACACACACACACACACACACACTCACACACAATCGAAATACAAGTGCAACATACAAAACAGAACATTGCTGACGAAACACAAACACGGGGGTTATTTCCATTTCGAATGTGGGAGAAGCTGCTAAAAGGTACAAACATTAACCACCTCATCTGATCCTATCCTCCGTGTAATTATTTAGTGGCAGCGTTTCTCCATTATCTCTCTCTAACTCATCACTGAGAGAGAGAGAGGATGATGAATAGACCGGGAAAGAGGGGGAATGGACTTAACGATGAGAGAGAGAAAGCATTTAGTCTTCTTAGAATTATTGTATGTACCATTGTATACAATATATTACTTCTGCATGTTGTACAGTATATTGATTTATTTGCAGTAAGCTGAAAACTGTAGTCCTCTATGTATAGCATGGAAGATTTTATGAAAATAAACCTTAAATGCAAAAGTCACTGTGTTTCTTGCCTTTGCAACAGGTTTTTGTAGAGTCAGTGGTCATATAATTCAGTTATGTGCTTCCACTGTGTGTGTGTGTGTGTGTGTGTGTGTGTGTGTGTGTGTGTGTGTGTGTGTGTGTGTGTGTGTGTGTGTGTGTGTGTGTGTGTGTGAATAAGTCATTGGGAGGTAGAGGGGAGGACAGACAGAGATTGCTCAGCTTATTTTCCTCCTCGTTAAGTCTAACTCCCACCCTCACCCTCCATCAGACTCACGCACACACACGCACGCACGCACGCACGCACGCACGCACACACACACACACACACACACACACACACACACACACAGACACACAGACTGTCATCCATTAGCCTCGTCTCGCACGACTCACATTAGGTCTCGCCCACTCCATTTTTCCCTTCAGGACACTTCCTCAAAGTAACGGACGAGGCCCCCGAGATGAAGGGAAGCCAAGCGGACACTCGTCAGTCTTCATCGAAAGAGCCCCTACACCTCTCTCACACATGCACGCTCACATACTAACACACACACACACACACACGCACACAAGTACACCAGAGGGAGCTCATAATCGTCCAAAAGATAAATAACAAAACATGATGGGACAGACTTAAAAGTAGGCAGCACACAGTATATATTGTATTGTATAGACAGACAGTGATTCCCTTGAACAGCCCCCCCCCCCCCCCCCCCCCCCACACACACACACACACACACACACACACACACACACACACACACACACACACACACTACAATGTGTTAAAGAACCCTTAATACAACACCTTTATACACTGATTATAAATGCCTAATAGAGTGACTTAAAGTAAAATACGGTGGTCCCTTTCGAATGCTCAAATGATAAGGAAAGGTGTATAACATTTTGTTGTATTGATTTTGTTTTAATATTACTACAGCTACATTTTTGGAAGAAAAAAAAGGCAAATCTGCTGTGCAATAATGTGGAATGGAAGGTTTTTTTCGCTGTCCCAAATTATGACTTTTGGCAATTGAAAAGGGGAGAAATAATGTGGTGTGATGTGGTGGCATCTCCATAAAAAATATGCCTAGACATGACATAGGTGTTTGTCTCCTCCTGTCGGCTATCTCTCTTTATCTCCCATGCACCCACACACACATTTCATATCAAAAAAGAATCAGGAAAAACCACGGAACACCACTGCCCTCTCACCACTTGCAGGACACTTGCAGACACAGCCAAGCAAGCCAGCCTCCGCGGGGTTCAGCGGATAGACAGCCTTGATTTGTCATTATTTATAGCACGAGTAAAGCCACTCTCTAAAAGTAATTAGACTTTGGAAACAATGAGAAAGGGAGACGATAGAGAGAGAGAGAGAGAGAGAGAGAGAGAGAGAAGGAGTGAGAGAGAGACGGTGGTAAATGTTCCCATTCGCAGCCATAGCCTGCTGGGAATTGAATTAACCCTTTCCAATTTGCTGCTTATAAAGATAAAGTGGACCTGAAGAAAAGGCAGAGATGAGCTGCATGAGAGCCACAAGCTCAGGTGGGTATCCCCCCCTTCCCACCATCATCAAAGTAATGCTGTTTCCAAAATTTGAAGAATTCAGAGGAACACATGGACTCACACACACACACACACACACACACACACACCAACCTTTTTCAAAATGTGGAGGGCAACAGTGAGAATGGATTGATACCACCCATCATTAAGCCTCATTGATGTGTTTGATTTTATTTTTTATTTTTACCTGCGGTGAGTCTGTGGCTAATGAGGACGATGGGGACCAGGTCACCTTGAGCTGTGTGCAACAACAAGCGTTCTGCAAATGCCAACTTTATCTAACTTCAACACATGTAGCTCACAGTAAACTGTGGTTCAACGTTGCTCAGCTATTTTTTGAATACCATCTCTACTTCTAAAGCAAGGGATTCAAGCAATCACATTCACACACACATCCACATTCAAATTCAAAGACGGAAACATATCTAACGTATCAAGGGTATTTTTAGCACCTGGAGCGAAAGAAAGTTTCTATCATTCCTTTTTACACTTGGCAAGCAGCTCAGTTCACAACCAGCCAACTCCTCATATAGCCCTTGTCATAATTAGGCTGGCAGACACTCAGTAGCTACAGTGATGGTGATAAAGTCAGGCAATTAAATATTCTGCTGTTCCAATGCAGACAGCCCTTAGGCTCTGTGTACATACTTGCTTATGTACAAAAAGGTGTGCATTTGTGTCTGAGAGGCAGATATAAAAGACACACTGAGGGAAAGAGCGCACTGTCCCACCGCCGGGCGCACATGCAAATGAGAAAGGCAGTGCTGTGAGAGCAGAAAGCATTCAAGAGACTGCTGACCTTCTAAAACAAAAGCGGTACAGGGACAACAGAGAGGGCAATGCACTTTATACTGATGTGTTCTCCAAGAAAATGTCCACTGTCATCAACCCGTGTTTCTTCCCACCGCTCACTCCTCATCAGTTGGAAGTATGGATCGTACTGTCTGACGTTGCTAGAGAAAAAATAGTGTGCCTTAACTGAAGAAAAATCACCTCCCAGAGAAACTTAAGATTGTGAACTAGGAATAATGAACAGTGGAAGGAGATATAGAGATAGAAAGAGAGAAATGGAGTTGTACACAGATGAGGGAGCAAAGGAGAGAAAAAAAACAAGCCCTTTGTGATTCTCTATGCGGTCGAGCAATTCCATCTCCGTGCGAAGCTGCCTACAATCTATCATTTTATCACCGGCCCCAGATGAACATGCAGTTCTATTTTTCTCTATCAGCATATTTAGGGGTTTTCAAGGTCACTCCTGCGTCAATATTCAAAGTATTCCAAGATTCTAGATTCTAGTTTTCACTTTGGACCAGCCTGTTTTGCCTGACCCACACAACGAGGCCTGATTCAGATGCAGCTGCTTAGCAGAATGTATTCTCTGACAGGGTCATCTGCTTGATGTTTCGCCTGAAAACACCAGATATTTCCCCTTGGCTCTCCTCTATTTAGTCTCCAATCTCTGTCCTGGTTGTTTGTGGTGTCCCTCTCCCTGACAACCCAGAAGCACCAGTAGATACAAAAATGTACTGCCATCAGGGAGTCCATTCTTATATCTCTGTGGAGGTACAGGACTGGACTAGATGCTGGGAAATGATGGGAAAAAGCAAACCAAACACCCAACCTATGACTGTATGACTGACTATACAGGTGTTCAGGATCAGCTTTAACAAAGCAATGGACAGCAACCTATAGATACAAACAGAAAATGTAACAAGGATGCAAATAGTGGTCATGTAATGTTCTAATAATCTATTGTAATAGGTTACTTTATGGTATATGTACATATTATGCATGCATATACAACTTTGCACATTATATACAGCCAGACAGTTATGGATAACACGTTCACCAGTACGTGGAGCTCTTTGTGCAGTCCACAAAGTGTGTCACTGTCATGAAAAACAAAATCAAGTCTATGATTTCCAAGCTCACATAAAAACCACTGATTTGAAATGACTTCACAAGCTCGAAAATACATATATTTGAGATCTAGGAATATCATGTCTCAGTGGGTCTGCCATGCTGTTCGATAAAGTGGGCATAAAAATATAATAGAAAAGAATAAAGGACACACTTGCAGAGCTAACCTATTTGTGAATTTTATTTCACCCATGACTCTCTTTTTTTTCTGTCATGATTCTGAAGCACCTCGGGGGCGCTGACTCAAAGGCAATGGAGTCGTGAGACACATTTGTCTATTCCAGCCGTCTAACTGACAGACAGCAAAATAAATCACCACCTCAAACAACTCTGTCATATCTGACCATCATGTCCATCAATCCCATTGAAGTCCCTCCTCCTCCTATCTCCAAAAAGTCCCATCTGTTCCACCAGTCAGGGTGAATATACATCATCCGAATCATATCCACCTACATCCTATACATCTAATTCATAAATCACAGGCATGCAATATTCACACAAGGATGAGGGCGACGTGGTGGCAGGTTAGGAGGTGAGTCAGAAAGGGTTGGTAAAATATGGAAATCTAATGTTATTTTTTAAAAAAAATCAGTTTTTAATTCAGAGAAAAAGGTTATGGCCAATTTTAACCCTTTAATTCACCTTGAGACTCCCCCCGCTGCTGTCACGATTGCAAACAGCGCAACACACCACCGGTTAAAGGCCTGGTGGTGAGGTGAGGATGGTAGGATGGCAATATAAGAGATGAGGAAGGGGGAGGCAGAACATGCAGGGCAGAAGGGAAGCAGAGACGGAGTGAGGCAGGGAGGAAAAGGTGGAAAGTACAGTGGTAATCCCTATGATTCATGTGGCCCATTCAGACAGAGCAGAGGTCTGCAGCTACGGAGCTTCGGGGGGGATGGAGAGAAGGGGCATCAATCCGATATATCTGGAGGTAATCAGATATATCTGGAGGTAAGAGGATGAGACATAAAGGTGGGGTGGAGTGGTGATGAGATTCGGGAGGTGTGTGTGTGTGTTTGTATAAATAGGTGGAGGAGCAATATGGAGATGTCAGCACTCTCTAAGTCAAAGGACAGCACTTTTCCTTCCATCAGGCAGCCATTCTGTCAAGTCCAGCGGATATGGAGCAGATGCTTGTGCCAGTCAAGCGGGCCACGGTGAAGGCCATATACTATATTACATGCGATGCCTACACATCACTTGCTAAAAATCAAAGGTGGCAGGGCTGAGACTCAGCAGCACTAAAGAAAAAAAGTCCCAAACTTTGCTGTAGAGACCATAAAAAAGTAAACTGGCTTACAGTAAGACGTCAGAGTGAGTAGTAGCCAGGATGTGAAACAATGCATTTCACTCAGCGATGCAAAAAAACACACACATCACCCACGCCCTAGTAGTGAAAAATACATAATCTGGGGTACAATGCCCGGCAAAATCCGGTCCACCTTTTAAAAGAGAAACACAGGACCTTTAAAACACTCAACAATGGCTAAAGTGCTGTTTCAAAGGGTGAAGCTGAAATACCTTTAGCTCAGCAGGGAGGCAAAGCTGAGTGCTCTGATTCTCACTGACAATTGAAGGCACCAGTTGGACTCCTAAGCACAGATTAAACACAGTAAGAAAAGTCATCGCGTAGACACGAACATTGCTGAAGGGAAGGTAGTCTGTTCAGCTGATTTGAATACTTAGCTTACAGAGGAAAAGAGAGAAGGTGAGAAGGTGGGATTCAGGGGGTTGTCCTAATGCTTTGAAGACTTAAAAAAAGAAGAGAAAAAAAATACTTTGAGGGCAGAAGAAAGGAGAGCTTATCAGCACACTTTCACTCCATGGTCCATTAGCAGATTTTATTCCAATACATGTGTCTGTCAGCAGCCCTCTTCTAGCATTTCCACATGAGCTAATAGACTGGGAGCGTATTTCTTGAGTATACTGTAAGTGTGGGTACATTGGAGCTGGGATGGAATAAATCCTGGGTCCTGCGTCAGTTATCAAAGGGCTATAGATTATGCGGTAGATGAATATTTGATGGGCAAACTGATACATATTGCAGGACCGCCCTCACTCTTACTTGTCAAGGTTGAAGACCTGTGAAGACTCTGCCCCCGTTTTTCAAAGGAGCCGCTCTGGCTTCCTTGTGTTCATGATGTGAGCAGGAGGGGGGGGGGGGCTCTTAATGGGACACCCAATATGATGTTTATGACCCTGTGTGCTATGTTGCCACATTACATGCGGCCAAATTGAATCACGCTCAGTGTGACATTGGTATTATTTCTGGGGCAATACACTGAAGTGCCGAAAAAATGCACCTGTGGTTTCCCCCCGTTCTAAAGTTCAATGCGATAAAGTCATTCCAAAAGTGAACGGTACAGCACAACATTTGAATTGTGGCTATCAGAACGGTGTGGCAAAGACAGTTTAATGAACTTCACTCAGCTGCTTTCAGACGAGGCCTGAACAATGTAATAAAGAAACCGTGTTTGTGAGCAATGGGGAATAAATGACATGAGATATCAAAGGTAATAACAGAGATTGGCAGGTGGAGAAAGCTGTGTGATGGAGGACCTGATTCACTAATGTGCTCCATGTAATACTGTATATCCTGACATAGGTGTGAGGAGAGGACTTTTGCGGGTAAATCCACTCTGGTTTTCTTTTTCACTTTCCATCTCTCCTCTCATTACAGGTCATTCCATGATGACACAGACACCTACCTGCCAATTAGCGTTACCATGGCAGGCCGTGTATTTATCAAAAGTGGTAAACTGAGAGAGGTTACTAAAGCAAAGTAGCCACAGACGATGATCTCATTTTCACGATAATGCATCAAGCCCTCAATGTGCAATTTTTCCCCTTTTGGTTTACTTTTGTCCACAGTATGTTCAGTGTCAGCTTTTTATTCAAGCTTTTGATTTTTACACTCATTAATAAAAATGTAAACCCAAGACCCAGTTCCTCAATATTGTGACATATTTAGAGTCTTTGGAAACGTTGGGCCTATTCTAAACTTTGTCAGTTTAGAATGAGGTCTTTTGGGTTTAAATAATGTTACAATGTAAAAGGCCACTGCTCCCTACAGTAAGAAACCAATCATTTTGCAAACAGCCTTTTTCTCTCTTTTGCAATGTTGTTTTATTAAAAACTAAAATGAGTAGGCTACTAAATGTGCAACTATTAAACCACATTCAAATGAAGCCTTTAGGAGTATTCTGTATATGGTTTGGTAAGCCTTACTGTTACTTTTCATTTGAGAGTCAACCAACATTTTCCCCTTGCATTTTGATCCTGAAAGCTTAAACTGGTCTAAGAACAGCACCGGACAGACACCTGTCCTCTCCTCCACAAACCCCAATCAGATTGCAGATGGCTAAAACTCAGATTACTCATTGCTGTGAACAAGTCATGTTACTGTACATCATTCAGCAGTTTGTGTCACTGTAACGTGAGAGGATACGGATGGAGTGGTGGCAGGAAGCCTGTGGTGCATCCAATGCCTGGCACAGATTTCTGTCAGTCCTGGTGGTTAAATAATAAAGTGGAGGATGGGTCAAAGCCCACACCTCTATGGCCAGGAACCTGATCAAATGACACAACAAATGACAGGACTCAATCACAGATAGTGTAACATACTGACATCCCAGTGCTTATCATTGTTTTACTGTCAGCAACGACTGCAAACCTGTATGAGCAAATGCAATTCAAAACACATTACGCAGTAACGTTGGAATTTCACCCTGAGTGTCATGCTTCAAATCACATTCAATTGCGTACGGCGAGCTGTTTAGGATTCATGTGGGTTTTTTATACAACCTATCTCAGCAAAATTATTAATCCACATTTCCTAAAGGTGCCTTGGAAGGCTGAAGAAATCTGTCTTGCCACACAAGCATTGTCATAGTAATTTCATGGCACATTGGCCCATGATGTAAAAACCCGGTGGTTTTGTGCTTTCAAATCAATCAAAGTAGAAAGGTTTGGTAAAAAGGGGCCCCAATGGCCTTGTCAGGCTGTGATATTCTCCATCTCTGACCTCATACTACCTTTTTAAATAAGACAGACATCACCATGATATGACATAAATTTACCACGGGGAAAATAAAGTCAGTTTAAATGTATTTGGACTTTTAAGCACATCTCCGGCCCGAGGCATAAGCGAACTAAGCGGTTGCTTGCCCCCTCCAAAATTTTTTTTTTTTTTTTTATTTCTTTTAGTTTGTGTGTTTGATATTGACAACATATTATGCAAATGTAAGTCATCATACAAAAAAGCAATACAATGTTTTGTCTAGATAATAAATAGCCTAATAATTGAATCAGTTTATCTGGGAGGTAATCCGAAATTAACTGATCACGTCACTTTCACATCCATGCACTGTGTGTATTGAGTAAATATAAAAACATTTCGAAATGGGGCTGCCCTCAGTTGTCCATGCACTGTGTATAGTCTTTAGCCTATTTCAGCCTCGTCTGTAAAAAAGAGATAGCTGGACAACAGAGTTCTTCTGCTTCGTTCGTCTCACTGCATTTAAATCCATTAATTATATTACAAATAAATATGTCCAGTAAAAGAAAAAGAGCACCAAGCCCATCCCAGAGGACCCTCAATAATATTTTATTTTAAATTAACATTTTTATGTAAAATCCTTTCTTCAATAGCTTCTAATTCATCCGAACCAGTGTCTCCAAATTATTTGTTCATGCAAAATTTCTCAGATTTAGCCTCTTCATTTTTCTCTCAAAGAGCACCAGCTTCATGCATTTCACTTTAAAAACTTTTTAAAAAATCTCCCAGGGGGGCATACCCCCGGACCCACCTAGGAGGGTCGGGATCTCAGCTGTCATATATTTTCACCCATCTGGACATTGGATGCATTAGCAGAAAACACTGGGAGTGGGGATAACATTTAACAATGGGCAATAATTTGCGCAGCGCTACGATTGGAGAGGGCCCCCCTGATCATATTCCGCTTAGGGCCCCATGAAGGCTTGGGCCGGCTCTGCACATCTGTAACAACCCTTCTATTTATTTCCAATCCAACAGAACCATTTGCTGACAGTGAGAGTCTTGTCATAGGGAGTGTTGTTTGTCATTAAGTTAAACAGGCGTTTGAGACTAGACTTACTGTGCAGAACATACAGGATCTGTGGCGAGAGGATAACTTCCAAAGTTTGACATAATCGAATCATTCAAACTTACAACACAATACAGTAACTCAAACATCACTCCAAAAATGCAAATCATTCTCTACACAACAGTTTTTCGCACCGCAGTCTCCTAATTAATTAATACATGATACCGATGCTGGTTTATCCTGCTTTAAGTAAGCTGGTTTAAAAAATACGCCCCATTATGAGCAGTGTGCCTGCAATTATTCGACAAAATATTGCACAAACCTGATTCCATATGCTTCCCGTTCTTGTAGCCTACGTTTGTACGACGCAGCCTCAAAAACTTTATGATGCGCTCGCCTCTGCTTCTCCTCGTGCTCCTCCGAAGCGGATGCTGCTTCTGCTGGGGGACACGACGGGAGGCAGGCAGACGTTCTTAAAGCTCCCCCACCCACTCCGGCCTTCCCCGGGGCGCACAGCCAATCAAAAGGCAACCTCCACACAACAAATAATGCATAAATAAATCATGGTACATAGCTGACTGTAGTCGTCAAAACATCTGCACTTGGACGAATCAGGTATGATGATATCAGATGAGAAACAACTGCGGAGAGCCATGTGGTAAATGATGCAAGATATATAGTTACTAAACAAATATGGGTCTGTCACAGAACAATCAACTTCCATAATATTATCAATGTCTGTAATTTACGCCCTATCTAGACAAAATCACAACAGTGCTTAGCAGACACACAGTTAAAGTGCTCCTTGGGGTACCATTAACCAAATAAGTAATTTATCTAATATACTGTATGTATACTGTATATTTTCAATAAGCTGGCGAGATAGATAGATAGATAGATAGATAGATAGATAGATAGATAGATAGATAGATAGATAGATAGATAGATAGATAGATAGATAGATAGATAGATAGATAGATAGATAGATGTTTGTGATCCTGTTGCACGCTTTTAATGCAGGAGTATTAGGCCTATCTCACAGTCAACAGGACTTGATGGCGTGAGGCTGTTCCACTTTTCTGTTTTTGGTCCTCAAGCATGTATTTACTTTCTTGTTCATTCACACTATCCTCTTCAGCTTCCTTCAAAGTCCCTCCATTAAAGACCAATAGGGATTGATGACTTTTTGTATTGGCCAGCATACGTGTCCTCTGTAAATCCACACCGATTTGTTGGCAGATGGCAACAAAGGAAAGGATGAACACGTTACTGAACAATGTCAGACATTTCCCACTGATTCAGCTCATGATGTTAAGGGTGTGTGGTGCAGAGACGGTGAGTGTTCAGTACTTATACGTACATATTGTCACTGTGTTAATTTTAATGAAAGCAATTTTCTTTTGGAACAAAATGGCAGCTCCACATGTGTGTTCATTCCCTGTGGAGTGGCTGTGTGGGTGTGTGCAAGTACATGACAGCTTTGGAGTGTGTCACTTTCCCAGGTGTGTTTGTCCAAATGTGTGTGTGTGTGTGTGTGTGAGCATGCGTGCGTGTGTGTGTGTGTGTGTGTGTCTTGTGTGGGTGTAGGAGGAGGATGTGATTGGAGATAGAGAGTCCATATGTGCCATGTTGACTAAAATCCTCGGACTTGTTAACCTGCAAATTATACATAAATGTGTATTCGGGATGCTCCTGTGCGCAACTGAATATAAAATAAAAATCTTCTTTTGTCTGTTTTTGTGTTCGCAATCGCACTTTTCTATGTGGGTAGAGGGGCAGGTGGCCGTGGCCAATCAATAATCCTGATAATGAGATCTGAAGGGTGTCATTATGGGGGCCCCTCAGGCGTACGCACAACGCCTCCTCTTCTGTAAAGAGCATCGTTGTCTCCTCTCCTCTGAGCGAGCAAGCACCTCATTAACCTTTTGAGTCACAACAAACCCCTGACCAGACGCTGAAGATGAAAAAAAATGTAAACAAATGTCTCTCTTTGGAGCCTATACCTACATTGTAATGTCCACAATGGGTCTAAAAAGATGCTCTGTCAAATGTTTACAGTAAGCAGCGGTTTGGCGGTTTTTCATAAGGTTTGGTTTCCTGAACTTGGTGCTATACATAATATTACAGTAATATTACATATTACAGGGAAGAATAAACCCCAGTCAGTGATGAGATTTCAGCAGCATCATTTACTTGGCACATTCATCAGTTTGGGGTGTAAAATCCTTCCTAATACACTATTGGGTTGTTACAAAAGATGGTGATTTCTGTCGCGCTGATGGACAAACCTCAGAGTAGTGTGTAACATTTTTCTGATTGACAGTGGAGGAAATTACTTTCTGAAAATATCCCATAATAATTTGAGCATTTCTAAGTCACCATCTCACCAAAGTAAACCTCACACAATCTAATACTGCTCACAGGAGAAGCTCTAATATTTTTACATCATATGTGGACCTGTTTTGTACAGCCAACCAGCTGTGAAGCTGTGCTGACAAAGTAATGTATGTTTGAGGGGTTTTTTCTGCCAAGCGTGAAAATCTTTTCCTCCTCCTCAAAGTCAGTGGTGCCTTGTGGCAGTAATCGCTCCCATGTTGAAACCCAGGACATGGATTCTCACAATATGCAGCAAAACCAGTGGGCGCAGTGGGTTTTCAATGTGAAAAAGTGAATAGGGAGTCTGAAAGTCAATTATAACCTATGGGAATCAGAGCTGTTTTGTAAAGCCAGTGACCTTCAGAGCCATGTCAGCTCCCCTGTGGTTAGTATGGTATGGTGTGTTGTGTGTGTGTGTGTGTGTGTGTGTGTGTGTGTGTGTCTGTGTGTGTGCATTTTACAGTAGGGGTATGTCTGATTGAGTAGTGCAGTTTCCCTTCTGACAACAGACGGTGTTGTCCCCTAAAAGAAAGCATATGGGTAAGCATTAGCAGGCATGCGTGTTAAAGCGGCTACGAGTAACATTTAAATATCTTTTAAACAGCCTCATGTTTCCTCTCATAATCATAAATTACCTTTAACAGCAAACGAGACCATCAGTGCAAAGAAAGACGTTTTTATATAGTTTTTATTACTGCATTTGATCTGGTCGTACACCCAGTCCGATTTTCGGTTCACGCGTGCATGCTCTATGGTCACATATCCGTATTGGTCGCAGATTTCAGTGTGGCGCAGCAACGTGAATTGAGAAGCCTATCCCTCCAGGTGAGGGAAGGGGAGCGGGAGCCTTGTTTGAGACAGTTATTTGTCGTCATAATGACTGATAACGGGGTTGAACCATCAAAGAAAGAAAAGAAAATGCAATGAAGAAAAGCTAAAAGGGAGAGTGATAGTCGGGCGGGAGGGCGTTGCCAAGCAACGTATACACAATTTCACGCAGCGAAACTTGACTGCAGTGTTTACTCCTAAATGAATGAGCGGTAGCCTACTAAAACAAAGTTTACTTTGCCTCACCAGCATCATCAGATGACCATTATTCATCTGAAATAGTCATTATTTACAACAACACATTACCTCATCGTGATCCATACTAACTGCTATCTCTCGTTCATTCGCTTTGTGTGAGGACACGGGGACTCGTTCAGCTCCGTGAGAGGTGACAATGCATCAACTCATTGCAATCAGGTGTGTTTAGCACTTACTGGCATTAGTTGATGCTGTGTCACCCATAGACTCACGGAGCCAAAAAGAGTCCGGTGCCCTCACACTTTCAACACACGGACACGCCACGCACCATATTGCTTCCTGATTATTTGACTCTTGCACTCCCTGGACGAGCTACAAAACAGCTTCACGACAGCTGGCGTCGTAATAATACTACCGCTTTTGTTCAAAGGTGTCGCCAACGTGCCGACTTACTCGTAGTAGCTTTAATATATTAAGCCAAAATTAAATTCAGCAAAAAGGCCTTACTGGCTGAAACAGTTCTGGTTCATCCCATTTTCCCAAAAGGCGCAAGCTAAACCAGAAAAGGATTAGACGTTTCATAGCATAGCAATCAACACAGAATAGTAAACACTTTTACGTAAAAGAAAAAAAGTAATTTACAGAATAATTCCAGTTCTCATTCGCTTGACTGATATTTGTAAATTGTGTGTATTTAAACCCAAAAGGATCAATAAACACGTGTGTCTTTGTGTGTCCTGCTGTCATGGCTGAGGAGAACAGAGGCTACAGTACAGTAAGCAAGGGTTGTGATTGGCCAAAAGTTTAATCACTTCACCTGGGGGTTTAATCGTTTCCCCCTCAGTCCTTGTCATGGAGCAACATTCATCATTCAGTTTCACAATTTCACCCTGGATTGTCCCAGTGCCACCAATGTGCAAGCTCACACACCTTCCCAGCCCCTGACACACATTCGCGCATGCACACATCGCGCACACACACACAGACACACACGCACACACACACCTGTGTCAGTTCAAAACTGGCTCATTCTTGCTTATCCACACTTCATGGTCCATTTGATATCCTATTTTTGTTTAATTACTCTTAAGTGTCTGGCCAGGTAGCTCCAAGGTCTTAGTGTGTGTGTGTGTGTGTGTGTGTGTGTGTGTGTGTGTGTGTGTGTGTGTGTGTGTGTGTGTGTGTGTGTGTGTGTGCGTGCGTGCGTGTGTGTGTGAGAGAGAGAGAGAGAGAGAGAGTGTGTTTGTGTGTGTGTAGTCCACCACTAGCACCGTGTAGTAGCTCTGTTTGATTGTAAAGTTATTGAAGGAGGCTGGGCAAAAAACAACTATCAAAAAACAGCATTGCCATGATGAAACGTGTGTTTTCTGATTTTGTGCACCACATGAAGTCCATTTTGTCCACTGTTTTTACTGTAAAAGAGGAAACCGATTTACCATTCATATCATTCTTATAACAATGTCAGACACACGATGAACCGCTTAAAATAACATAACAAGATTGATTTCATGTTCACAGTGATTGTTTTTTTTCATGGGAATTTGCTCTATAGGATTATGATTGAGTTATTTCTAAAATACTGTATTTCGCATGTCATGTAGCCCTACATAAGCAACATGATCATGTTTTGTATGTTCCCATTGATTAAATTCTTGTAATGAGATGCCATAAATCATATACAGGCAAATACAAATGCATACATACACAAGCTTAGTGTGTATGTCGTATACCTGTGTATCACGTAGACCACAACAACACCAACACCTCCTTTCCAACAGGTTTTTTCCATCTTTCAATTTTCAGTTTGCCCCAAATAACATGAATTTATCAGATTTTTTCGCAGCTATTCTCTTGATCCATTACAGTTTTTATTTAACTTTTTGCAGTAGTACTGAAAAACCTGTAAACAGTCTCAGATGTGTAAAATTGATGGTAAGTAGCAACTGTAGCTCATCACCTTTGAGGCTGTCAATAACTCCCTATTTATGATGATGCATGATGGGATAATTAGTTTTTAATGAGGTATTAGCTCAACCCCTGACCTTGGTAAGAGCACTTAAAGGAATGGTCTATTCATAAGAGCTTTAATTATGCATGGCTGTTTAACTGTAAATAATCCCTGTGAAGAGAGAGGAAACAAGTTGCTTGTGTGGCTCTGAGTCTGGGGACATTTTTTACTCCGAACCTTAAGCGAAATGATCGATGAGTGTTTGATGTCAGCTATGGAAATGAAGTGTAAAGCTGTTAAGGTCTGATCACGCAGCAGAAGTAGACAATGATTGGGAGAGTTTGTAAGACCAGGCTGCCAAATTCATTTTGTATTGCCATTCACGCTGTAATTTTCCTTCTCTGTGAACAAGAGCGAGAGAGGGAAGAAGGGGGAGGGGGGGACTGAATTAAATTAGAATGAGGGGACACTTGGTTCAGATAACAGGGTCTGATGGAGCCAGTTGAATGATGATGCGCCGTTTCAAATTTTCTCCACACGATTAGCATCGCCAGAGGATTAATTTTGGCTACACTTAAAGTGATTGATCATTTCTATAAATTAATGAAACAAATAATAAATATATTATTAACAAATGAGGGATAAGCCTGGCCAAAAAGGCAACAAGCCATGTTGCTGCAATGCATCACTTTCAAATTTGTCAAATACATTTTATTTATTATTTTAATATATATGGTATTGACAAACAAACCATTTCAACAGTTTTTCTCTCTTGGGGACTCACTTCATGCTACATAATCGATGTCGCCTGTTTAACCCTATACTCGTCCAATTCAAAGCCAGTAAGTCATTACTGTGATTAAAGACACAAGGCCAGGGATCAGTCTCCTCTGATCCATGAGACTGCATGAGATATTGAAGGTAAAATGTGGACGTGAAGTTATTCCTAAACCAATGAAGATATTAGGTTTATATCGGCTGACTCAATGAGCCCTTAGTTCTGCCAATCAATGGATTGGGGCCCAGTAACTCTGGAGAATAGTGAATCTTTAACCAACCACAAAGAGAGCCACTAGCTGGGGAAATTGAATGTGCAGTTCTGCTTCAGTACAGCGTCAGCGGCAGTGCTGTTCTGCATCCAGCCTGCATGAAACATGTCCACTCATCACACTGACATCGCATCAGCACTGTGAAAAAGCAATTACTGGACCGAGCTTGTGATGACAGCTAACTAATGAAAGCGGAAACGTAATTTTGACCATTTACATAAATTAACTAGTGGCGGAGTCAGGAACAGAACATAATATATTTTTGTCCCGCTCTAATTATGGAATTGACTGTTTCATTCATTTATGGTACTTTTATATGATTAAATTAATTATTATCTTTCTTTTTCAAATATATCTTCACTCAATAATTAATTTCAGATAGTTTTGTAGTTCTTAAAAGTTTCATAGAACTTACCGACAAACTTTTCATGTCTAACTCTGTGTGTGTGTGTGTGTGTGTGTGTGTGTGTGTAGTCTAACTCAGCTGTACCTTTAGTGATTCATGTCAGGATTGTACTCTACTGTTAACAGGGGGTGAGGAAAGCCCACTTCATAGGTTTGGTTGGCACCCAAGTTAAAGAGGACCTATGATGCTTTTTGACTTTTATGACCTATAAACGTTGTTATGATGATTCATAGTCATGCTTAACCATACTAAATTATCAAATAATGACTTACATGCATTTCGACATATTCCCTGCTGACAGTCTGGGGTGTCTGTGCAGAGCACTAAACACTATTCTAGCCAGTCGAGAAGTCACGTCTTCAAAGCGGTCTACCCTTTCATAATTTGTGACGTCGCATAAAACTTTGTGACGTCTCCACGCGGATGTTTCCATGTATGGTAATGCTGTCACTTCCCTGTTCGCGTCTGCCTCGCGCCCTTATAGGTCCATGCTCGCGCTTCCCGCCACTGAAAGTGTTCCGGAAGGAAGGTAACCAATCACAACGGAGTGGGGTTTGCAGGAGGGGGGGGAGGGGAGCGGAGATAGCCGAAGCACAGGCGGAGGGAGCCGAAGCACACACACTCAAGTGTTGACAGGATGTGCTGGATCGCCAAAATAAGAGAAAGAGCTTCCCGAAAATCTACATAGTTTTTTGTGATGTGATTCGTGTCAGGTTGCTCTATAGCAGTGTAAAACAGGAAATTAAGACCAGAAAAGTAGCATAATAGGTCCTCTTTAAGTCCATTTTATTTGTAGTGCACAATATTACAATCTGTGCAGCATATACAACGCCCTCTGGAAGGAGAGAGAGAGAGAGAGAGAGAGAGAGAGAGACAGGAGGAGAGGATGGATATTCTGGAGCATGAAGAAAGGGTGGCAAAACTGGGCTTGTCGGACAACAACAAAAACAGAGGCTTAGAGAGATGCAATGGTTTTCAGAGAATGACGACATCAACAAGGAAATATCAATTCAATTTGACTTATTTATCACTGAAATAGTTTTTAAAGTCGCAAGGTCTTGACAGACAGTCTTGACAGACATTGCGACTCCTAGTCATTCCTAGACAGAAAGATATTGATTGAAGTTTAAGTTTGAGGTTAAATCTGTCAAATGGTTCCCGCTTACCTGAGAAAAATGTTACATGACAAGAGATTTATGGGTCATCATGGGTAAAGTGAAGCAAGTGCACAAGAACCCCTCTGCTGAGGCTGGGAGGCATACAAAGATCAGGCCTGGTGCTGAGGCCCTACGGAGACTCATTCAAAATTCAAAATTGCCTCTGCCTTCTCATCAGTCACTAACAATGGAAGGTAGAGAGTGGAGAGGGGGCCAGTTATGATATTTTTGTCTGGGATTTAATTTCCTCCTTTTGCATATTTTATCAAAATCCCTTTCCCCCACTTCCTTAATTCCCTTCCTTCCACCGTTCATTCATCCTTTCCTTATGTCTGCTGCGTGCTATCCATCATATGATCTGACTTTAATATGCTTTACTGTCATTCATCACTCTGTGGCGAAGCCCAGGACAGTGCCGTGCTGCACATTTCATAGGCCAGTAAGCCTCCGCAGTAGCATGAGCCAGCTGTACAGCTGCTAATGTCTCTATTTATTCTGCCAGGCAGACCTGCTACAGTCCGTCACTCCAGGCTTGACAACACTGACTCTGTGTCTCGCCATTTATAGAGTCGGGAGCTGCTCCTTAGTAAACATCCCTGTAGTCACCTGATTGGCCTTTGTAAGGATGAATGAATGGATGGATGGGATGGTTGATGGATGCAGGAAGAGAGAGAGAGAGAGGGAGAGAAATAATGCATGGGACATGGGTATGGAAGAGAGCAGGAGAAGAGGGAACATATGATATAGAGAAGAAGGGAAACAAGGAAATTAATGCAACAAAAAAAGGTACAAGACTTTCAGGAGTCAGATAACATTGTTAGCTTCATTGTCAGTATGGCTCAAGGGATGGCACTGTCGGTCAGTCGATCGGTCAGTCAGTCCAACACTTTGGTCCAAACTGAAATATCACAACAACTTTTGAATGGATTTCCATAAAATTTGGTTTCAGACATTCATGGTTCTAAGGGGATAGACCCTAATGACTGTGGTGACCCCATCAACGTTTCTTATTCCTCATGTTTGTAGTGAGGGAAATCTTGAACAGTACTGGGTCGATTGCAATCAACTTTGGTACAGACATTCACATGGTGACCCAGACTTTTTATCAAATGACATCGAAACATTATTTTGTCCAATGCATTGGTTTGGGGAAAAACACCTGCAAAACAAACAACAACGGTGTAGGCCTCAGCTTGTGTATACTGCTAATTAGCAGATATTAGCATGCATTCTTACAAAACCAAGATCTGTGAAAATGGGAAACAGTACACTGCATACATATGTTAGCATTGCTATTGTGAGGGTGTTAGCGTGCTCATGTAGGCATTTTTCCTTTGGAGAAGCTAGAATAACCACAAACTCTTGTTGTGGAACACATTACTTTCTCAACCTGGTATTCAACAAAGGAAAGCCACCAATATTTTGTTATGTCACAAGTTAAAATACACTTTACGTTTGAGACCATATAGATGCGACACAAAGGGACTTGTTGCATTCACAAGCAACCAGCAGATCTCACAGTCCTTGCCACTGGCAAAGAAGAACAGTGTTGAAGATCACTGGGAAATAGGGGTCTGCTGGGAGAAGGAACTCACATTATCAAACACCATTCATGCATTGCTATTAAATGAATGCAATTATTCTTCAAAGCACGATTAGCACGCAGAGTATTCCCATGGGAACACCCTGGCGGATTAACTATGTCCGTCTGACACTTTGGTAATTTGACAGGGAATTGCCAAGAAACACTGCGAGTTCAGGAACACACAAGTCACTCAACATTACAGTTTTTCTCAGCCGCTTTGGTGCTTTTCTCACATCACTATTAACATTAGCACAGCAGTTAGTGCATTTCTCAAAACAATTAGTGCACACTGCAACACCTAGTGGATAACCTGCAAAAGTACGTGACTTGCTCAAAATGGATAGTCTATTCCTCAAAAGCAAGTATTCACGTCAATGAAACTGCTCGTCAGGGCCGGCGGTAGCCAGGGGGGGCCGTGCCCACCCAAATGTGGGCTGTGCCCACCCAACCAAAAAAAATTTTTTTTTTTTTTTTTTAGTTGGAATTCCAGACCCACTATCGGACGAACCTGTTCATTCGCTGTCCAAGAAAATGTCAAATAAAATTCAGACAATTAATTAATATTAAAGAATATACCATTACCACGCATTGCTTCTAATTGTATTATTGGGTGGGCAGGACAGCCTGCCTCCAAGTTACCCACCCGCTTATAGTGGTCACTGGTCAGCAGAGCCGGCCCGAGGTATAAGCGAAATGAGCGGTTGCTTAGGGTCCCGAGGGGGGCCAGGGCCCCCCCCAATTTGTTTTTTTAGTTTGTGTGTTTGATATCAACATCATATTATGTAAATGTATATCATCATACAATAAAAGGAATACAATGTTTTGGCAGATAGTTATTAGCTTAATAATTGAATCAGTTCATCTGGGAGGTATTCCGAGGTTAACTGATCAAGTCACGTTCAAGTCCATGGCATGCACAGTGTGTATTGAGTTTATTTAAAAACATTTGGAAATGGGGCTGCCCTCAGTTGCCCATGCACTGTGTATAGTATATAGCCTATTTCAGCCTTGTCTGTGGAAAAGAAGATAACTGGACAATAACTGGAGTTCTTCTGCTTCGTTCCTCTCACTGCATTTAAATGAATTAATTATATTACAGAAAAATATGTCCCGTAAAAGAAAAAGAGCACCAAGCCCATCCCAGAGGACCCTGCATAATAATTTATTTCAAATTTATATTTCTATGGAAAATCCATGTGTCTTCCTTCAATAGCTTATAATTCATCCGACCCAGTGTCTCCAAATTATTTGTTCACACAAAATTCCTCAGATTTAGCCTCTTAATTTCCCTCTCAAAGAACACCAGATTCATGCATTTCAATTTAAAAAGGTAAAAAAAAATCTCCGGGGGGGGGGGGGCATACCCCCGTGCCCCCCTAGGAGGGTCGGGATTTCGGCTGGCTACTATTTTCACCCAGGTAGACATCGGAGCCAATAGTGGAAAGACAATATATCTATTTAGTGTGTATAGTATATAGCTCTGGGGCCGGTTTCCCGATAACGTCATCTCTTAGCGAGCTACGAAGACTCCTACGTTATGACTTACCAAAGTTGTTTACCTCTGTAGTCGTGGTTCCCGAACGGTCTCTTAGGAGAAACACTCCTTACGTCGTACGTACACTGCTGAAATCGATTGCTCAGAGTTCGATTTTCCATTTCCTGCTTATTTCATGCGAAGCTGCATGACAAGTCTTTGCGAATAAAAGATTACTAGAAATCCTTCTAAACCGAAACATTTATTTAACACCTCTTGCTTTATAATCTTAGTATCTTTAAGAACAATAATCACGTTTCGTGGTGGGTCAGTAAGGAAACTGAAAGTAGATATAATATCGCCAATAGCCTATATCAATAAAAACAGACGGCCCAAACAGCGTCCAAATGAGCTAAAATCCTAATTACAACAAACAGTAACATGGCACACTTATTTTAAGGTAAGCTTTAATTGATTATTCATTAATTTTTTCACACGTTTACATGTTTTGAGACGGAGAATCCGACGCACTCTGCTGTCAGCTGAGCCGGCTCTGCGGAGCTGTCAGCCGGCTCAGCTGACAGCTCCGCAGTGCGATGGTTCTAGTGTTAACCTTGGTCGAACGTACTACCATAGCCTATACTGATTTAAAAAAGGTAGCCTAGGCTATAGAAAAATATAGAAACAGCGGAGGAGATTAAGATTGTTTCCAGCAATTATTTTCTTCTTGAATGACTTGTGGCAGTTCCATGCGCAACAGGGATGTCACTCGTGTCCGTTTTACGCATGGTGCTTACGGAAGGATATGTGGGGGTCTGTAGTAGCCTATCTCTGGCGATGCCACAGCGATCGCAGGGACTTCACTTGTCATTAAATTTATACATCTGACTGTATTTCATATCAAAGGGACACAGCGATGACTATTAAATATCAAACTGATAAAAACGATCTGACTGTAGGTTATAGTGTATCACGTAGGCCTTATAAAGTATTTTCATATTGACGGACATCGCATCCAATCAGTTAATGCTGATTGTCAAGTCAGTTAGATGACTATGTACTTGTTCATATAGTTTGAACACTTTGTGAATCAGAGTGAATGGTATTCTGCTAAAATATATAGCTTACTTTAAATGTGATATGTACGCTATATACAGTTATCGTTTTTAACAGTTTGTCATTTAATACAGTCATCGCTGTGTCCGTTTGATATGAAATACAGTCAGATTTATTAGTTAAATGACACAAATGAGAGCTGAAACATCCCTACGGTAGAGCTAAGATGGCTCTGAGGGCGCTCCAGACCAACCTTACCAACGTATGACGTACGAAAGAGATTCGTAGCAAAGAACGTTTCGGGAAACAGGCGAAACGTTAAGTAGGAACTCTACGTAGGGGCTACGAATGACGTAGCGTTAAGAAGGCTCTACGAAGGCTTTGGGAAACCGGCCCCTGGACTACCACCATCCAGGTTGCCCAGTCCCAAAGCTTTCTCTTCAATCAGCTCAAGCTGCCTACAGTTAATACTGCGATTAAAAAAATAGATACATTATGCTGTATATAAATGGATATTATATGTTATTCATAAACATTTGGGGAAAAAAAACATGCAAGAATTAAATCTCCCACACAGCAACACTCAAAGTTTATTGCATATTGTGTTCTACACAGACGCAGAGATCTCGCATCGTCAGCCTCCCTGCACAGTGTGCCCACCCAAAATTTCCACAGGCCCACCCAAGTCTGACTTTCTAGAACCGGGCCTGCTGCTAGTGTCATCAAAATGAGAAGTCTTGACACCATCGTTTATGAACAAGATAGTCAAATGGCTTTGTCGTGTTTTCATTATTTCATTATTATTAGTTTATTCTCTCAGTGTTTTCCAGTGCAAAAGAAGGTCAGAACTTGGTGACACTACCTGGAAATGCTCAAGACAGCACTATACACTACTTGTACAGCCATTTGAAAACTACAGTAAAGTTACACATTGCTGTAGTTAGGGGAGTAAGTGAGTACAAGACACTGAATACGTATGTTTCACATTTTTACTGTATATGCTCTTTGCAATACTACAGCATTGTGCAAAAGCAAAATACACTTCAGTCACTTATTTAGAACTAACATAAAAAACACCCTTTTTGTAGAGCTGTGCACAAATGTGAACAATATAACAGGACATATTGTAACTGAACATATATAGGTAAATCATTCTGGCACATCCAGACGTTCCTGTCTGTCTGGCCACATATTTTCATCTAAATCACAACGGATATTATCCCTTGCAATGCAGCGAGGAAAGTATCTATGATAAAGAAAAGGTATAAAATTTGCTTGACAGAATTTGATAACTAGTTCAACAATTTTGTATGTAATGACTCAAGCAATTAAATTAAGACTATTAGTTTTATTGGGAACGACTATTCAGCATCCATAAGTATAGTTCATTTTGACTGACATGACATAAGCAAATGACAAAGTTATAAAATAGCAGAGAATTGTATGAAAGCAACTGATACATGTCCAAAAGCATTTGCAATTTGTTCAGAGGAAGGAGAAATTGCTGCTATGATGTGCTCAAATTACTAAATGTTGCGGAGGTTGAACTAATAGTTGTGAGAATTTTCATTCTGATCTGAGAAAAGCACCAAAGCAACTGAGAAAAACTGTAATCTGTAACTTTCAAAGTTCTGCACGCTAATTGTCTTCAATCAATACATTGAGCGATTAAAGTTTATCAGAAAAATAATATATGAAGATCTTTGGGCTAATTAGTAGTGCTGCTGAACCAAGTCTTATCACAGGTCACCAGGTCCCAAATCCTCACATAATCAGCAAACCTTAATGAGAAGACTTGTGCTGTTTGAGGATTGCTGATCATTCTTGCACGGCGGACATGTTGAACATTCTTGATTAGTGGATTAAAAACCATCCAAATGTGACTTCATCTCTGTATGAACAATTTGACTTTCACCTGAAGGAAATTGCATGGTGGAACATCAAAGAGTTGTACACATCTGTCCATAAGCATTTCAAACGCAACAATATTTTCAAGTGCACTGTGTAGGTTTCTTTGCTTTTGAGTCCCATAGTTTGTTCGCAAATTTTTCTCTTCACCCCCCCCCCCCCCCATACTGCCTCCAATAATAAATCTCCTAACCCGTTTGTCTCTCTGACCTTCATAAGCATTAATGAAGTGATGGAACTCTTTGTCCTCATCTTACCTGTCATGTTGATGGAGAGAGAAGAGCAGAGCAGCCATAATGTGCACACAAACACACACACACACACACACACACACACATACACACACACACACACACACATACATACTTACAAACTTCTTCCTTCACTCCTATGGATTAGGACTCCCCAATATGCAAATGCAAACCATTGACGAGCTAATAGTTGGATTCCCCAGTCCCACCAGCCTCCATGACTGATAGGACATGGTAACAGTGTGGAAGGATAATCCAAGATGTCCTCCATCATTATTAGAGTTACTGATAGGCTGTGGAGAGTGGCAAGGGCAGGCAGACTAGCACCTGTAGCCCACTCCAGCTGTCCTTTGGCCTCAGCCCCATTTTGATTAACTCCTATGGATTAGCTGTCACTGGAGGTGAGGCTATCTGTCTCAAGCTTCTGCCCATAGGGAGCCATGGAACAGAGGGCATAAAGGAAAACATACAGAATGTGAGTCATGGTATGCTTCCTGTGAATGACTCGTTTTTATTATGTTCCCTATGAACTCTAATTTATCTACGTCTCCTCCTCTCCACTTGTTGATCTGTCCTTTCTTCACCCCACACTTTAATTTAATTTAGAAGTTAATGGCCATGTTTGATGCTCTTCCAGACAATTTATGAAGCCCTGCACGTCTGGTTAGAGAAGGGAGAGCAGCCTGTATTTACTGCAACGCTTTCCTCTGCAGAAATTCTTTCCCGAAGAGGCTAAAACATGGGCTCCCGGGCCACTAAATCTTATGACACATCAGAGCTCTGAACAGGCTCTGAACTGGAACAGTAAACACAGCCGGCTGGAGGGAGGACAGAGGCACTGGCTGGCTGATCGATAGAAACAGCATTTGCTTCCATTGTTTTTCCTCCTCTCAGCAGAATGGCCATTCTCATAAAGAATCTGCTCCCTGCTCACTGATGGTGTCTTGGGGTGAACAGGGGATTAGATTAAGGAAAAGAGGGCGAGGGGGAGGGAGAGAGGTGATAATGGAATTGAAATAGTTAGGAACTGCCCTAATGCAGGAGATTCAAAAGGATGGGAGGACATACAAAATGGTCAGAAATAAAAGTATGGGTATTAGTAGGTGGGGAAAAAAGTCTACTCTGAAAGAAGCAAGAATCTCTGTTGCTTTGTCAAACTTGTTTAATATGGAGGATAGGTAAACATTGACTGTGCAGCTATAGCTTTATTTTTGCATTTACATTGTATTATGTACAGCAGTATGTACTCTGTGTGGCCTTTCACACCAAAATGAACCAAGAGTCAGTTCCAGGCTGGTGCTGGGGTCAGTTCAAAACTGGTTACAGCCTTATCCCAGTTATGAACCGGTTGGTTTCACATCGACCGGAGACAGCCATGGAGCCGGCAAGAGAGCAACGTCATGACGTCACTGTAAACGTGTGTGTACGTCGCCCGACGCCGCTGCTCTTGTGGCTAACGCTAAAGCTACCGCTAGCTTTAAGCACAACAACAGCGGCGAATACGTCTTATTTTTTCACGTGTTAGCTCTCGCTTTGCTTTCTTTACCAAACAGGACTCATACAGCGTATTCTCGCCGGTCAATTTGATCGCTACGTTCGGTAATTATGTTATGTTTACGTCTCGTAGTAGCGGTGTTTTTAAACATGGCGGGCATGAGGTTTTAGTTGGTCTGGTTGGTCAGGATAATCCCTCCCCCGGCCGCTTGCGCAAGCGGTTCACTTCAAACCCTGCTCAATCCTGGGGTTTGAGTTGAACCGGTTTTTACGGCCCGGAGCAGGCTTTCTGGCGGTGTGAAACCAAAACACTGGCTCTAACTCCGAACTAGCCCAGAACTAGCACCGATTTTGCGGCGGTGTGAAAGGCCTGTGTGTGTATAGTATTGCCTCTCTCATATATTAAAGCCACTACGAGTAACATGGCACGTTGGCGTCCCCTTTGGACAAAAGCGGTAGTATTTTTACGACGCCCGCTGTCGCAAAGCTGTTTTATAGCTCGTGCCACTCGCGTGAGTGTGAACTGAGAAGGGAGCAACATAGTGCATGTCCGTGTGTTGAAAGTGTGAGGACTCTTTTCGGCTCCGTGAGAGTGGTTTTGACACTGCATGAACTAATGCCAGTCACTGCCACACGCACCTGATTGCAGCAGTGTCACCTAACTACTCTCTCTCACGGAGCTGAAAGATTACGTGTCCGACTCCTCACAGAAAGCGAATGAACGAGAGACGGCAGTTAGTATGGATCACGATGAGGTAATGTGTTTATGTTGTTGTAAATAATGACTGTTTCAGATAATGGTTATCTGATGATGGTGAAGCAAAGCAAACTTTGTGTTAGTACCAACCGCTCATTCATTTAGGAGTAAACACTGCAGTCTAGTTTCGCTCTCGTGAAATTGTATACACGTTGCTTGGCAACGCCCTTGTCCCCCCCCCCTAGCCTATATCACTCTCCCTTATAGCTTTTCTTCATTGCATTTTCTTTTTTTTCTTTGATGGTTCAGCCCCGTTATCAGTCATTATGACGACAAATAACTGTATCAAACAAGGCTTCCGCTCCACTTCCCTCACCTGGAGGGATAGGCTTCTCAATTCACGTTGCTGCGCCACACTGAAATCTGCGACCAATACGGATATGTGACCATAGAGCTTGCACGAGCGAACCGAAAATCGGACTGGGTGTGCGACCAGACCAAAAGCAGTAGCCTAATAAAAACTATTTAAAAATGTCTTTCTTTGCACTGATGGTCTCGTTTGCTGTTAAAGGTAATTTATGATTAGCCTATCAGAGGAAACATGAGGCTGTTTAAAAGATATTTAAATGTTACTCGTAGCCGCTTTAATAGAAGGCATCAAACTGACCTGGATTTCAATATACAGGTACAGTGTAGCTTTCTATCTCTATATAATTTTAAGTTATGATCAATATTCGATGATTTTATTATTTCATCAACATGGCTTGCAATACTTACATCAGTGAAAATAAGATTGGTTGTAGCCAACTTTACTCTTCCCTGCATTCCAAATTCTGAGCTACGTTTCAATTGGTTATATCTAATATGGGTGTGCCAGAGCCCTATGTATGGTCCTCTGGGGCGGACGTAACCGAATGACGACAGTGCTGTGCATGCGCCATCGAAGCCGTGATAGTAAACAACCGAGATGGCTGTGGATATGGTGTTTGAGTTTGAGAAAGCTTTGGCCTAAACCCTTTACGATTGAGACAGCACTCAAATCTTTCATTAGCAAGTAAGAGGAATGTTCTGTTTTGCCGTCCGACCACGGCAAAAGTTTAATTTAACAGTTAATCCCGCTGTTCGCTAAACGAACAGGGCTTAATACGTCACCTTGTTTATTGCTCTGATTGGTTGTAGTGCTATCCAATTGTGTGCAGTGGCATTTGAAATGCACTAGTAGGAGCTGCCCCTTGAGTTGGGAAGGTCTATTGATCGTGGCCAGACCCTATATCATTCTAGATATGGGTCTGGATTTCCAGGCTAGTAGGCATACACTCTGGACATACTTTTACTTAATTATTTCACACTTTGCATCTTGATCTTGCCACTTGCTTTTATATCCGTCGCATCGCCGTTTTTTCATGTAGGCTCCGTCGATGTGACGTTACTTCCGGTGTGCACTGGATAGTGGGTCAGAATCGGCCAAATAGGCTGCTGTTTTCAACACTAAAAATCTCGTCTGGATGTAGTAGAAATTGGGGTATTACTAACAATATTAAATCTGGCCACAAGAATCGCGACATCCTAAATCGTTTTTTTTTGCCATCCTAAATAGTAGCCTATGGGTATTGGAAAGCAGCCTTTATCCGAAAGAAATGATGATCATGGAGGTTGTGAGGATGGTGATGGTCAGATATGCATTAGCATCAGAAAGAGCCTGCAATGCAATAGAGAAAATTGCTGAAGTGATTGGCAGGGGAACAGTAGCTTTGGGGATACTAATTCAAATCTGCTGATTGATTTGAAATACTTTTACCACATGTTTTACTTGCCATACCAATAAATCATATTTAATTAAAAAGAGTACTCTACTGATGAAGCTTTGCACTCCCCTAAAATTCTCGGACTCATGACAGACAGTTTTACATGAAGGAATGATACAAATCAGAGGTATGGTCTTTTCTAATTCAACGCACTGCTGAAACTTTTGTCTGACACAGCCGTACTGTAAGTGCCATCATCCCACGCTTCTGCTGTAATGTTTGGCCTGTGTGTTCCAGCACGTCCTCTACGCCCTGCTGGTCTGTGGCCGTGCATGGTTGGGTGAAACAGGGGGCTGGTTAGAGCACTCTCACTGCTCATTACTGCTGAACAGGCACACCTGACCCTCAATAATTGTGTCGCTTGCTTTGCCACTCATTTACAATTCTAAACAAGAACTCTCCGGCCAGCCCCTCTTCCTCACCACCCTTTGCTGTTTCTCTTTCTCACTGCTTCTCTATCTCCTTATTCCCTCTCACCTTATTAAAGGGTAAAGTGAATTTTTTTTCACAACACATGTCCAAAGTTGGCTCCCCCTTCTCTGTTTGATATCACTGTCTGTCATATCTGATTGGACTGGAACACTATTTAAGCAATAGCACATGAGAGGGAGCATGTTGTCGCTCTATATCAGCACTGCTGTGATTCGGTCGTAGGCACGAGGCCGCAGGCCGAGTGCCGAAGAGAAACACAGCAGTGCTGATATAGAGCGACAACATGCGACCTCGAGTGTGCTATTGCTTTTATACAGCAGTTTCACAACTGAAATTCACAAGTTAACTTTAAAATGTGATTTTTAGTCATTTAAGAATGTATTTGCTTCCGCCAACACAAATAGTTCGACAACAGCAGTCAGAGCGGAGCGCGTTGCTAAGCAACAACTTTTCGCGAGTGAGTTTGTCCTACTTTGTTTACTCTGGTAACATTAACCACGGCGGCCCGATGTCCCGTAAAAATCACCAAAGAAACGGAACGGCGGATCTTAATCTAGTTGGTAATAAGGTCCGCTGCCCAATCCAAACCCCCACGCTTCATTTCCCAGAGTTTATGACTGTATTTCGGCCCGGGGGAAGTAACGTTATACAATGAGGTGGGAAAGCTAGGCTAGGCTAAAGCTATGCTGCGCTGGTATTATTCAGCAGCCTGAGTTTATCTCCACACACTATTGCTGTCTTCAGTAACGTGAGTGTGAGCGACTACCGCACACTGTCTCTGTCTGTGTCTGTGTGTGGCAGCGATGCCCTCTCACAGGGGAGAGACTCGCCACAGTCAACCTGAGTCACACACTTAAGCAATAGCACACGAGAGGGAGCATGTTGTCGCTCTATATCAGCACTGCTGTGATTCGGTCGTAGGCACGAGGCCGCAGGCCGAGTGCCGGAGAGAAACACAGCAGTGCTGATATAGAGCGACAACATGCGACCTCGAGTGTGCTATTGCTTTTATACAGCAGGTTTACAACTGAAATTCACAAGTTAACTTTAAAATGTGATCTTTAATCATTTAAGAATGTATTTGCTTCCGCCAACACAAATAGTTCGACAACAGCAGTCAGAGCGGAGCGCGTTGCTATGCAACAACTTTACGCGAGTGAGCTCGTCTTGCTTTGTTTACTCTGGTAACATTAACCACGGCGGCCCGATGTCCCGTAAAAATCACCAAAGAAACGGAACGGCGGATCTTAATCTAGTTGGTAATAAGGTCCGCTGCCCAATCCAAACCCCCACGCTTCATTTCCCAGAGTTTATGAGTGTATTTCGGCCCGGGGGAAGTAACGTTATGCAATGAAGTGGGAAAGCTAGGCTAGGCTAAAGCTATGCAGCGCTCGTATTATTCAGCAGCCTGAGTTTATCTCCACACACTATTGCTGTCTTCAGTAACGTGAGTGTGAGCGACTACCGCACACTGTCTCTGTCTGTGTGTGGCAGCGATGCCCTCTCACAGGGGAGAGACTCGCCACAGTCAACCGGAGTCACACACACACAGATAACACACAAGTGAAGCTCCGGCTCATCAGTGAGCCGTGGAGTGATTTTGACAGTTGGTCTACAGTTTGGTGAACAGTCTGAGTGATGTTGTTCGCTAATATCAGCACTCCTTCAGAACGCTCAGAAGGTCTCTCGTCCAATCAGATCACTCGCTCAGAGCCAACTGCTGTATAAACACATATAACACACAAGTGAAGCTCCGGCTCATCAGTGAGCCGCGGAGTGATTTTGACAGTTGGTCTACAGTTTGGTGAACAGTCCCGAGTGATGTTGTTCGCTAATATCAGCACTCCTTCAGAACGCTCAGAAGGTCTCTCGTCCAATCAAATCACTCGCTCAGAACCAACTGCTGTATAAATGAAAATTAGATAAGGACATGTTGACAGCTGACTTTCGACGGAAGACAACACAGAGCTCCTCAATATGAGATCCTGAAACACTGTTAGAGCTGCAATAACAACCAGAGCGTTATTAAAAGATGAGGAGGATAACCCTTGAAGGAAAAAATTTAATTTGAATGTGAGGCAATATCCCCAAACAAACGCCTCAAATATGTATTATTGATCTGTCATTGGGGCCGAAGGTACTTTACCTTTTTTGTCATTTTATGCTGAAAAATGCAATAACAAACCACAGGGTCAGGAACCACGGCAACACAGGTATGAGTTAAAACACATGTTTTCTAAGCATTTTGAAAAATAATTGTCTAAATGGTTCAAATGGATTTAACTATACGTTATATCATACAGTATATTACATTTTTTTCAGTTTTATGTGAAAACTAGCAGCATCCAGTGAGCAAGGATGAAGGAAAATGTGACCGTGAGAAGCTCAAACAAAAATACAACTGAGCTGCAATCCTGTGGGGGTTTAACAGGCTGCCTGGGCACTGTGATGTACCTGGTTTGGACACGGACACACACACAAACAGGAAATATCGACACAAACACCCCACACATGCCTTTTCATATCCAATAATTAAACTTCTGTCCTCTGTCCAAGCAGAGCTCCAGTGAGGTCCCTGACACACACAACTGTCCTCATTTTCTCACCTGAATGCCCTCTTGACCTTTCCCCATGCTGTTGTATGACTGCCTGTATAAATGTGTGTGTGTGCTCTTTTCCGTGAGTCCATGAATTGGCATTTTGCCCTACTGCACTGGTAAATCTGGGTCACAGTGACTGACTGACTGACACACACACACACACACACACACACACACACACACACACACACACACACACACACACACACACACACACACACACACACACACACACACACACTTTGATGACTGTCCTTTCAGCTCTTTCCAAAAGACTAACTGTACATCGGCAACATCAGAGGGTTGTAGTGGCAGCCAGTGCTCAACCTTTGATCGAGTAAGAACAATGTCTTGTTCCATCTGATGCAAACAATTGCTTATTTGCTGCACAGAGGAGATGGATTGGTATTGCTGTCTGCCACTAAATTGCTTTACATATATTTGATAAACTCAGATAGAGGAGAGGATACGGTTTACCTCTTTTTTTCTTTCTCGACAGCCCATCTTTTCAAAATAGAATCAAATGGAAGGCTGACTAGGGAAAAGGACGATGCTGGTTGAATCGCCCTTAAAGAGAGTGCCAGGGGAGCTCAAGGACAGCATAGTTAATGGGGCATCAGACACATGACAGGGAAGACAGAAAATAGGGCAGATGTTTATAAAAGGACGACTGACAGGCTAAAGACACTTTCCCTTAATGGCATAAAGTTGAATAGCAAATGTAACCGCCATGGATTAAAACATAGTCAGTTATTTTAATTGCATTGCTCTCAAGCTTTTACAGTCGTTGATATTTGCCCTCATGGCGTTTTGTGCCTGTTTTATGTCTGGGAATGCTTTTAACATCACGTTTATTTAGACTTTACTTGCAAGCTGTATGTTGAAAAACATGTGACTTGTGTTCTCGTTCAAGTTTATTCTTTTATACTTGAGCTGTTGTCAATGAGCTTGTTAGTCCTGCTGCAGCTGCCAACCTGGATCCCAGGCCGCGACGTGATGTCAGCACTCACCCATCAAGTGAAACAGTGTATGTGACATTTCTGCCCTATTTCGTTTGGACTTGACCTGGCTGGCACAACTTGTGAGTGTGTAAAAGCCTAACTGTGAGAGTTGCACCCAGTTGGCCAGCTGCATAGCCTGGTACTTTCTTAGCTCTTTAGACATTAATGTTTTTATTCTATTCGTTACTCAGAGGAAAATATCCATTGAGTTCACTTTACAAAACTGTCAACTAACCATACGTATCCTGTGACAAAAATCCAGTGTCATATGACCTTTTCCTTATGTCTTCACAATCAAACTATTTTGTTAAACTAGGCATTCTGGTACAATAACTTCTACTAAAGCATCACTTTCTAAAAAAAAACATAAAACAAAAACACCAAATTGATGATAACACTTAGAGAGGTATGTCAATCTAGTGCCTCGTTTCCACCGAGTAGAGCGGGTCGGGTCGGAGCGGCTCGGTCCGGTTATTTTCCATTTGCCAAAAGTTGAGTAGGGTAATGCCTCGTTTCCACCGAGTAGAGCGGGTCGGATCGGAGCAGCTCAGAGCGGGACAGCTCACTTTTAAGAATCTCGGTGTTGTTTCCACCGCCGACCCTACCCTTACTGGTAGGGCGGGGTTTAGGCTGGACTGCGATAGCCGCCGCCAGAATGTGGGTCAAACTATCGGGCTGTGGAACAACTGTGGTTAAGCCAGTGGTCTCTTATTTTTGCTTGGTCAAACCAGCCGCTTCTTTATTTATTCCCCCCGTGTTGTGAGCACAGAGACGGCTCGGTGCAACTGATAGAGACAGTGAGCGAACAGCGCTGGCTGCGGCAGCTACGTGACATCGTAGCAGTGGGACACAGTGTAGCAAACTGATTCATTTAATGACGAGGGAAAACACCACACAATAAACAGTGCCGCGCTCACATTTTCGCCCACACTCTCTTCACTCTAGCCGAGGTGACTACACACGGCGGAAATGATTCAAACCAGCCGCTTCTTTATTTATTCCCCCCGTGTTGTTATGAGCGTGTATTTACGGCGTAAACACACAGAGACGGCTCGGCGCAACTCATAGAGACAGTGAGCGAACAGTGCTGGCTGCGGCCGCTACGTGACTAGCAGTGGGACACAGTGTAACCAACTGATTAATTTATTGACGAGGAAAAACACCACACAATAAACAGAGCTGTGCTCACATTTTCGCCAAAACACAAGACTATCTTCACTCTTGCCGAGATGACTACACATGGCGGAAATGATTCTTTCGACCAATCAAATGACGGTAGTTTGTAGCTCCGCCTTTTAGGCACCCTTTCAGGCGGCTAGTACCCCTATGGAGGAGTACTGAGATTAGGAGCGGGTCAGAGCGGTTAGGTGTGCTTAAACCGTACCCAACCCAACTTTTGGCAAATGAAAAGCCAAACTACCCGGACCGAACCGCTCCGATCTACTCGGTGGAAACGAGGCATAATAGGGATATAAGCGCGCCTAACCGCTCTGAGCCGCTCCTCTTTTCGGTACTCCTCCTTTGGGGTACCAGCTGTCTGAAAGGGTGCCGAAAAGGTGGAGGTGCCATCCGTTTATTGGTCAAAAGAATAATTTCCGCCGTGTGTAGACACTTCTGCAAGAGTGAAGAGGGTCTAGTGTTTTGGCGAAAATGTCAGCACTCTTTATTGTGTGGTGTTTTTCTTCGTCATTAGTTTTTCTCAGTCGCTTTGGTGCTTTTCTCACATCACTATTAACATTAGCACAGCAGTTAGTGCATTTCTCAAAACAATTAGTGCAAACTGCAAAACCTAGTGGATAACCTGCAAAAGTACGTCACTTGCTCAAAATGGATAGTCTATTCCTCAAAAGCAAATATTCATGTCAATGAAACTGCCAGTGTCATCACAATGAGAAGTCTTGACACCATCGTTTATGAACAAGATAGTCAAATGGCTTTGTCATGTTTTCATTATGACAGTTTATTCTCTCAGTGTTTTCCAATACACTATAGTATATTTTGTACAGCTATTTGTACAGCCATTTGAAAACTACAGTAAAGTTACACATTGCTGTAGTTAGGGGAGTAAGTGAGTAGCCTGCAAGACACTGAATACGTATGTTTCACATTTTTACTGTATATGCTCTTTGCAATTCTACTGCATTGTGCAAAAGAAAAATACACTTCAGTCACTTATTTAGAACAAACAAAAAAACACCCTTTTGGTAGAGCTGTGCACAAATGTGAACAATATAACAGGACATATTGTAACTGAACATATATAGGTAAATCATTCTGGCACATCCAGACGTTCCCGTCTGTCTGGCCACATATTTTCATCTACATCATAACGGATATTATCCCTTGCAATGCAGCGAGGAAAGTCATTGGTTAACAACTAATACTTCACACACCTCCTCGTGAGTGAAAGCCGAAGTCCACCTGAGAGCAATTGTTCGATTTAGGAGACATTTCCAGGAAAAATTTATAAAGAAAGGTATAAAATTTGCTTGACAGAATTTGATAACTAGTTCAACAATTTTGTATGTAATGATGACTCAAGCAATGAAATGAAGACTATTAGTTTTATTGGGAACGACTATTCAGCATCCATAAGTATAGGTAATTTTGACTGACATGACATAAGCAAATGACAATGTTATAAAACAACAGAGAATTGTATGAATGCAACTGATACATGTCCAAAAGTATTTACAATTTGTTCAGAGGAAGGAGAAATTGCTACTATGATGTGCATAAATGACTAAGGCCCTGTTCTCACGGCAACACGAAACGGTGCAAACGCGGAAAAATTCCCGCGGTTGCACTATATCATGTACATGAAAACAGCAAACACAGGCATGAAACCGCAAGTTTTTGAGATCTACTGCCAGGGAGGATTTTTTGGAAAACACAACGGTTTTGGTTTCTTGTAAACACCGAAACCATTTCCCCTGATAACGCTGACGTCAAGGCTCCACTTCACGTATGCATAGTCTATAACATTTGCTGTCAAAATACCCACACGCGAGTTATAAAGTTAGAAGACAGCATAACATGCATGGTGTCTCTGCGACACCATCACTGTGATCAGCGGAGGGTGTCGTGCAGGGCTCAAATATAACACTCGCCAATTTAGTCTAGTCTATTAGTAAGTTATTGATACCATGCACCCGCCACTTTGTCTGGGGAAAGATTTGTGCTCTGCCGGTTTTTCTAGCAAAATAAACGTGTGCATTGTTGCCAACTCTTCAGTGTGTAGCTTCTATGCCAGGGACACGACTCTCTCTACATTAAAAAACACTATCCATAGTTCGCAGCGGTTAAGTTACTGTTCAACAAAAGGAGCATTAAGGCTACGGCTTCACAGTAAAAGCATGTCACTGGCTAAACATTAATAGCATTTCACTGGACAAACGTGAGTTGACTTTATTTTTGAAGTACGCCCAACAGCTAAGTAGCCGCTCACAAAGCCCCTTCACTACCAGCAAGTCTTCTGTTTACACGAGTTCAATGCGGTGAAATAAGAGGACAGAAAGCTTGTCATTTACAATACTTGTAACCCCAAGCTTACACCAACCGCTTTATGAACGTTAGTGGCATTAATTTTCGGTTACAATAAGGTTTTATGCATCAAATTGTACCGGAAAAGCTATCTACTACTACCTTGTACTGCCAACTGCTGGCCTGGCATTCTTACTACAGCGATTTCGTCCCGTTTCCTCTGAAAACATGTGTACGAGTGAAGATGTCAGATAAATTGTGTCTGAACGGGGTTTTTTTTTAAAACCAAAAACGGGAAAACTGTCACGTTTTCACCGTGAGAACAGGGCCTAAATGTTGCGGAGGTTGAACTAATAGTTATGAAAAAGCAACTGAGAAAAACTGGAAATTAACCAGTTGGCTACACTGTGTACCACTGCTACGATGTCACGTTGCTGCCGCAGCCAGCGCTGTTCGCTCACTGTCTCTATCAGTTGCACCGAGCCGTCTTTGTGCGTTTACCGGCGTAATACGCTCACAACAACACAGGGGGGAATAAATAAAGAAGCGGCTGGTTTGACCAAGCGAAAACGAGAGACCGCTGGCTTGACCACAGTTGTTCCACAGCCCGATAGTTTGACCCATATTCTGGCGGCAGATATCGCAGTCCAGCCTAAACCCCGCCCTACCAGTAAGGGTAGGGTCGGCGGTGGAAACACCACCGACTCGAGAGAGCTGTCCCGCTCTGAGCCGCTCCGATCCGACCCGCTCTACTTGGTGGAAACGAGGTATTAGATGAAATCATATTAAAAGGCTGTGGGGTGCAGAGTTAGAGTCAGATCTTGTGTATGACAGGATCCGGCTTACCAAATTCCCAGGTTGTGAATTCTCCTGCTTGGCTCATCTGAATACCTGTGTGTGTGGAGAGATGTACATGTGGGTTGTGTGGGTGCTTCCTGAGCGATGAGCACCACATTGACAAGCTGCAGCCTAAGCACAGCTGGGCAACAGAGAGGATCCATCATGTGGGACAGCCCTGGAACAGTGGAGCAGCCGGTCCAAGTGCACAGACAGACAAAGTAGAGAACACAATGCAGGCATACAGAACATGCAGGCAGCAGGCTTCTCACCCAAGGCCTCTGTAATCAATCTTGATCTTAAGAAGAACAGGCCAGCTCAAATTAATGCAACGCTGCACGCCGCTCTGCATCTGACCATTTGTAGCAATCTCTGACTGCTGCGGTAGGAACATAGCCTGGTCCAACCAGACCATCGTACTTAATTTCATTTGTACAGAAGGTCTGGAACTGCCCTATTGGCAAACGTTCACTCACTTGGAGGCGGTTGTCTGTTGAACTTTAAAACTATTGGATCTGCCCAGTGCCACTCTGGATCAGCCAACCAATCGCATAACATTTGGTCGTGACGTTTGTCATGACCCGGCTTCTGACTAGAGCCTAACGTTTAGTTATTTGGATGAGAAAGGTTGTAGGCGTCCATACTTTCCCGAGCAGATGCACTGGAACACAGACAGGTCGGAACTCGGAACTACCAAGTCGGACATTTCCGAGTTCCGAGTATAAAGGAACGCAGCATTCAATTGAAACTGGAGCGCGACTTCGACGTCATCGTTCTCAGCCACTCGCTCTGTTCGCTGATTGGACATCCAAAAATCTGGACGAGCAGGAGCTCATGAATACACTGCAGCCCCAGACTGACTACTGAAGTGAAATGAAAATTGAGCGGAAGTAGGTAGGCGGGCGGAGCCAGGCAAGTAGGAACACGGACAGCTCCTGTAACGTGATCAAACCCTTTCAACCACACCAGCAAGTCTCTATAACCTTACACGTATCACCATCACCTCTTTTTTTTTAATAATGATTATGACATCAGACAGTATCGCTATTGCAAAATATTTATCTGAAAAATAGTGTCTGCCTTTAAGAACATTACATAAAACAGAGCAAAATAAGCACACAAAAACTGAATTGTCAGGGTAATTGATATTCGGACATCTTAAACACTGGTGGATGGGCAAACATGTAAGGAATGAAAACGATGGCAGACAGATGACAAGAGAAAGGCTCAGCTTAGTTTGCAAACTACATTCTCTGACCTTATATAAACTTTCTGCAACAAATGGTAGGAGGCAAACAGGTTACCAACCCAACACCAGTAGAACGGTACAGTGCCAACATACATGTCTTATGAGCTCCAACTGTCTTTTTGAATGCAACTGACTTCACAATGGAGCTGTTTACACTGAAGGTTTTGCAGTAAGATACATAGGCTACTTGTGCAAACAGCAAGCAGAGGATTTTAAAAAAAAAGTATAGACAATCTGACAATGGGTCCAATGTAGCTTTTGCCAAGACCATCTTTTTATTCATCCAAGAGCAGAGGTTTGGGCTTTGGCGTGTAGGGCATGGCACATTGAAAACAAGTAATAATAATTAATAATAATTGATAGGTTTTATATAGCGCTTTATTGCCTAGGCACTCAAAGATGCTTTACAGGGTTCCTGGTTCAATTCGTTCACACACAGTCATACCGGTGGTGGTAAACTACGAGAGTAGTCACAGCTGCTCTGGGGCAGACTGACGGAAGCGTGGCTGCCATTCAGCGCCAACGGCCCCTCCGACCACCACCTCAAACATACAGCAATCATACACATTCACACAAGTAGCACTATCTTCGCCAGGAAGAGGTAAACCTAGTGGCATGGGTGGTCCCAAGACAACCAGTCCCCATCCTGACTGCAGGAGGCTGCCGGGTCCTTGATATGTTAAGGCCCGCCTATTGTGCACCGCCAACACACTGCTTTTCTGTCAGGGTTTGCTCCCTTAGCATTTGCCTAAAGAGGCTGACCCACAATGCAGTGGAGCTATATCCATAGCAGGGTGTGTGTATTCCTGGAACTTCCAACAAAACAGCTGCTTTTATAATTAATTATTTTACATTGACTAAAAAAAAAAAAAAAAAAAAAAAAAAAAGCAGCCTATTTTATTTACCTGTTCTGCACTTTTCTGATGAAAGACCTGACAGGACTACATGAACTATTCTATTCTGTTCTTGTGATCACCATGGACAGTGACTTATGCCCCCCCACAAGGGAAAATAATATGTCATCTAAAAGCAGAACTGTATGACGGCACGTAGAGTTAATGTCAGGACCAAAAGCTGAAGGTATTATCCCACAGACCATACAAATAAGCAGTTAAACTGATCACACTCATTTCTTTGTGCGACTCACTACAATCTGGTTAACATGTGCAGCTAAATTTCACTCAAAAGCAAATGAGTGCTCCAGCTTTTTTCAAAAAGGGAAATACTGCCGTTTGGTTTCACTGAGAAAGAAGTAGCATTTTTTCATTAGGAAATATTATAGCAAAAACTAAAATCCCACTGTCGTAGAAGGAATCCCATAATATCCTCCAGTTTAAGTGAAAAGCTTAAGCATTTGGAGGGTAAAAGGTACAAAATGTTTGACAGAAATTTATTTTCAAAAACATTTAGTGTGAAAAACAGGGGTCATCTTTTATTTTTCCATAATAAATATAGATTCGCTCACAGTTTCATAATTACATTGGAGGATTATCATACAAACAAGGATCTATGAAGAGAGAGAGAGAGGACTGATTGGCCACAACACTTCCAACCACCAAGCTGACAACGCTTCACGGAGGACGAGCAGGCCTATGAGATAGACGAAGGTGAGAGACATCCTGCGGTTTTTGACATACCGACTCCGACTTGAGGCTCACATCAGCTCCCTTTGATTTCCACGTTTTCTTTTCTCATATTCATAATTAAAATGACCAACAGCTGTCGCCCTGCAGCAGTTTCAATAGACACCCGAACAGGCACTGCAGAAAGTACGGTGGATGAGTTTGGTGGTGGTCTACCGCCCCCTAGTGCAACCCAGAGGAATGGCTAGAAATAACTTTCAGGCATTCAAAGACAAAAATCACTGAACCACAAGCCAGTGTAGCAAAATAGAGAAAAATTAATTAGCCACTCTACTACTACACTGCTCCACAATGTTTCTGTGGTAAAGTGAACCCATGTCGGTTCCTTTGTCCCTTCCTCTCCCCCTACTTCATACCCAGCCAGCTCCAGGGCCTGTTCGGGTACAGTGTCTTCTCTCCCTGGGGTGACAGTGTTTTTGTGCGTACCAAAAGAATCTTTTAGAGGATCTGTTCGGTGCTTGAGGCAGAGATGTCAAGTAGTCTCCAGGCAGCATACGGGTTGAGCTCCTCCTGGTCTCGACACAAAGCCCACACATACATCATTCTCAGCACTTTTCCCTGGAGGCAGAAAAACAGATGGGTATGCTTGTTATTCATCTGTATCACTGTGATATAGGGACCAAAGACACACACTTTAAATTTAAATGAAGACAATTAAATAAAAGACATCTATTTTTTGTGGTTGCTTGATGCAAGCCATGTTGGGTTTCATATTTCTGTCTGAAAGAGTTATTTTTCAGTGAGTTGTGCCCAGTCGATCCCCAGATGTCCCATTTGAGTCTAAAAACGAGAAAGTATGAAAATAGGGAAAATATTTAAAAGCCTGTGACCAGATGAGGAGCAAGAGTGAAAAGCTGGGTGCAGGAGACACTAAATGATGTAGTCCATTAAGGCAAAATCTGTCAATTGATTTCAACACATTTGGATTCAGCTGATAAAACACAGAAGATCAGTACATCCACCATTAATCCTCTTGCAGGAGTCTTTTAATCTAAACACTGGGCAGATGCCAAATGCAAGGTACTGCATGGGCTGACCCCTCTACCAATCACAGGTGTCCCCGAGTGAACAACACATCAGATTTACAACCAATAAAACTGTAGTCTGGGTCATGGGTCTAAAGAAATGAAAGTGTCTTCATTGTCTCATTATAGCCTCTTGGTGCCTCTTTTATAAATATGTTCTAACAAAGATCATCTTTTTTTTTTAAATGTATCGTATAGCAAAGTGTTTCCAACACAGCTGATTCAAATCACCAGCTTGTTATCAAGCAGCTACAGGAGTTTGATGATTTGAATCAGTCCACATGTAAACAGATATTTAAAAAAATTATTTTTTCCCCCGCATTTGCAGAAGAATTACCATACACACACACACACACACACACACAGGCCCGGCCCTGGGCATAGGCAGTATAGGCAAATGCTAGGGGCGCATCCATCCGCAGGGGGCGCCGCTACGAAAAAAAGAAAAAGAAATGGGCAACCAAAACTTTATTTTATTTTATTTTTTACTAATACTGTTAATACTATAATTTCAAAATATGAGTTAAGCTTAAAATATGACAACTACTGAGGATAGACAAACTATACAAAACATTGAAGCGCCCCCCTCTCCTCCGATAGACTCTTCCAGATTTCTGGCGATCAGCCAGGTATCTGAACGGTAACTTCACCGGTCGGAACCGGAAAAAAAGAGCGCACACCATGTCAAAATGACAAAAGCTCTCTCGTGCCGAGGGAAGACTGAAAAGGAAAAGTAGAGGAGGAAAAACGTGACAAAGACAGAGGTAGGCCTACAGTGACGTTAATGTGATGAATGAATAGTGTGCTGCATTGTTTTAGCCGTTGTAGGAGCAGTGTGTTAACTTGCTAGCTTACTTTTGAAAGATGGGTAACGTTACTCCCAGCTTAAATTCATCAGAGGCATTTAGAAAAAGAATTTCATGTAGCCTACTGTCCCCTGTCATAATTTGCCAAAGTTTGCACTGCTTGTAATGGTTATTAGAAAGCTATTCCTTTTCCACTATAATTAATGGTTGTCAACCTTGGGTTTATTGTGTTAGTTTACATCATTGTTAAAAGTACACAGTATAATAACTGTTAATATTGCATACTTGAGGCAAGTCAAGTTTATTTGTGAGGCACTTTTCAACACAAGGTAAATCAAAGTGCTATACATAAAGCCATGAGATATCATCAGAAGGCTTGATCCTGATTTAATAAAAAGCAGGAGCAAACTTTTCCGTTTGATTGTACCTTACCTAGGCCTATAGCTTTCCATTAGTTACTGCTTCTCTTCACTCTGGTTGGATGCTAAACTGCATTTCATTTTAATGACAAGAGTTTAATCTTAGCTAATTTCCATTTTAAAGCTTTTCACCATGTATTAATATAAATAATATAACAACATGTATACTTCTCTTTTCTCTTCAGGTTTTCATTTGAAATACTTTGAGCCACCTGTCCTGCAGACATCTTCTCCACCTCAGCACAGCCCAGTGATGCAGCATGAGGAATAAAGGCTTCACCAATAGACCCAAAGGCAAGAGTAGTCAGGCTGTAGCAAGGTGAGGTGAGCTTGTTGAGATATAAAGATGAGGTCTTAACATCTAAATGTACACAGCTCTCTGTTGGAATCAAGTTAAATAGCAGTACAAACCAGAGGTCTCTGTCATTTAATTTTGTAATATAGCTTTTGTGTGGACTTATAGTCAATGCAAAGTTATGATTTATTGAAACTATACTTGTAATAGATTATAATTTTAAATGTTAACGTCTGCATTTTTTTGTGCAAATCGTAATATTGTATTCATTTTTTAATGTTATGTCACTTGTTTTGTAATATGTTTTTTTATGTTGTGGGTTATTTTCTATCTAAAATAAAATGAAATGTCAAAGACAAAGCTATCCAGTTCTGTGTGAGTGTATGAACAGTGGTGGACCTGACTGCAATGCACTGGGGGCGCCAGCTAAAATCTTGCCTAGGGCGCCAAATTGGTCAGGGCCGGCCCTGCACACACACACACACACACACAACTGTTTTAAAATATCTCTCCATACAAAGCAAACAACGCTTGAAAACGATGGCGTAATCATGCCGGGCCAGTAGGTGGCGAAGTTGTGTCCAGTTGATCACTAAAGAACATTTTGAGTGTGTGCATTGGGTGTCTTCTTGAGTAAGGGTGGTGCATGCTCAGATGTAAACAACATTTGCCATGCGCAAATTGAGGACATGACGGCAGCGTTGTCAGAAATATAGAGTTTTCCTAGATGTCCAGTTTGGGCAAAGTTTTTTAAAAGGCTCCAGTTTTAGTGTCCGGTTGTGTTGTTTGAGTATGCACAAAAGGCCAAACCGCAAAGAAAAAGATATGGTTACCAAATGATCCGTATACGTCTGGACATGTCCTTAAACATGCAGGACAATTGGTCTTCCAGAAGAGGTTTGGGAAAGTTAATGATGTTAGCAGATTTTAGCAAATCAAAGACTGTTTCCCTAGCAGTATTTATGTTTCTGTTTGCATATGTTTAACTTACAGGGTCTCCCTCCACCAACTCTCCTTTAGTGTTCCGGATCACCATGACTAACTGAGCCTGAAAGGTGATGATCAGCACTGGACCCTGCTCCATCATCTTCCCCATGGCCAACTGGAGAACAGGATGAAATAAAAGTTTAGACTTCTGGCCTTTCACAACATCAAAGCAAAGTAACTGTTGTGCATTGAAAAGGTCTTTAACTGGCTTTCTGTTAGTGTTGGTTTCATTCTCATTTAGGAAAACAAAGAAGGTTCAGACTCAATTAAAACAGGTGAGGACACTAGGGCTGGCCCAAATTATTCGAATATCCGAGTATTCGTTTGTTAAATTAGTATTCGGAGCTCAATTCAGTATTCGGGATATATATATATTTTTTTTTTGCATCATGGGAATAGGTAGTCAATAATGGATATAATATGGACACAAAAGATTATCAATATTGGATCTTTGTATGGATTTATAAATCGCCGAAAAGATGCACGTTCCTGGATGAATTGATAAGCTCCTGTATGGGTTACGATGGCGCGGAGGACAGCTGATTTGGAACGGAAAACAGCTGTTTGCCTCCACAGGGAAAAAGTAAGGAACTCCGACTTTACTACCGTTTGAAAGTTATTAAAGCATCAACAAACTACGCAGCTTGCTGTCTTGGCTCACACACTATAGGTTTCAGTGAGTACGTTGGCATTATTAATGTTGGTTTGATGGTGTGTTTTTCTGGAACGAATATTTGCTCGGAAAAACCGAGAAAAGCCTGAAAAATGGCATTCGGGCCAGCCCTAGAGGACACAAGTAGCAACGATTACTGCTTCAATTTGTTTTCTCACCTTTAACTACTTTACACAGGCATTTTGAATGCTCAACAAAACAATATTTATCGTATAAACCAGTGAGTTAGTGTGTAGTGGAGTATGCAGTTACTTACATCAATACTGTCAATGTCCAGGATTTTGGAGTGGAACTGAAGTCCCATGGCCTTGGCTTGCTGAATTGGGTGTGCCAGCTGGCTGTATGTCTACATGTCCAATGTGGAGAAAAGGATGATAACATTATGAACTAGAACTAGCAGTTAGCAGTTATTAGGGAGCCAAGCCTTCCGGCGCAACACGGGACCCGGGTGTCGCAGACCGCGGCGCCGGCCGCTCACTTCACAGAATCCGGGGATGTAAAGTTTTTGAATGTGGGATGTTCGGTTTGGGAGTTAGACCAAAAAACAAAGAAATAGTATAGAACTAGGCCATAGTGGATGAGGAGATATATACTTTTTGTGTTTTTGGTGCCCCCTTATGGCGACATTTTCCAATTTGTTTTATGAACGCTAATAAGGATTAGCCTGGTCCAACCAGACCACCGTACTTCATTTCATTTGTACAGATGGTCTGGAAGTTCTGTAATTGGCAAACGTTAACTCACTTGGAGGCGGGTGTCTGTCGAAGTTTAAAACTATTGGATCTGCCCAGTGCCACTCTGGATTAGCCAACCAATCGCATCACGTTTGGTCATCACGTGTGTCATGAGCCGGCTTTTGATGGTGCCTTCCAGTTGTTTATTTATTTATTATTCTTTCGGACAATTCCACACAATACACAATTTTCTCTTGAAAATATTCATACATCATACTTTGTGTTGTCCGAAGGGAGACGGAAGAAGCCAAAGGCTTATCAGGTACCGCCCCCATTTTCATCAAATTCGGATTCAGATACACAGTTACTGTTACAGAAAATAAAAATAAAACAAAAAACATTTTTTTTTAATATATAGCTATATATATATATATATATATACATACATACATACATACATATATACACATATACACATACATACACATACATTTTTTTTTTTTTTTTTTTTAAGAATCTGCAGTCCAATACACAATCAATTTTAATGTAATTGCTTCAGCTTTTAAGATCAGTTCAGCACAGTTCAGTTTCTCTGTGACAATGCCAAGTGTATAAAGTGTGAAGTGGCCTTGTATTTGGCCTGTTCCATTTCTTAACTGGTAGTCAAAACACTTCTGCAAAAGTATTCAAAAACAAGTCTGACAGCTGGCCTGTATTATTCTTTACAATATTGATATGTAAGTGACATTGACATTGTGCTCAGGTTATTAGTCTGTAATTTTCAATAATTTTTGTAACATAATTTGCTTTGAAATTGCGCAAACTGCAACTCCCTGTGACAACTTCATCAAGTCCATTCCACAGCTTAATACCCTTTATAGAAATCGAAAAGGATTTAAGTGTGGTCCGTATATTTTTCTCAGTGAATTTATCTTTTCTTCTTAAATCATGCAAAACTTCTCTGTCTTCAAACATTACTTGTAAACTGTTTGGAAGGCTTTTTTTGAAGCCTTGTAAATAATTTGTACTGTGTGGTAATTTACCACATCACGTAATTTGAGAATTCTACCTTCAATAAAAAAGTTATTAGTGTGTGCCCTGTAATTGGCTTGGTAAATAATTCGTATTGCTTTCTTTTGAAGAATCTCCAACGGGTGCAATGTACCTTTGTAAGTGTTTCCCCATATTTCAGCACAGTAATGCAGATGTGGGGAAACTAAACTCCAGTATAATACAAGTAAGGCCTTTTGATTGAAACAATGTTGTGCTTTCCAAAGTATAGAAATACTCCTGGCTATTTTGCCCCTGAGATGGCTAACTTGTGGTTTCCAGCTTAATTTATCGTCAATTATTACCCCTAGGACTTTGTGTTGCTTGACCCTTTGAATTTCAATCCCATTTACCTTGATTTTTACAGCGACATCTGATGCTCTCCTGCCAAACATCATGAATTTAGTTTTTTCTAAATTTAGTGATAACTTATTTCGGTTTAACCACTCATGTAACTTAGTCAATTCAATGTTTACGATCTCAACCATATTATTCAGATCTTTCCCCGAAAGTTGGACAGGGAACTCGGAAATTTCCGACTTCACTACATATTGTAGTCTATGAATCTACCGGTACCTGGCAACAGTAACTTTTTAGAGCCTAACGTTTAGTTATTTGGACGAGAAAGGTTTTAGGCGTCCATACTTTCGCGAGCAGATGCACTGGAACACAGACAGGTCGGAACTCGGAACTACAAAGTCGGAAATCTCCTTCTTCCGAGTATAAAGCAACGCAGCATTCAACTGAAACTGGAGCGTTCTCAGCCACTCGCTCTTTTCGCTGATTGGCCGATCGTAGATTCTCCGGAGAATCTGGGAAATGCGCTGTACACCCATGTGTACACCCAGACTGACTACTGAAGGGAAAATGAAATTTGGCCGGGGTCCGGGCGCGTGCGGTCCGTTCCCCGTGTCTTTAAGTCGCGTTTCCCCTGGTTCCCGCCTCGGTGTTGGTTAACTCTCAATGTTTTCATTTAAGCAGAATAATCTAATGACAAAGATAAACCGCTACCTACAATTACTGAAATTAAACATCTGTTACTCCGTTTGTTTGATAAGTATTTTTGGCTTAGTTGATAGCTAACAGCTAATAAACATTAGGGGGGGGGGCGTTGTTTGATAAGATGTATGTGGTTGTTGATAGTACGGAGCTAATAAGGAGGGGGGGGGGGGTTTCTCAATACAGGTTAGTTTTGTAGGTGTTATTACCCTTCCCTTATACCAGGGAATTCATTTTTTCTGGTCTTAATTCCGAAACTGTCTTTGTTTGTTACTCTCTTTATTTGTTTTGTTTTATGCCCATGCACCATCTGGCTATTGAAATAAATAATAAAAAGAATTGTGAAAATTAGATTAATGTTTATTTTAGTGTTTCAAAAGTTGTTTAAAATTATTTTTTAATATTATATAGAGAGTTATGATATTATTATTCAATTTATTCCCTGCTGTGTTTAAGTGAACTATTCATTGAGAAATGTTTGCAGAGACTCACTGTAAATAGTAGGTGTTTGGATGATGATTGTGAGACTAAAAGGTGGTATATGTGGTTGATAGTAAATAAATAGTTAAAAAATTGTGTTTTTTTATTTTATTTAATGAAGGTTGAATGAATGAATCTATTTATAGTGATGAGACTAAAATGTAGGGGTGGAAATTATATCTGTTTATTTTTTATGTAAATATATTATAAATTCATTATAATTGTTTTTCAGTGTGTGTAAAATAATGAAGGGGTAGTTGTTCTTTTATAAAATATATTTTAAAATATTAGAGTATTAAACTAAAATACTCATTCAATGTTTAAAGTATTATTAAATAAATGTTTAATTTAGACTAAAAGGTTAAAGGGTTAAATTGTAAACTATAAATTGATAAAATAAAATTAATTTACTTAATAATAGAGATGACTACTATAAAAATAAACTAATTTTAAATTGAGAACAATAAATAAATCGATCTATCTATGGAGCTATGTAAGCTATCACTACGGATCTTTTACATGTTGTTTGAGTTTGACATAGCTATGGATTTTTAAATGTTGTGTATGTCACAATGTTTGAGTAGCGTAGAGTATCTATGGTGAAAGAAGTGTGATAGTCTTGGTTGAGAGTATCTATGGTGAAAAGTGTTGATAGTCATAAGGGAGATAATTTGAATGATTACCGGAAGTAGGCGGGCGGGCGGAGCCAGGCTAAATAAGGATAGCACCAACATACATCTAAAATTTGGACTTGATATGATGTACAGTTTTGGATTTCTGAATATTTACGAACAAGGTAGTACAAGTTAGCTAATTTTCAAATATTCTAAGTGCTACCGTTTCGTTTTTGCGAAAATCATTCCATAGGCAAATGGGACTTAGCAATTTTGTCGCTATATTTAGCGACTTTTCAGCCCCCCTGGCGACTTTTTTTTCAAAACAGCGACAAGCGACAAATCTACAGTCTACGAGTAGTGCAATTCAAAATGTTATGCAGTGCTTTTTTAAACCATGAGCATGTATGATTACTGCTAGAGAGAGAGAGAGAGAGAGAGAGAGAGAGAGAGAGAGAGAGAGAGAGAGAGAGAGAGAGAGAGAGATCAGTGGAACGATCAACAGCGATCACGTGACCTATTCTCATCTCACTTTCCGCCATAGCGATAAGGCTGTTGGAGTCCAGAGACACATCTTGCGATTTTTTTAACCGTGCACACGGGAGCAGAGTAGCAACGGAGCTGTCTACTCCTCACTGCTGACTGCACTTACTAGCCTCGTTCAACTTAGAGCCGTCTTGCTCAGACCTGCGCAACTATGACGCGCGTCTTGCAAATGCTGTGCGCTCAGCAAGACGAGTGTCATAATTGCGCAGGTCTTAGCAAGACGGCGACATCCCAAACGAGGCTACTTACACTGATAGAAGCCCCCGGCCACCTGCAGCAGCCAGCAGACAGCACCGTGTGCCAGGTGATGTTTGTGAACACGACAATTGTTTTATATGTCCACATTCAATAGGCCAGTGCATATCTATGAAGTAGCTAACTTGTAGTTATATGGCAACAAAAAAAGTGTGTAAAGTGAGTTTGTAAATATGTAAATAGGCCTAGTTAATTTGTAAACTACCTGGTCAGCATTTTCTGTTCATTTTGCCTCTTTCAGAAAAGCATAGGCGATAATGCAAATTAGTTGATAATGTAATCTAGCTCCTACTAGTTACCTTTGGGCCAATAACTAGGCTATTTTCCTTACAGGAGTCAGCAGAGATAGAGTAGGAAAAATCAGAGGGCTTGGATGTAGAAGTGGTTGTGGTGAAAATGGGGAAAAAAAATCCTTTTCCTAAAGGAATGTCTGAAGAATTTCACATGGTGATGCAAAATCAAAAAAACAATGAAATGTATCATCTGTTGTCAGTGTGCTCCAAAACATGCTGGCAATACAATATCAATAGCCCTAATATAGTTAAAATTGGGAAACATTTTAATAGATGCGTTGCAGGTCTATTTAATGTTTGCCCCTAAATGTTCTGCTTGCGCCCCTAAAAATTCTGAGTTAGGGGCGACAGTGCTCCTAGTAAAAAAAGTTAGTCTTGAGCCCTGCGACTTCTAGCAACTTTTTGGACAGTCAATAGCTACTTTCCTTACTGAAGAGTTGGCAACACTGCTCCAGTGAATCTGTGGATGTAAAGTTTTTGACTGTGGGATGTTCGGTGTGGGAGTTGTATAGGTATTGCTGTTTACAAGATATACATTTTGTGTGCTTTTGGCGCCCCCTTATGGATGAATTTCGCGAAACTGCCACGGTAGAACGCTGCAGCTCAATTTACAGAACAAGTGGATCTCAAGTTTTTTAATGTGCGATGTTTGGTTGGCGAGTTATGAGCAAAAGCAGATTGTCAGCCTTGACAAAATGGCGGCCGGAGCTAACTACACAATGTAATGTCAATGGACATGCTAGCTGCGATTAGCATTGCCACCAAAACACTTTGATGGAAAAAAATAATAATCTAATTTTATTAATAAGTCCCGCCCACATTAATATTTCTTGGCCATATTTTTTATATAGACTCAGGTATGCCCCATGATAATCTTCTCCCTTGAGTTTTAAGCGGCTAGTTACAGGAGAACAACTTTTCCCGTTTATGGCGCCCCCTTATGGCAAAATTTTCCGATTCTTTTTTTGAACGCCACATATGTTGATGCTACCCTTAGTAGCATCAACATATGTCTAGGCCTGTCACGATAACAAATTTTGATGGGCGATTAATTGCCCCAAAAATTATTGCGATAAGCGATAATATTGCCGTTTTGTGACCATTTTCAACTAATATAATGATACTGGCATAATAATGCAAGTACACCTTTCAAAGATCAATACCAGGGCACCAGACAAACTCGTTTTACTAGTTGCACTGGCGCCCCTAACTGAAAATGTTAAGGGGCACAAGCAGAACATTTAGGGCCACATATTAAATGGTACTGGAACGAATCTATTCACATTTTCCCAATTTTAAATATATTAGGCCTACTGATATTGTATTGCCAGCATGCTTTGGACCACACCTACAACAGATTTTACAGATCATACAGTTCTTTGTGTTTTTGATTTTGCATCACCATGTGAAATCCTTCAGACATCAAACAACCCCTTCTCATCGGAGTCCTCAGATTTTTCCTCCTCTATCTCTGCTGACTCCACTGTAAGGAAAATAGTTGGCCCAAAAGTAACTAGTAGTAGCTAGATGACATATTCAGCTAATTTGCATAATATGCTATTCTGAGAGAGGCAAAATAATTAAAAAATGCTGACCAGGTAGTTAACCTTCAGTGCATCTTAGGCCTTTTTTGGAACATTTTGGTTTTTCATTTCACAACTGCTGAGGCTGTGTTCATGCAAATGGCTTCATATTTGGTCAAGGCTAATGTTTTCTGACCAATTTATGAATTTTAACCTCAATTCATTGATTTACACTATAATGCACTGTATATTAATTTTCCTCACACTCAGCCTCCTTGGCCAAATAAGCGCCTCATTGACTCCCATTCAAACGACATTTTTTGACCCTGCAGCCAATAGCTGATAGAAACCAGATTTTTTTTGTTTTGTTTTATTTCCTTGTACTAATGTCTTGAAAATTTACATTTGTGTGTTTTTTTTTTTAAATTGCATCGGTTTTCTCTCATATACCATTGGTTTTAATTACAGGCTGAGATTTAATATTGCTCTCCTCTGCTACTAGCCACTGCAGGCCACATGAATAAATTGTTTCAGCTAAAATGCTCTCTCTGGTTAGGCGGTGATGGCATAGTATAGTATAGATGTGTTTTTCGACAAATAAGTGTGTGTGCTTGTCTGTGTGTGTATCCAAACACGGACACTCAAATTCACATAGAGAAAAACAGTTCAGTGTAAATCCATACAAACTGCATGTTTTGATCCCATGGTCAATTGAGGTTAAATACATGAATTTGGTAATATTAGACATTCATTCTGTTCTTATACCTTGAAATTTTACATTTGTACTATTTTACAGCTGATGCGTGAATTTCATCCTTATAGGCCTGAAGAGCAAAGATACCCCTAGTGGAAACGAGGGAACTGTGATTAATTTTGTATTGTTATTAGTTGTAAAGGATAGGCAGGACTTAATTCATAAAACATCTGAAAAAATCATAAAAATATTAAATTTCAAGTTATAAGAGCAGGATGAATGTGTAATATTACCATATTCACAAATATATCCTCAATTAACCATGGGATCGAAACATGCTGTTTTCATGAATTTACATTGAGCTGTATTTCTATGTGAATTTCACTATCTGTTATTGGATACACACACAGGCACACATATTCACAAATACATATTTGTTGAAATACACATAAACACTACTCTATGCTAATATGAAGAACCTAGACAGAGCATGTTATCTCAAATAATTTATTCATGTGGCCTGCAGTGGCCTAAGTAGCAAGGGAGTGCAAATTTACATTTTAGCCCGTAGTTGAAACACTGGCATATGTGTGAAATTAGCAACAACTAGTAAAAAACACAAAAAAAGGAAAATGTCAAGACATTAGTACAAGGAACCAAAAGAATAATAAAAAAATCAGTTTCTCTCATCTTTTGGCAGCAGGGTCAAAAAGTGTGGTTTTAATAGAATTCTGTGTGCCGTACAATGGCCCTTATTGGAGGGCACATTTTAAATCTTAAATAGCAAAAAGAATAGAAATACATTCAATTCAATATTATTGGTAATTCTTGACATATATCACACTCTTCTAATCCCACTCAAAAAATCCAATTTAGACTAATTATTTAGCTTTTAATTGATTTTTTGTGTTTTTTCTTAAAAAAAATGAGTGACTTTTTCTAAAACAACTGGAATTTAAAGGGTTAAAATCCTTAAAATAAAGATGAATATGGTTTGTATGGTGAGGACTCGAGTTGAAAAAGAAAGTTATAAAAAAAAAATTGGTGGAAAAATACATTCATGTTATTTTTATCTACATATCAATTCAAAGTGACACCTTAAGTGCCGAAGGAGGCAGAGTGTGAGTCTTTTTAAGGATGCACTGAAGGTTAAATTGACTAGGGGCCTATCCGAAAAGTCCAATCTCCTAACCTATAAGCCTCCTTTCCTATACCTTAACCCCTAAACGTCATCGGGGTTAAGGAGAGATGAAAGGTGCTTCCTATCGAACATAGGAAAGGACAGTGCTGTTTCAAATGAATTCGACTCCACTTTTCCTAACCGACGTCATTGCGCGACGGCGAGTATTGCTGACGTGAGTCACTAGCGTGAAACTTCACTATTCTCCGAAAATGGACTACAACAAGCGCTCGTCTGATCCATGCGTTCTTTTCATATTGATTTTAATCAGGTTGTCGCCAACAGAGTGAGAATCACTCCCATATATCCCAATTCACATGTGGAATAAAAAGAGGCTACACTTGTGTTGATGTTGAAATGAACTGCCCCCAGTAACTTCATTAAATGTGAAGTTGGTATTTTATTTTCTTATGGTGTAAATTATGTGCTACGAAAATAACTATTATGATGTTGGTCTTTTATGAGTTCTTTATTATCTTTAGCCTGTGTGTGTGTGGGGGGGGGGGGGAGTATTTTGTTTTAGCCGAGTTAAATCTTCCTCTCTTCTCTTCTCCTCTCCTCTCTTCTGTTTTACCTCTCGTTCGTATTCGTGTAGAGTCGGTAAACTCCGGCGGTGGCCTGTTGCTTTAAATCTTGCCGCCGTAAAGGATTATGGGGTACCACTGTCTCCTTTCCTTTAGCATAGGTTAGCCAGGAGTAACCTATGCTAAAGGAGGGTTAAAGGATGAATCGAGGCTCCTTTCCTATGCCTTTCCTAAGCATTTTGGTTATTCGGATCACCTATCTGCCGAGCACTTCCGGGTCATCTCGATAGGAAAGGAAATTTCCTATGCAAAAAAAAGTTTTCGGATAGGCCCCAGGCCTATTCACATAGGCTATTTACAAGCTCACTTTACACATGTTCTTTGTTGCCATATAACTATAAGGTTAGCTTTATTATAGATATGCAGTGGCCTATTGAATGTGGACCTATAAAACTATTTGCGTGTACAAACGTCAACTGGCAGCTCTTGTCGGCACGGTGCTGTCTGCCTGCTGGCTGCTGCAGGTTGCTTGGGGCTGCCTGATTGAGTGAGGGCTGCCTGTCAGCAGTGAGGAGGATACGCCAGCCGTTGCTACTCTGCTCACGTGAGCGCAGTTAAGAAAAAGTCGCTAGATGTGTCGCTGGTCTTTAACAGCCTTATCGCTATGGCAAAACGTCGGCAAATATAGCGGCAAAGTTGCCAACATGTTAAAGACGTGACTACAGCGAGACACTGCGATGAAAGTAGCCTAGCTGACGTTATCCGCGCAGTTGATCATTTGACTAATCACTCGCAGACTCTTCCTTCTCTCTCTCCTCTGTATCGCTCTCTTTCTCACACACAAAGCGAGTGAAAACTCTTGTCATCCAGTCTCTTCGATAGAGGGAGGCACGAGGAAAACAAACAAGCTGCAAATGTAATTTATTGCGTCCGGCAAAAAATTATCGCTCATTTTAATTTATCGCGCAATTAATTGATTTATTGCTTATCGCGACAGGCCTACATATGTCTACAATTTGGACTTGATACGATGTATAGTTTTGGATTTATTAATATTTACGTAAAAGGAAGTACAAGTTAGCTAATCAACAAATATTCAAAGCGCTACCGTTTCGTCATCGAAGGTCATATCAACATTCTTTTGAACAAGTTTTATCCGTGTGGGTCGGTAGATGTTCTGTGCAAAGTTTGGTGTCAATTGTGCCACAATTGTGGGAGGAGTAGCGAAAAGTCAGTTTTTGCGATATTGCGAAAAATCGTTCCATACGCAAATGGGCGTGGCCTATGCCAAAAGATGCAGCTGACTCCAGTGAATCTGTGGATATATAGTTTTTGACTGTGGGATGTTCGGTGTGGGAGCTATGACGTCTTCCTTGATGTAGCGCCACCTAGTGGCTGGCATGTCTGATTTTTTTTGTCTGCGTAAACAGCACGGACCTGGATCTAGTCATGCAATTGGCATGTCTGCACCCTTTACAGTTTGGTCTGTGGACACACTTTTAGGGGGGTAAGTATAATGATAATCCTTACAAAAACAATAGGGTTCCCTGCCCAGCAGGGCTTGGGAACCGCGTTGCTCTGCCAAACGCGTTCCCAGCTCCTGCTCGGGCTTGGCCCCCTAATAAACATAGCATCGAGAGATGCCACTCCCAAAGGTGATACGAGCACCATCTGAGGGCAGCCTCGATACTGTCTTTAATGACAAAATGCTCGCTATGAGTCAGTGTGTGGGAAAAGGACGTACCGCTTCATAACACCAGTCCTTCAATACATCCAGCTCACCTCTGATCATCGCCTGCATGGAGACAGAGCAGCATCAGCTTAAAAACCTTCCTGGATACAAATATATAAAAATCCTCTCCAATGGATTTTCAGTCAAACATACCTCTAGTACATTGGGGATGATATCTAGTTCACACTGCTTGAGGAATAAATCCTTGTCAAAGGTTGGGTCCACCTTCAAAATCTCTGTGAGTACTTCAGACATCTCTGTCTTAGAAAACAGCCCGCCTAGACACACATGTACAAGGTAGACATGTACATGTAGATAAATACACAAGGGCAGGATTCTGGGGCTATATTGAGTAGGTATTCCCACCATAGACCTCTCAGTATTTTAAATGCAGACAAGCAAAGCCAGGGGTCTCCCACCTATGAGGTCCGTCATCTTGTCAGTGACAGCACGAGATGCTCTGACCAGGGCATTGTCACTCTCGTCATACTTCATCTTCATCTCGAAGAACCCTGCAGTCAACGAAAGAAAGACAGTATGTCAGGTTTTAAGTTGAAACTTCCATCACTTTCACACACACACACACACAAATGAAAAAAGTCCAATATCGCTAGTTCCTTTGGAGCAACCGAGGGCAATTATTTTGTTGATTTTAAATCAGCCTAGAGTCATCTTCTGTAGATTTAACCTACTAAAAAGAATTGATAGCCCAACCCTAGTATTTAGAATGGAGTAAAAAATGTTGATGCTGCAACAATTACTAATCTACATAGCTGCAAATGTGTTGACTTTGCGCAATGTTTTAATCTGTAACCCGGTTGTTTTTTCACCTGTCCTAACATTATAAATTATGAATGTTGTTTGTTTCGCTAACTAATGTGCATAAATGACTGAATCAGCACTGCAATGGAGATTTATTAAATCGCCTGTTTCAAAAACACTCCAACTAATTCCATTGCAGCGCCTTTTATTAACAGAATATTTCAGTAAAAGCTTCTTAGTGGAAGCCCATAAATGTTGCATACCATCCAGGCCCACAAATATACTGTAACTTATTCGAGTTTTATCATTTGGAAAAGTTCTGTGACATCACTTTTGCTATAAATAAATACATTTGACTCCATAACATGACACAGTAAATTGCTGTTACACTCTGGAAATGCTGACTATTAGCAAAGAAAAGGAAAAAAAAAGAAAAGAAAAAAGAGACAGACAGGCTTGATGGTGTTTTGTGCCCCCCTTCAAGGAAGCGCTGCCTGGAACGCCCTATCCCCTAACCTTAGCCCTAATCCTAACCAGCGCTGCCTTGAAGGCTCCGTTGAGGGCACAAAACACCAAACACCAACAGACAGAAAGAGGTCAGTTAAACCTTACTGTTGAAGACCGCATTATTGTCTTTAAAGTCCTTCCACTGCTGGTACCATTTGGAATCTTTGTGGAGCACCACACCCATAGCTTCCCTGCACAAAGCATAAAGTAAAGCTTCAAACAGCGGCCAGAGGGAATCCGGTATTCATTTTAGGGTTGGGCATTAGGATCTACTACTTTCAAATCGTCCAATCATGTTTAATAGAGATCGCTGAAAGATTATTTCATCTGTGTAGTATCTGGGCGAAGCAGCAGACACAAACGTACTCATTGGCTTCGAAGACCTTGCCGTCATCGCCTGCCCCTTTGGAGGAGAACTCACTCCTCTTCCTTAGTCTGGCAGGAGGCCGATAAGGGCCCGTATGACCCAGGTCATCAATCTCTTTCTTTACACTCTCCATGCCCTGAAAACAGATAAATGGGTAGCCTTTAAAGAAAAATTGTTCGGGAGGTATATCATTTTCAGCTATGTGTTTTTTTATTCTAGTAAATCTCAGGTTTATCCTTCATTTTGAGCAGTTTCTATGAATTAATATGACAAATCATATCCGGAATAGAAGAGGCAGTGAAATATTAGTAAATAACGGGTGCCAGCATACGCAGTATCCTTACTTTATGCGAAAGAAGAAAAAAAGCCAATAAATTCAGATTCACTTTGGTCCAGAAAGAAAATGTGTCTCGAACCTGAGAACAGGAACTACATACCTGTGAAATTGCTCTGAATGCACCAGTCTTCCCCAACATTTCTCCTCCCTTAGAGACGGACTCTGCTGAGGTCTTAGCTGTTTTGGCTGCTTCCTCCATCCCCTCCTTGATTTTCTTTCCAATTTCAGTACGAGTGACCTCCCCTAGACCCTGTCCACACGCACAGACACACGCACAACTTTTAAAAGGCGTGAACGGTTCAACAAAATCTCATGACAATTCAAAGAAAAGGCCACATCTGCTATTGAGATACCCTTAATAGCAAGGGTATCTTAAGGGTTGCAAGTTGCTATGTACCTCTTTGACCGTCTCAGAGATGTTTCCAATCTTCTTCTTGAGAACTTCAGAGGTCTTCACTGTTTCAGACTCTATCGTTTTCTGGGGAAGAGAATTTCAACTTTTACAACTCAAAGGTGAAGTAAGCGATTTATTTATGTTAATATAAGTGTTAAATCACTCTTTATTCATACAGTGATCACTTATATAGTGTGCGCGTTTCATAAAGCCGATCTCTCAGTCACTCGCTCAGCATGTAATCTGCAAATAAACTTGTCGGGGATCCCACTACTGATAACCAATCAGAAGAGAGAACGCTACAAACCGGCACCCGTCTCACTGCCGGTGCACGTGCAGAGCAACAGATGGGTGAATGTGTATGCATTCACCCATCTACAATGGCGGAGCAGATAAAAATCCTTCCCAATGTCTGTTTTGATGGTTTTTATCATGAAATATCACGCTTATGGATCTTAGATGATTCTAGATAACTCGCTGCTTGAAGACCGCAGTGCATTAATGTGGTGACGTGGGGATGAGGGAGGGGACTGCTAACTGCAGTAACTGACAGGAAGTTAGCTGAACTGACCATTCCGCTTACTGAACCTTTAACCTCACTTACTATATTAACATGTATAGAAAATGCTTTGTGTGCATGTGGCCATATACTAACATATTTCCTTCGAGCTTGTTGCAAGGCGTCTGACTCTTCCAGTTTTTTGGCCTCTTCCCGGAATTTCTTGATGTTATCTTTCATTTCCTTGTTCTTGTTCAGCTCCTGCTTCAGGTTGTCCAGAAACTCCCCCAGGAAACCTTTCCTGCCACCGCCTTTCTCCGATGACATATTCCGTGACTGCAGAAGAGGTGACTGAAGCACATGGTTGGTATAAATAAGAATGAACACATACTGTACAATTAATTGATGGCAAACTAGGACCTAGGTTCATGTTGCTTCTGCACTCAACGCTGCAGTGCCCAACTGTTCAGGACATTTTGATAAAGCTATAAGGTAGGAAATAAGTATTATTACTAAACGACAAGAGCTGAGCTTTGAGTGACAGATACTCAGCGTGGAAAAGTTATTTCTTAAGAGCTGGCTTTGATTTTCTTTAGATCTCTTAAAAACATGAATGCAAAATGTCACTTTATGGATTTCTATGCTGCATATCCGTCATTCTAAAGTGCTCCTATTTATGCTTGTTAAACTATTGAGATATTCCAATTTATTAGGTACTTCTAACACAAATGCAGTCGAATACGGTCGAGTAAAACATATTCCATGTGTCATTACCTTGAATTGAATTATTGACTTAACCCTCCTGTTATGTTCCGGGTCAAATTGACCCGTTTCAAAGTTTGAAGATCTAGGAAAAATAGTTAAAAGTATTTTTTCAGTATGAAACTTCTTCTGCTTGCCTTAATTAGGGTAATAAACATATAATATGAAAATGTTTAATCTCACACATTTGCAACCACCCCCTGCATGTTTATATCACATAGATACTGTTCGGGTCAATTTGACCCGGCAGTAAAACTGGAGGTAAAAGGTTGTCAGAAATGTAAGACTATTTCTTTCTTTACAACTGTGAGACATATTTCACCCAAATCTCCACACACACACACACACACACCACACACACACACACGCACACACATACACAACACACGCACACACACACACACCCACACACACACACACACACACACACACACACACACACACAGTTGCAAGTGTTATGACTTTTGACGGGAACCATTTATGTTCCCTTGGGAAAACTCCACCCACATTCAGTGGACACTCAACAGGGGAGGGGCAAAACATATAAAATATTATCTGCATGGGAGTCCTACCAACATTCTACTCTGTCAGGCAGACCTTTACAAAATGAGAAGCAGAAGCAAAAGGATGACAGTCCAGGAGGCTCTGGAAGTCATCATTGATCATGCTAGAGAAATAGAGGAGGATGTATCTTGAGCTAAATTCTGATTCTAATGATTCTGATTTTGAACCAGATGAGGGAATTGCTATTCCTATTCCTCCAAGCAAGACATTCATGTCAACAAATTGTGAAATTCATCCCCAAATATGCGTCAGGTACAGGTGAACCTCATATAATTAGAATATCATGGAAAATTAATTGGAATTGAGCAACAAGTCATGCAAAATGGACCCAAACCAATTACTGAGTACACATGCATGATTATACTTTATAGAGGGCTGATATTTTTGTATTAAAAATCCCTTTTTTTATTGATTTCATGTAATATTCAAATTTCCTAAGATTTTAAATTTGGGGTTTTCATAAGCTGTGTAAACCATAATAATCTAAATTATAACAAATAAAGGCTTTGAATATCTCACCTTTCATGTAATGGGTCTATATAATATATTACTTTCACCTTTTGAGTCAAATTACTGAAATAAATGAACTTTTGCACGATATTCTAATTTTTCGAGTTTCACCTTAAAGACAGTGCCAGGGCCCACTAGGATGGCACTGACTCGTGTGACTGACATCAAGTCATCTTTTGAGCTGGTCATGCCAGATTCAATACAGGAAATCATTCTGGAAATGACTAATCTAGAAGGGAGGTGTGTTTTTGGGGAGAAGTGGAAGGAGCTGGACAAAACACATTTAGATGCATATTTGGGGCTCCTCATCCTAGCTGGGGTCGAAGGATGAATTGACAGTCAGTCTGTGGGATGCAGAGACAGGCAGGGCTATATTTCAAGCCACAATGTCTCAGGAGACTTTTCACATTTTCTCCAGTGTTTCAAAAGTAATAAAGTGGTGAAACATTACAAAAAAGTTTGAACATGTATTTTTTTTATGAAAAACGAGTGAATTATCCTTATTGAGCCATTACCTGTTAGAGGTAAGGAACACTAAATTGCACTAAATATTGATAGAATAGTTAGTAATGGAGTTGGTAATGACATGTGCACACTGCTTGTTAGGATTATTTTTGGTTTAGGACATCTTTTGGAGATTTAAACATGCCCCGGGTCAAATTGACCCAGAACACCATTGCTGTCCCTGACCAATGAACATAACAGGAGGGTTAACATTAATACTTCAGACACTAAACTACATTCCAAAAACACGGTCCACCCATGTATCCTGTATAGACCTACACACCAGTGAGGGTTGTTTAGTTAAAAGCATAACACGAGGGTTTCCACAGAGAATGAACGAGTACAGCTGCAGTTTATAACGGTAAGAGGTATGGTAGGAACACAGCTGGCTGTTGTCAAGTGTTCGTACCTGTGAAGAGCACGCGAGGAGCCCACGTATCCTGTAGACATTGGGTCTGTTGTGAAGCAGCAGGTAAGAGGAAGGGGAAGCTACCAAGCCTCTTCTCACACATATCTAGAGACACACACACGAACACAAACTTTTAGCTTACAACCGAACGACTGACGATCACGCCATTCACTGATGGGCGTAATTGATTCATAATGATAAAACTCTATGCTTAGATGGCACGACGCAGTAAAATATGTGATAAAGAAAACCCACAAGAATGGTTATGACATTGTGGAAAGTCAAAACGTGCAACTAGCTTTATATTTACTTCGTTTAAGACTTCGTCCTGCACGTCAGTTCAAACGCCGGCTGTACAACTTTGAAATCAAATAGCTAACTCGGCTAGCTAGCGTTACTTTAGCAGCCTGGTTATAAGAAAACACATGTGACACCGTCACTGACCAAACAAGCAGTTCATTAATAACGTTAATTTGTCCCTTCACTTTGTGGTGTTATATCGCATTCATTTCACGCGAAATGTACAAGCCACTCACCTGGTAGCACTGGCACAAGGGGGTGGCCATCTTGAATATAATGCCTATGACCTTTTTCCGGTTGTGACCTTCCATTTCCACGAGGGAGGGTCTTAAGAGCTCGTGCAATACCTCCAAAGCAATCGCTTCCCTAACACACTTTACTTGATAAAAAGCTTAACCTCAAGATATCGCTCAAATTGGTAGGATTTAACTACATGATTAAACTTCAGCAATGTTAAGTGTCATCAAATTATAAGTTTATCGTTTTGACTGTTCACTGGTACATCCACTTTATTGTAGGCTACTTATTAGTAGTGGACTATACAATACAACACAAACATTTCCAAAAGCCTTTCAAATATTGACGTTTATTTATCAAAACACCTTATAGAACAAAGGCAATTACAGGGGAGGCATGACAGAAAAATTAAAAATTTGGTCTCTCTAAAAAATAAATGAAAAAGTAAAATTCAAGCAACTAAAAACACTTTGTTACAAATTACAAACTAAAAGAACATTGTCACCGTTACAAATATCTAACAAACAAAGTGAATATGAATATTACATGAATATGCCAAATGGCAATTCGGATGATGCAGAGTGTTTGGACATTAAGGACTAAATAAAATGTCAAACGTTAACACAGAACTTCTTATGCATTTCTATCAATCCTAACATCGATCTCTCTTCCATTCAGCCGATAGCCATTCATGGTGCGACAGGCACGCTCTGCAGTTTCCGGGTTGTCGAAGCGAACCACACCACAGCCCTTGGACTTGCCGTTCTCCATCTTAATATCCGCATACTGAACCATGCCTGGAGGAGGATGAGAAACAATATTACAAGTCAGCTTAATGTTAATAACAAACGATAGTTTGATCTTATTCATGACTATTCTTACCGCATGTGTTGAAGGTATCCTTCAACATCTTCCAGGTGAAGTCAAATGGCAGCTGAAAAAAAAATTAATTTATTTTTTTTCCATATGCAAGAGTCTATTATTAAAAGGAATCAAGCCAACTACCCTGTAAAAAAAAAAAAAAAACACTTACATTTCTGACAAAGATCTGGCATCCCTTTCTGATATTCCCTCCCCCGGCTCCAGGCCCTCCAGCTCCTCCAAAGGAGTTCCCACCAAATCCACGATCCAGGTCAGCAGAGCGATCAAACTGACCAGTAACACCTCCGGAGCCCATGCGATCCATGCCAGTGCTCATACGGTCAATGCCACCAGTGGGGAAGCGATCCAGGCCTCCGGTGGAGCCAATGCGGTCGAAGCTGTTGGGCATTCTGTCAAGCCCGGCGTTGCCCATACGATCCATTCCCATCGGGGAGCCGAAGTCCAGGTTGGAACCCATGCGATCCAAACCAGACGGGCCTAGGCGGTCAAAGCCAGCTGGGCCGAGGCGGTCCATGCCGGAGCTCATACGGTCCAGGCCTGGTCCCAGCCTGTCCATACTGGGCCCCAGCCGGTCCATCCCCGAGCCCATCCGGTCAAAGCCACCGGAACCCAGCCTGTCCAGGTCAGACACACGATCCATCCTGTCCATACCCGCCATTCGGTCCATACCAGACATGCGGTCCATGCTGGTTCCCCCCAGCCGATCCATTCCAGAGCTCATGCGGTCCATGCCCAGGGAGTTTCCTATAAAAATAAGGTTACATTGACTGCATCAGCTGAAGTGAGCATTACACCTGAAATCATAGAAGTTCAGAGGAATAAAAAAAAAAAATAAAAACAAGATCCTAAAAAAAATACTAACCCATTCCTCTTTCAAAGGAGTCTCCAAAATTATTGCGAGACATTCCCATTTCATTTCGCCCAAACTCCCTGTCAAATGCACCACCAATCCCTCGGTCCATCTCTGACAATGTAAGAGATCAAACCATTAGAAATGTCTAGCAAAACGTGAAAGTGTTCACGCTTTGCCGTGCCTCAAAACACCTACTTACCATTCATTCTGCCCATCCCTGCAGAACCAAACCGATCCATGTTGTTCATTCCTCCAAAGTTGTCCATTCCTAGAACATAAGAGAAAGAAATCTTAATGTCAGAGGTTACAAGTTCAAACTGATGCAGACTGGGCATCAATATTTGATGCCATTATGATAATCAATTCTGGAAGCTTCATTTTAAAATAGCCGATTTATAAACCTTTAATGTTATGCAGTTTCTAAACAAACAAAAAAAAATTTGGGCAAATGTTTCCCAGTTAGCTTTTTATCTCGAGACTAATGTGCTACTACCATGAATGGCGGGAAAGTTTAAATGCGAACCAAGTAGAGGAAATTTACAGCACATACCTCCTCCTCCCATACGTGCACCCATGTTGCCAAAGCCCATTCCATCCATTCCTACAAATGATAAGATTGATGATAACCAACTGGTATCCCTGGAGTCTGTTTTGAAGCATTAATAAAAACCACAAAAAAAAAAAAAAAAAAAAAAACATTTACCTCCAGGGCCCATGTTGCCCATTCCTCCGCCACCACCGCCGCCGCCACCTCTGTTGAGCTGGGCTGCATCAATGGGCTGGCCACCAGGTCCCAGGCCCAAACCAATACCACTCAAGCCACCTGGGCACAGAAAAATAAACAAACAAATGTAAATAACCAAATTGAATTGCCATGGATAAAGTAGTTACAATGTTGAACCACAAGGTGTCATCTGATCCTCCTCAGATGTGGGTCCAGTGTGTTTCCGGCTTTAGGCAAATACTTACGGGGAAGAGCGGAAGCACTTCTGTCAGGTGGTCCAAAGTCTTTGGGAAGAGATTTTTCATCCTTATATAAAAAAAAAAAAACCCCATTCAGACTATGCTCTCCAATCATAATGTGATCCAATCTACATTGAGGTTAAGACAACCTACCAGTTTGACGTGCATGACTCGGTTGAATAACAGCTGTCCATTGAACATGGCTGTGAAATCATTAAGGAAAGTATACCAGTGGCATTTTGAAACTAAATGAATAGTCAAGCAAACACATAAAACCTCAATATCAATAAAGGATACAGACAGCTTGGACGGCTTCAAGGGGCATATCAAATGTTACTGTGCCCATGCCTCTGCTTTTCCCATCCTTGTCCTCCAGAATGTCTGCCCTCATCACCATGCCTGCCATGCCGAATACCTCTTTCAGCTTCTTCCAGCCCACTTTGTAGTCAAGCTAGGGGCACAAAACAATAATGAGAAATAGTAACAAAGAAAAGTCCCTTTGAAATATAAATATATACACACACACCACTTTATTATTAGGTACACCTGTTCAATGGCCTATAAAAACAAAAAGCTAATCAGCCAATCACATGGCAGCAATTTAATGCATTTAGACATGGTCAAGAGAATGTACTGAATGGGGGTTTAGGTGACTTTGAACATGGTGTGGTCGGCGGGATGGATCCATACTTTCATGTTTACGCCAAATTCTTAACCTGCCATCTGAATGTCGCAACTGAAATGGAGACTCATCAAACCAGGCATGATTTTTCAATCTTCTATTGTCCAATGTTGGTGATCCTGTGAGAATTGTAGCCCCATTTTCCTGTTTTTAGCTGACAGGAGTGGCACCCGGTGGGGTCTTATGTTGCTGTAACCCATCTGCTTCAAGGTTGGTTGTGTTTTGCGTTCAGAGATGGTATTTTGCATTCCCTGGTTGTAACAAGTGGTTATTCGAGTTACTGTTGCCTTTTATCATCTCGAACCAGTGTGCCCATCCTCCACTGACCTCTGATTTCAACAAGGCATTTTATGTCCGCACAAATGCCGATCACTGGATATTTTTTTTCAGACCATTCTCTGTAAACCCTAGAGATGCTTTAGAGTGAAATTCCCAGTAGATCAGCAGTTTCTGAGATACTCATACCAGCCCTCCTGGCACCCTCAACATTGCCATGTTCAAAGTCACTTAAAACCCCTCCTTTCTTCCCCATCTCTCTCTCTCATTAGAAATACAAACAAGGAAAAACTCTGGATGCCTCACATTAGCCACAAAGACTACGCTGCCAATCCTTCCAGCCTGGAGACCATGGATGATCTCGTTGGGGATGTTGGGGTTGTTCATCATGCTTGGAGGGATGTTCACTGGGCCATTTGGTCCAGGGCCCATGCGATCCATGTTCATGCGATCCATTCCTCCCATTCCTCCCATCCCGCCCATTCCACCGTGGTTCCCTGGAGGGCCGCCTCCTTGACCCTTGTTGATTTCTCTCTGAGCGATCACCCCATCAGGGTCCTAACAAAAAGCATGAAAATATTATCACTTTCTAAACATCCACAACTGAAATGTTGGTCTCTTTTATTTGCTTTGGATTTCTGATCTTTCCTGTTAGGGCCTACCTCTTTCACTTTCAGGGGTCGGCCATTGAGGTTGTGCTTGTTGACCTTCTCTACTGCTTTCTTCATCAGTTCTTCAGTCCTAAACTCAACAACACTGACAAAAAAACAGTATCCTGTGAGAGCAATAATAAAAATACAAATGGCATTTTGTTAATCTAAGCAGCATTGGTACCGATTGGAAATAATAAATGGACAGATGCTACTTACGCACAACCCTTTGTTGATTGAAGACATCAGAACAGGCCGCATCGAGAGGAATAAAAAAAATAATGCAAATTAGTAAAAGCAGTGGTTGTAATGGGGGTCTAATTGACATAATTTAAGCCAAATTTGAGAATTTCATGCACAGTTTAAAGTCAACCACACAAGCCTTCCTTGGCCACAACTGTGCTTCCGAATAAAATTACAATGTTAAGAGTTCACGTTTTGTCACCAGTCACTAACACAATGAAGACAAGTCTGGTGAATATTTGAGGATTTTTCCAACATCCAAAGTGCAGAAAATCCACAGTGAGATAGGAGTCCACACTACAGAGATATTAGAGGTAACTGTTCCAGTGAAGCAATTATACGGAAGGAGTTACAGTTAACCACCATCTAACAGCCTTGTAACAACCTCCTGCCGAATAGACCCCTTAAATTCTTGAGCAAATCCAGCAACCAGAGGGACATTTTCAGCTACTGCAATCCCACAGGATTGGCTGCAAAGAAAGCTGAAGTCCTGTTATAAGAGCATCAACCCTCGGGATGACCTCAAGTCAGTGCCACAGAGGACACCAGATAAAACACGCCTCCGACATGTCACCATCTCACACACTCCACAAGGTTTGAGTATCTGAACAATTCCCAACACTAAAAAAAGAAACCAAAGCTGACAAACACAGGTCTGTCAAGGATTATTCATATGTTTTATTTGTATGTATTTGCACTTACCCTCGATTTGCCTTCTGCGTCCATTAAGTGTTCCACGTACGTTACCTCACCCACTACAAATCAGATTCCAGAGACGACACACACCAAGGGGAGAGAAGCCGAGAGAACAATGGGGGTTTAGAGCAGAAACACAAGTAGGACTCAGTAGGAGTCAGACTGCCAGTCCTGAGCCTTCCCCCAGCGGCAGCACAATATGGTACAGGTCTAGAAAAAACAAGCTTTGGTTTTTTTAAATAAAAATAACACTTCTTAGCATGTCCTTGTTGGAAGCACACAGAGCAATAGACTGAGGACAACAACGGTTGAAATGGCCATCAGCATTCCTATTTGGATATAATGCCGTGAACACCACCTTCTTCCTGAAGATAGTTAACCAAATAATTTCAAGTAAGCAAACCCCATTCAATGCCTCAGCCCATTTCGTCGGCAAACCTGTGCATACTTTGTCAAATGGCGCCATTTTAAACCTCAGGCTAATGCATACATACATGTCGCCCATCATCTGAGTCTAAGGAAACCTACAGCTAGAAAAATAACCATAATCTTAATGACGGCAAGAAGAAACTTCTTTAACTGCAAACATGTTCTTAAAGTGGACCTGATCCTTAAAACGCACAATATCCAAATTTTGATTCAGCGCCGACCACAGCCACGCTTTCATTCCAGATCACTTTTCTGTTCAATGAATGGACATCAGTGAGCAAACCCCTAAAGAGACAAGGACAGTGCATAAGAAGTTGCTTCATTTTGTAGACCTGTACCCCAAAGAAATCCCCAACACGTAGCTGTGATTGGCACAACATGGGGATCTGCTGAGAAAACATTTTCTTGTCAAGGAAACACCTAAAAAAGAAAATGAAATTTAACTCCACAGACAGTTGTCATAAAACAAATACCAGGTTCTCCTTCTGAAAAAGGAATGTACCTTTTAAAACATTCTTTATCTTCAAGTAAATGCCAATTTAGTGCATTACTTATGATACATCTAACACTTCCCAGTACCACATGACTACATGTACTTTCACTTGAGTAACAACACATGTAAATCCATATTGTACATTTCAAAGAGGTTTAGGCGATTCCTTGCTGGTATTCAAAGTTACTGCATTACAAGTGTTTTTTCTTTTGAGATGTTGCCACAATTTTAACATATATATAAATCAAGAGAGCTCAGGTGTTATCATTAATTACATGTTACAACTTGAGAGCAACTGTTCCCCGTTTCTGGGCAAAATCGTTGCAACTATGTTCTGTATTTTTCATGCAATTCTTGGAGAAAGCATATTATAATGCCACTCGTGATCCCAAGCCATTGAATTGACACATTAGTGAAACGGCTTTGCACATGTACAACCTCAACTTTCCCAAAACCACAAACATTTTTATTACTTTCTAATGAAAATTAAGGATCATTCTAACATCCAGGTTCACAGCACATGTGAAGTCTGCAGCAGCTCCTTAGGTGACGGACAAATAAGAGGGACCTCATCCAAAACCTTTGTTCCAAATGACTTCCACGAGATCCCAAGCAACATTGTACAACTTAAACCCTCGTACCAATTCCAAAGAGCCCTTTGAAGCTGCAGTGGTCAAACAAAATGACCATGGCCTGTATGTTGCAACTGTTTGTCCTGTCCAGAGATGGCAGAGTCAATCCCCTATACGAACACCTTACCTTTTTCTTTCATCAGGTCCTTGAGGGCTTGCCATTTCACATCATAGGGGATGTTGCTGACAAATACACGGTATCTTTTGTTCACATTGCCATAGGGTTCGAAGCGCCCGCCTCCACCTCTCTTCTGAGGCCTCTCCTTCCTGCTGGAATTGGGCTCATGTTTAGCTTTCCCGTTCATATCTCTGTTTAAAAAAGACCAGTTGATAGTTAAAAAAAAACATACACTTCATTTAATCATGTACACATGTTTTTAAATTAGACACCAGAAACTTACAGAATTAAGCACCTTAAGTATTAAAATGGGAAAGCTTAAAATGTACCACGGCTATGAGCTAGACCTAAATCAAATTAAATACATGTCGCTACATTTAGATTTTACTCGTGTCACGCTATCTTTCCTACAAAAGGGCCAAAATGAGTAAACTGCAGCAGCGTAGACTCAATATAATAATGCGCCTAATGGAATTGGGAAGCCTATAAATCTGAACAAACTACTATTTCGAGTAAAAATGTTGATTAAAACGTTGATAAGTGATAATACTAGCAACATGTAAGCAACACCAATTTAAGAAATTGGACATCATGGTTAGAACTGGGAGTTTGCAATGCTATCAAGTTGGCTACGGAGACATGCACTACAGCCGCATGGCTAGGCCGCTCTTTGGTCACAGTGGACCTATATAATACAATAATATGCAATTATTACAAATGTCTAAAATAATATTGATGACGGTAAGAAACGAAATATCGTCAGATTCCTGTTTTGGCAAGGAGCTAGGTGAACAGCTAAAGTTGAGTTGATTTTGGTTACGTAAACGGAGGGATTGTCCGTGAATTAGACGGGCCCAAAACACACACCGACTAGCAAGCGATAAACGCATGTAAATATGAAATGTAATCCCTGTGTACATGTGTATAACTGCATTATCAGAATGCAACTAATAGACATTTTTTTCATTAAAGACTGAGCTCATTATGCCATGCCTAGGGATTATAATGGCTAACTAGGTAGCTAAACTCCAACAAAGGAAGTTTGATGAATGGACTCACCCTTGCGGTTGCGGCTGTGCCGCCGCCGGCTGCTGCTGTGCTTTCTCCGTAGGTATTTCGGCCTGCTCGTTGGACATCTTCTTGTGCAGTTTTGTGTAACACTAAATAAAATGGGTTATCGCAAGCTATATTATTTTTGTATTGTCGATTCAAGCGCCTTCAAATTAGACCTAGCTTAATGACTACTGCGACACCCGCTTACCAAAATGGCGACGAGAGCAGTCTGTAACAAGAATATCGAATGCTGGGAATTTTAAAACCACGGTGGGAACTTGTCTACATCCGGTGTTACATTCAAACTTAAAAGGTTATCGCAGCACAAAAGAGTTTCAGAATAAGAGTGCCCTGCATGCAGACCATAGATAGTATATAAAAGATGCAGACAAATAACAACATGTATGCCACAAAATCTTAATGAGGAAATGTGCTTATAATAATGTTTTTTTGAGTTGTCATTGTCAAAATGCAAGCTGTATCATCTTTAGTGACACGATAGGATAAAGCCTATCATAAAACTCTAATATGTAGGCCTATCACGCATAACTCCTGTGTAACAAACAGTTGATGTTATTCAGCTTTTCTCTAATTCTCAAAACAACAAATTGAACCAAACCTTAAAAACAAACTCTCAATTTTCAATTTGAACATAGGCTATAGATTATTGCATATTTAGGGCTACTTGATGATAACAACAACTATTACTGTACCATACTTCATTTTATCACAACATTTATTTATTGGTATATGTAAATGAAGCATGATTTGAAGAAGACATATTTTATCAGATTAATCTCTTAAGAAAACCTTTTTTTAATGACCGCCGTTGTAAATCCATGTTTTATCATCCAATAAAAACCCGGCTAGAAAAGGCATTTTTGATCAAACTTAAAGGTTCGTTGACTTTTTTTTATACTGTTTTAATCGTATAAATCCCGCTGTTTGTTTTTCTTTGCCACGTTTAGTTGTTTTGATTTATTATCAATTTGCTGTGCACCACCAGACCTCACGGGGGCGACAGTGAATTATAGATCAGATCAATTTTGTCACCACGACATCAACGGAGAGACGGAAGTAGCATAAGATTTGGTGGCTAGTTTCTCACCCAGCATTAACAATAGCTTGTGAATACTCTGCTTTAATGTATCTATAGCTTTTAACTAAGCACAGACGTTCACTGTTACATATTATATACTATAAAATATCTCCCAAAGTCGCTACTCGGCTGTTTGCGACTCTGTGTAAAGTTAACGAAGGATAAAAATGACATCGTTTGGGTTAGCCTTTAGCTAGGAGCGTATTTGTCGGACGGTACCGCTTTAATGGAAGTCTGCCTGTGAATGAATGAACAAACAGTTTTCACGTTTGACAGGTTGTGTGAAGCGTTATTAGCAACATTTTAATCATGGGTACTGGTGCTGATGTCAGGGATATTCTGGAGTTGACTGGGGGAGAAAATGACGGTCCCATCAGCAAGAAAGACCTCATCAACTCCGATAAGGTGAGAGATTTTCTTAAGGTACCCATGCCTGTATCTACATTCACAAGTTGTCCATGTACATGTTATTTACTCTAATGTGTCCCACCTTTCAGTTACACCAGTACTTCTCAATTATTTTCTGTCATGCCCCCCCTAGGAGACTGAAATTTTTTCGCGACCCCCCTAAATTGAAATACTATTGAGAACCTGCTAATATTTATTTATTTATCTGTATAAGAGTTATATATGAGTTTGAGTTGCTAGCACCAGCATTCTGCATACAATCACCTTATTATTAAAATAGATTAATAAAATTTGCTGACATCTGCAACATCTTAAAACAATTTCCAAGTTTATTAACTCAATTTGTAACATTTAAACAAGACCGTTCAGTCTGTGTGAATCTCAAAACACAGAAACAAGAGCAAATGTTTCACTGGGGTTTTCATTTAATTAATAACATTTTTAAACAGTAAACATTGGTCACTTGTCAGTCAGCTTCATCAGCTTATTCCCTTTCAAAAATATATATGACTTAAAAATAAACATTACTCTTTGTGTGCAACATTTGCAACAATATTTAATATACAATTTGCATACTTTCCCTTAACATAACACAAGACATTAAAAAAGCCTTGAACCCTGAACTATTTGAAACTGGCAGCTACATCAGTTTGAGCTTTTTTAATATAACTAAATTCACCTTCACAATTATTTTGAACTTATTTCCCTATTTGTCTGTTTTATATGAACACATTCTGCTTATAATACACAAAAATACAATTTGCTCTGTATTCTAGTGGCTGCAGTGAGCCCTCTTTGCAGTGCACATCATTCCAAATCTGGGCTTCAAACTTGATACTGCTACTCTTAACTCTTGCTCAATGTTAAGCTGGGACCTGTACTTTGTCTTGAGTGCAGCAACAGTGGAAAAGCCACACAGATAGGATGTGGCAAAGGGTAGTAAGATGTTGACAGCCTTCTGTCCAATGAGTGGATACTCCCTTTCTTTGTAAGATCTAAATTCTGTTACACTTCTGACCCTTGGTATAATGTTTATTTAAGAAAAAAATATATATATATATTAAAAAAAAAAAAAAAAAACACTAAGTCCCCCCTGCCGCTCGCGCCCCACCATTTGAGAAGCACTGAGTTACACAAAGCCGTGGGAAACAAAATACCCTGTCATTCCAAGGGCATGGAACCTAGAAGATCGTGTTGATATTCTGTGCTTGTGAGCATAATCCAATGTTTACCTTTTAAGATAAATAACCAATTTCTCCATCATCTCCTGTCTCAGAAAAAATCCAAGAAGGCGCCAGAAACGCTGACTTTCAAGAGACCAGAGGGGATGCACCGAGAGGTCTATGCTCTGCTCTACTCAGATAAAAAGTATGGAATCCTTCTTTAAAAACATATTTATCTTACTGTACTGCATTGTGTTATAACTGCTTGTGTTGTAAGCTGTTGTAAACTTTTAAGTTGCATATTGAATCGGGACCAACATGTTGTTCTCTTCCAAATGTACAAGGATTGCTCTTGAATTCAGAAAAGGAAGAGATAAAATAACAGCTGCTATTATTGTAGTGTGTATCAGCAATTAACACTAATGTCAGCTAGGGGTGGGAAAAATAATTGATTCTCCGATGCATCGCTATTCTCTCCCGAACGATTACGAATCGATTCAGATAATTTAATAATCTTTTTTTTTTCTTCTTTACATTCGATTTGTAAATACTAGTATTTCCTGCGCCACTGCGCATGCAGACCACAGAAGTGCGAGTTGTTAAAAGTGGCGACAAAAGGGCTGAGAGCAGCAAACCCATATGACCTGCACTGGCTTTGTTTCTGTTTACGTTTTTGTATAATAGCTGAATTCCAAGCCATACTTTTTGCACAATGTGTCGAAATGACAGAAAATAAATGAATTAAAATCCTATAGAAACATGATTTACAAGGGTAGAAGGAAAATTAAACTGAATTGGTTTAGTTTTTACATACTTCCATATTGTGTAGAAATGCAAGCTGCATTGATTATTGAACTATTCATATAAAGTAATATTTGTGACAGAAAAGCTTTCAATCTAATACAATATTAGAGAAGGCAATTCATCTGTTGATTGTCTTTAATGATCATCACAAAAGTAGGAAGTGATTAGCAAACTCTGAGTAGCACTCAGATGTGTATACCGTAAATATATTTTTTGAAAATCACACATGGGCATGTACGTAAAAAAATGTTTGCATCAAGATGCATTGATAATCGATTTTGAATCGAATCGTTGACCTCTGAATCAGAATCGAATCGTGAGGTGCCAAGAGATTCCCACCCCTAATGTCAGCTGAGAGGGTAGCATATTCACAGAGTGATGCAGTGAAAGGGTTCGTTTTAATGGCTACATAATGGCAACATTGGTCAGGGAGCGCTTATTAAGTGTCTATTTTGCAGTGTGTTTTTCTCTTTGGATTTTCCAAAGCTATATTGTACATCTCCGCTTGTGGGCTTGCGCACTGCAAAGGTGTTTGCTTTTTGTTATGTTATTTTGCGACATATCTGCGTGTGCTGAATATCCTAATTGAGCAAGTTTGATAAGAAAATTAAAAAAGGAGATTTTCCACAATCGTTTGCATCCTTCCTTTAACACCGACTTGATTTTTTCCCCTGTTAATCCCCAGAGATGCTCCCCCTTTGCTGCCTAGTGATACTACACAGGGTTACAGGACAGTCAAAGCTAAGCTGGGCTGTAAAAAGGTGCGTCCCTGGAAGTGGATGCCCTTCACCAATCCAGCTCGCAGGGATGGGGCTATTTTCAACCACTGGAGACGTGTGGCAGAGGAGGGCAAGGACTACCCTTTTGCTCGCTTCAACAAGGTAGGGACCACAGTCTTCTGGCATCTCCTCCTTAGACAAATACACAACTTTACTCTTTTCAGTCATTCTTCCTAAATCCCCACATTCTCTAAGTTCTCATGTCTGCCGTTTATAGACAGTGCAGGTGCCAGTTTACTCGGAGCAGGAGTATCAGCTGCATCTCCACGACGACGGCTGGACTAAAGCAGAGACAGACCACCTGTTTGACCTGTGCAAGCGCTTTGACCTGCGCTTTGTTGTTGTCCACGACCGTTACGACCAGCAACAATACAGGGTAATAAGTCACTGGTCTACAGCGCTCGCGTTCCCTTTCACTTTTGCAAAATTCATAAAGCTTTAAATTATGTCACATATTTGAAGAGACATTCTTCTATTTATGTTTTTCAGAAACGTTCTGTTGAGGACTTGAAAGAACGATATTATAGTATATGTGGTAAGCTGACCAAGGTCCGCGCAGCCTCAGGGACAGAACCCAAGATCTACATCTTTGATGCCGGCCATGAAAGACGCCGTAAAGAACAACTGGATAAGCTTTTCAATCGCACACCTGAACAAGTAAATTACTAATTTTATTGCTTTCTTTAAGCTTTCCTAATTTAAGTATTGCCCTTTGCTGAACACAAACCAAGCATTACTATTATTAATGCAGTAATGCCTGTTTGTGAAAAAAAAGAAGGAAAATCAAACAATATTGTCTAAACATGTTAGATATTAAGATGCCACTTCTATTGTTTCTCCTGTAGGTGGCAGAAGAGGAGTATCTTATTCAGGAGCTACGGAAGATTGAGACAAGGAAGAGAGAGCGTGAGAAGAAGGCTCAGGATCTGCAGAAACTGATTAAAGCAGCTGACACAAACACAGAGCTAAGGCGAGCTGAAAAAAGGGTTTCCAAGAAGAAGCTTCCGCAAAAAAGAGAAACAGAAAAACCGGTACGAAGTGCACTCATTCAAAAGGAACAAAGTGAAGATCGAGCCAAGCATTTGTACCTGGGAAATGTTTACAAGCAAATTAAAGTGATAATGAGACGATAATTTTTAGATTTGACCTGGCCATGCTCTCAACCTCACAATTGTTCTTTTTCAATGCAAAAGTATCCTGAAATAATTGAGGTTTGGCTTTGTCTCCATTGTGTACTCATTTTACATTATTGTGATGAGCAGCTGTGTCTCAAAGAAACTGATTCTCAGTTCTCATAACTGTTCAATGGATTGTTTTATTTCATATTTTAACATGTATTTCTTCTTTAGGCTGTCCCAGAGACAGCAGGCATAAAGTTCCCTGACTTCAAATCTGCAGGAGTCACACTGCGCAGTCAGAGGGTGAGTATCGGTCCATGTGAGGTATTAAAACTATAGAAACAATATTATGAAACACATCTTCAACTTCTTCTTCAAATGATCCTTTGGCCCTACATTACCAGTGAGGAAGGAACACTCATTTAGAATGAAAAAAAAAAAACTTAGATTACAGTCAACAGAAATAATCACATAGTATGAATTGTACCTTTTTTAGCTTAAGTTAAATATGGTTTAAAAGTTTTATTTGAACCTATAATACATACAAAATATTTCATAAATACGTATATATGTATATATATGTGTATTATTAGTGAAGCTTGACCCTGCAGTTGATGTATGTGAGAAACCATAATATTTGACTTGAGCTGGCTATCTCTCATTAGCACTGAGATGATTAATTATCTTAGTGACTAGCGAATATCTATAAAACCAAGCAAAGGGACTCTTATTCATCTTCAAGACTGATGAGGAGCTGCCGCTCTCTATGGAAAATACATTAGCAAAGCTAAAGGAGTGGAGGGCCCCATAGCTAATCAGTCAGACAGAGTCCAGTGGATAAAGACATTTTGATCTGGCCCGCTGTAGTGAATTTCATAAGAATTAAAAGCTCCAAGGTAGAGCAGTTTATCCTTATGTCCCCAGCACCTTAAATCACACCCTTCTGAGTACTGGCGTGTGTCTCTCTGTGTGTTTGTGTGCGATTCAGATGAAACTGCCAAGCTCGGTAGGCCAGAAGAAGATCAAGGCCATTGAGCAGATCCTGATAGAGCAAGGAGTGGGTAAGTCTGAATAAACATTTGCAGTCTGCTAACATTTCAAATTTACATTTTAATTTTTATATCAAATGTGTACAAATGGAAACTAGGACAGGCCAGCAGTAAGCTTACATATAGGAGCTATTTTTTGAACAACACTATCCAGGAGCATTGTTTACATACAGAACATCAGAGGTCTTGTCCTTGTGTTGAAGTTGACAGTTTTCTGAATCCATGGGAGGGTTTGCAAGACATGGCTTTTCATTTGCATTTTCCATACCAATGATTCTTACCGTATATCACCTCAGCAAGACCAGCAAGCAAGTTGCATAACAACAACTGCACTATCCAATTTGCATACTGGTTCAACCGCTCTGTAATGAACAGCTTACAGTTACAAACTAGTTCTCTGGTGTGTTTCAATCTGATTTGTATTTCCCTTTGTGTCTGCCAGATCTTAACCCCATGCCCACAGAGGAGATTGTTCAGATGTTCAATGAGCTGCGCAGCGACCTGGTGCTGTTGTATGAGCTGAAACAGGCCCACAGCAATTGTGAATACGAACAACAGATGCTGCGTCATCGCTATGAGGCTCTACTGAAGGCTGGCAGCGGAGGCTTGTGTCTTGGAACTACAGGTCCTGGACTAGCCTCCCTAACACAGGGTGGAGAGCTCAATGCCACCAACAGCACCACAGCAGCATCCACCCCCGGGGCTGAAGCTCAGTCCTGGCCCAGTGCGGACGACATCAAGGTGGAGGCCAAGGAGCAGATCATTGATGTTGTAGGAGCACCACTTACCCCCAACTCAGTAAGTCTGGACAGTTACATTTTAAACACTTTTTTCTCACCAAAATGTGGGTGAATTTATCTTTCTAGCAGAGCTGTTTTTAGGTCTTTTGAGACGTGACTTTAAAAGGCTGTTGAAGTGGTGATCGCTTGCTTGCCTTGCATCTTGCTTAAAACAGGGTTGACGGCAAACTTTAAAAAAAAATATTACAGTTGGTTCAATTGACAAATCATAACATATGAATACTAGTTATAATACTTGACAAAAACGAAAAGGATATTTTGATACCTAAAAAAAGTACTTAAATTTGCAATTTGTGCGTCGAAAAAACTACTGTAGGTACAAAATATGCAATGTGTCTGAACCAATTTATTTTATAATGAATGGCAAACTGCTGTCTTTTGTATTTAAAGCTTTGTCCATTTTATTTTGGCGCCAGCAGCTGCAACTTTGGTCATTGCTTGCGTCCTAGTTATGTTATTAATTTTTCAAGACTAAGTTCTAAAGGCAAAACTACTCAAGCTATTGACATTTTTTTGTTCAATATTCATGGGTCACCTTGTCTCCTCAGCTTTTTACCATCAAGTTTCAGGTCAAGTCGAGTCTTCAGGCATAGAAGGCTCAATGACATTATGTAGGACATAATGTAGGTGCAGATATTGAAGAAGTACCATTGCAACTACCTAAGGCGATCAACATTTTTTTACATTAATTATCTGAAATACATTTGAAGCTTAGAAGTCTGATGAGTGTATTATGTTAGAATAATTTTTTTTGTTGATCAAAAATCATGTCACCTGACTTAAGCCTGCAGCCGATAGCAGATGTTTTTAATGAGCGAGAACTCGTCATTACAAGCAGATCCGCTACCTTATTCACTTCTGACATTTTAAACACGGGGAACTTGTCATTATTTAAACGAACATTCACAATTTAGCAAACATGTTATTAGTAATATACTTTGGTTGCAAACTGGTCAAATAGTCTAATGAAAGCAGAAGTAGGAGGAAACCCCCAGTGTGACTGTTTTGTGTATCACTTTGCAGCGCAAACGGAGAGAGTCGGCATCAAGCTCGTCTTCAGTGAAAAAAGTGAAGAAGCCTTGATGAGTACAGGAGCACCAGCTGGTACACGGTGGAGGACAAAGGACCCTGATCACACTGAAGATGCCCGCAAGTTTTTTTTATGGTTGGACAAGAGGGACACAGGGGAAAGTAGGGCAAAACATATTTGTTTTATATGTGTAGGCACCCACACACACAACACACACACACACACACACACACACACACACACACACACACACACACACACACACACACACACACACCTTTTCAGCTACAAACGAGACCTCACCAAGCCCCAACCCCCCCCCAATCTTGCCCGCCCTGCATCGTTGTGACAATGGCAACAACTGAGTGACATTTCATTCCATTACAGCTCGTCTCCCTGCCTCCACCCTTGCTCAGCCTTAGATGAGGCAAGATCAACTGTAAATTGCCAAGCTGAGCTAATCGGGACACAGGCAAGAAGGTGGGAATGGCTTGGTAATTGGAATGAAAGAACATACTCTGGACCTCGAACCTCAGTGGTCATTTGACCCGACTGAGTTTTCTTTTTTCTTGTAGGCTAATCATGCCATAGTGTTTACTGGAAATGTGATTTTGTGTTAGCCTTTAGTACTCCCTGTAGCTCCCTCTCAACCTAGAGTGCACCCGCTCTCTCATAGATGGTGGTTCCCCTTTCTGCCCGGACTTTGTGTTGTACTAGTGCGGCTGATATGTGTGGTTTGTCCTCAGCTGACCTTGATGATTCATTAAACCTCATTGTTTAAAAAAAAATTAAAAAAAATCTTACTGCGTGTTATGCATGTTTATGCCACGGTGGTCCCTTTCTCCATTTTCGAGGATCTGACGCTCTTTCTCGGATAACATTTTAACTTGGTAATTATTCGTGTTGAATACACATTTGTCGGGGAAACTGTAGGATCATGACATTCTTACCTTACCTGTCATCAAAGTTAAGTGACAGCTAATGACTTCGTTAATATGATAATTAAGCAGTGATCATTCCTAGGTTGGCACACTCACTGGAACTTCATTAGGTTTCCTCCCTACAAAATTGCTAATTGCATGTCAATTATGTCGTTTTGCCTACTTAGACATTAATTTCTATGCACATTTTGAATAGGTTTTTCAAGAAGAGGGGAGTACTGGAATCTGGGCATTATGTGTGTATGAATCAATATAGATCTATATTAAGTAAAAAATTCAAGTTTTCATAAATATTTTGGTATGTTTATGTTCATCACATCTCTTGTTCTATAGCTGAAAATAATTCAATGGTCACTACTCACTATGATTACAAATGAAGGCATAAACCCATGATCTTGCCTTTGTTGATTTGACTCTATTTCTGCAAAATAAATAATTTACTTAAAAGCAAAGACTTATTATTAATATACCTTTGTTCTCTGAGCTGAATAAATCTACAAGAGGCACAGAATTCTGTGTTATCACCACAATCACAACATCTTCATTTACAGCTCTAATAATCTAATAAGAACTGCCCATGTTGCAGGAGTAAACCCATCCACACGCTGTAGGCCGTTTGATTGAGAGAGAGAGAGAGAGGAAAAGAGTGAGAGAAGGCAAGTAAACATGGGTAAAATGGATTCTCCGTGTCTATATTTCATGTTGAAAATTGGCTCATAAATCCAGTGGTTTGATCTATGGAACCCGTCGTTGGTTGAAAAAACCTCTGTAAATGTGTAATTTCTCCCTTGACAGAACACAGCCGAAAGGCTATCTTTCTTTTGCTTCCTCCTCCCCTCTCTCTCCCCCTTCTTTCTCTGTCTCTCATTCTGGCTCCCTCTCTCTCTCTCTCTACCTCTCTACCAGACTGCTGTTGGATTAATGCTGTGCTCCTTTCATGCTCCTCTGATATCTTCTTTTCATCACCGCTCATCCATTCATCAAAACTGGGGGCCTCTCTCTCCCTCTCTATCTCCCAGTATCTAAACCCATCTTCAGTTATATGGCAGGAATCTTGTAAGATAGGCCTCAAGAAAGTGGAGGTTATTAATAAATACTATTCTAAATTGAAAATAGGTGGGCTGGGATGCATCAGCAGCCATGTGTGAATGATAAAGACCCCATCTTGCTCCATCCAGGCTGCAGTGTACTTTCTGCAACACTGATGTGAAAAGCATGATGCAGAACACCGCGGCGCAGTGTCTTATAATGTGGTTGTGATGGCATCGAGATGGGATCTCTTTATCAGGCCAGGCTGAGGCTTTAATCATGGCCTAAGAGGTGCGCTGGCTGTTTATCATAATTGAACTGTATCCAGGCTAATCGCTGGCATACGTCACTGTCGAGGGGTCGCTCGGCCGCACCGGCAGGCGATGGCTGGCAGTGGTGATTGAACACACAGTTAAAAGAAAAGATGTGTACCGAGGGATAGAAGGCTGGAAGAGAGCGGTAATAGCAGATGTGATAGAAGCCTGTTCAAATACATGGCGCCTTGAGGTAATCGCTGATATGACAATGATTAGATTGTCGATGCCTCCCACTGTGGCACAATGCTTAATACCCATCATGTCACATACAATCACTGATTACTTCAAGGGGAAGAGGCAGGAATGGTGCAATAGGAGCATATGGATGTTGTCTGGATAATTCCCTTCCTCAGCATGGTATTGAGCTTTTTCTACATGGGCCACTAGAAACGTCCAAAACACATGTCCACCTCCATGTCCCACCTCCATGTCCCTCTCTCATCTCCATGTCTCTCTCACTTTGACTTTCACCTCCTCCGGTATTCAGGTCACCTTGAGGGAGAAAACTTTTAATCATTGCTCCACATCAAATTCACCTGTGCCCCCCTGGGATTAGTTGAAACTGCAGGTCAAAAAATCACAATCACCCACAGCGCCAGACAGTTGAAGTAATTTCTACTGGATTTTTTTTTTTTTTTACTGGTGGAGGAAGGCCTGCGACAACGCAAACCCAATCACTTGCGCTAAGCAGTGCTTACAGCTAGGCATTAACCCCACTGTCCACTCTTCCACATTAAAGCCCTGGGGAGGCAGAAGAGAGTGGAGTGAAGTTGAGTAGAGCTGAGAGAGTGCGACTAAATCTAGACTTCCTAAACCCCGCTGCTGTCGGGAACATCTCCGGTCAGGTGTTGTCTTTCAAGGTGTCCTACCTAGAAAAGAAGGAACTTGGCACATTGTTAATGACATAGAAAGTTGTTAGAAGAACAGGGATTTCCTTGTGTGGTAGTGTCAATAACTAGGTGGATTCAGGTGAAATATTTGAAACTTGTTTATTTTAATCTATCAAGAAAATAAAAGATTTACTGGCTGCAAGTAGTGAAACTCAAATGTATTTATTCTTACACATGAATAGCCCGATAGGCCACATTGACATACTATCAGCCTCAGAATTTGTCAATGGTAAAGTGTAGGCAATCAATATGACTAGAGCGGAGAGGATCTACAGAGTTTTGTGATAAATCTGTTTTCGGGGTAGATTATACATTTTTGATTAGTGGTGTTTTAATGATGTCCGATTTATATAGATTTCTTAACCAGGTGATGCACAACGCATTGATATGGTGAAACAAGGCTAACCATAAAATTACACATAATATTACACATGTCCAGAGTAGAGTCATCAGCTCGTATGTGTATCCACATATACAGTATGGGGACTTTTATTTTATTGTCTGTCCTCGCTAACATGATGTAGAGAGCGGGGTACAAAAGGATGAGCCGAGTGGTGGTGTGCTCAAGTCAGAGCTGTGATTGCATGCGGACTATAAACAAAATCGGGTTGGACAGATCAGCTCCACCATCAGCCCTCGGAAACAAACCGCTTTGACTTGATTTGTCAGCGAGAGACAGAGAGGCCTCTGAACAATATGTGACAGAGTTTCCTCGGCTAACCAGTGCAGCCAATGTCCCTCTCTTCACCTGCACAGACACACACAATTCTGAAAAAAAAAATCCAATTTACCATGCGGATCCACAGCTGTCACGGCAAGGGAATTAAACATTACCCATAACTCACTGGGGGGTGAGCAGGTCAGCGGATGGCAGGGAATCTAGCATCACTCTGGGGTGCAATAACAAAGGATTTTAACCTCTGACTCCTTCACTACAGGGCTGCTGGCAGAAGAACATCCTCCTCACCAACAAGTTTTCGCCACGCTAAGTTAACAATCCCTAGTTTGAGATGACGACTCAACTTCTTGATATACACACCTTACTACTCATCGCTCAAATTTCACCTTAACACACACAGGAGGACATGGGGGGAACTGTCAGCTATAAATGCAATGCTTTCCACCCTGCAGGAGCAGTTTCCTGTGATGCTTCATATATAGGGGGGGTTGCTGAGATCCTGTATAGCTGCTAGCGTCCCAGTGTCATCACCCACACACAGGCTGACTGCTTGCTTGCCCGGCTGGCTGGCTGGCCTGCCACCACCACCAGAGCCTCAATTACCTGACTGACGTTTCATTAGCGCCTGCAGCTGATCCCAGTGGCTGAGAGGCAGCGGGGCGCAGAGGAGCATGGAGCCAAAGAGGGAGAACCAGCGGGGTGGAGAAGGAAGGCTTCGGCGCGTTACATACTCAGGCGCTGTCAGAGTACAGCCGCACAGCACACTCATTACATCGCAGTCATTTAGTGCACAGTCTCATTGAGCTGGACGTCCTATTCCAAAATAGGGCTGCATGACTGGGGTTTTACCTGCACGGTGACAATAGTTTTTTCCTTGGCATGACATTCACAAACCTGGCCCCTGGATTGTTGAAGGTTGTCCGTGTGCTTGCACTTGTGATAGGGAAGTTAGAAGCTCAAAGGGTTTTGGAGACAAATCAATTGTGTGTGGTGCTCCGATCAGAGGTTTATGTCTTTGTTTGTGTGCTTACATGTGTGGAACCATTTATGTGTGTGTGTGTGTGTGTGTGTGTGTGTCCTGTATACATACCTGGGTATGTGTGTGTGTGTGTGTGTGGCCTCTCCATCCTGGATGGGGGTTAGTTCAGGCCATGTCAGCAATGATCCCGGGTGGAGCTGAAGGGGCTTAGTAGTGAGACCCTGGACCTGAGCCTCTCCACAGAGCCCACGCTTGGCTGGCCTCTCCTTCCCATTTGTCATCCTGGGCCTGTAAGAACCCCCAGAGAGATTAGGGGCAGAGCAGAGAGACTGGAGGAGTAGCAGGAATAAGAGGATCAGTTAGGCTATAAACACAGACAAGCTTGTGTCTCTCACCCACTCTGGCGCGGTGACAGTTTGTAATGGCTGTCAAAAGTTTGCTCAGTGTGCCGTACATCTCCCTCCTAAAAGGACTCCGGATGACGTGAGTGGCCAAAATTGTGTTGTGTTGTGCCCCTTGTGTTCGGCAAAAACAGCACAGGTATATAAAAATAAAAACAAACTTTCATTGGTTTGATCTGCTGCCCGTGATGTGAAAAGCGGGTTCGACATGGACATTATACAAGAGAGTTAGGTGTATCGACCCGCACTGACGCAAGCTAATGAACAGTGACCCCGGTGCAAAACAGAAAATGCAAAGGCTTTCCTATAATTAGAATTCTGTGGCGCAAAGACCATTAGTGGAATCCTGAGAGCTCCTTCATTTCCATATTTTTGAATATTCTACTTAATTATTATGCAGAGGGAATAGTGAGGTAGATGAGAAGTTTTAAGAAAGCCTCATAAAGTCCTTATTAGGAGCAGAGGGGATTAATGACAGTTAATATGAGGGCAATCAAACATTTAATGCAAAGGCCCTCCTGCAGGCAAACAGTATTTAAATTAGTCAATTAGACATTCATTATCTACAAAGCCTATTAGTGGAGTCAGATCTGCATGAATGTTGGGGCGGAGAATCACTCTCCTCTCAAAACGCAACTAATGAAATATTGAAAAAGTTAACAACTCAGACATGGAATAGGTAGACATATTGATTGCTAGAGGGCTGGTTCCATGTTGTCGTCGAATCAGGAGAGGATGCACGATATCCACTTGAGATTGTCTCATACATCATAATTACTGAGTTAACATGATCTCTCCTCCCAATTAGCTGTGTAGCATTGTGGAAGTAGAATGAGAGAGGGCAAACGGGGAAGCCCTCCCATTGTCCATTATAAAATCAGATACTACAAGTGGATATCTCCGGTCTTACTGTAAGTGCCTCTAAATAATTTGTATGCTAACAAACCACCTTCAATTATTTGATAGAAAACAGATATACACAAAAACATACATATTCTGCAGAGGATGAGTTGAATAATGTACCAAACTATGCATATACATCATTGTCAGGACCTCCCTTGCTTTTTCTTTCTTTCTTTCTTTCTTTCTTTCTTTCTTTCTTTCTTTCTTTCTTTCTTTCTTTCTTTCTTTCTTTCTTTCTTTCTTTCTTTCTTTCTTTCTTTCTTTCTTTCTTCCCCCCCTGCATGTCTGAGCCTCCTCTCTTGTCAGCTGCCCCAGCACACAATTACTGTGTGTGATTGCTATCAGGCGGGACGGTCGGGGAGGCTCCCAAATTAGGGGCCTAAATAGGATTTCCTACATGGCGAAGGGCACAGGCCTGGACATGGTAATGAAAGCCTATACATCACAATCAGGCCGACAATCCTATTCATACTGCAACACATTACTCTCACTCCTCATAATTATAGAGGGGTGACAGACGGGCCTGTGAGGCACGGTGGAGGAGGTGCAAGAGAGGCAAAGGTTTGTGTGTGTGTGTGTGTGTGGGGGGGGTTACTGGGAGGGTGGCTGAGCAGTGTCACCGTTAGTTTCGAGAGGGGCTTCTTCTCTCCGCTTCTTTTGTGATCTCTTGATACCTGGAGTGCCCGGATGAGTGGTACTCCACTGGGTTCAATTCTACATAGTGCCGGTGTGCGAATGCAGCCACCAATAGATCTGTGTAATTAGAGAAAGAGAGTTCTAATTTGGGCATTTTCTCCCAACGGGGAAGATTCTTCCAATGGGACACTGACCACATCTTCCATTAGGCTGACTGACATGCACACACACACACACACACACACACACACAAACACCCTCGTGCACACAGGGTGATGTGATGAGATGTGAGAGGGACAGCTTTGCGATCAATACCATGGGCAGGAATCAGCGATGGGGAGAATAAGACAATGGCCTATCAGATTGAGGTTGACTTCTCCTTGTATGTGTGGCAGGCCTGTGACAATAGATTGGCCCAGAAATCCGATGGCACTCGCCGACAAGAAGAAAAAAAAGGAGACAGATGAAAAGAAAGATTGCTAATGCTCTTCAAGCAGGCATTTTAATCTGTGACAGAGGAGGGATTTGGTGAAAGCCATTATCACACAGCTACCCCCCACCCCACTCCCATCCCCTCCACCTTCCCCTTTTCTTTTTTGATAAGACATCCTTATCAGACTGCTTCGGGTAGAATGTGTGTGTGTGCATACGCGTCCACCACATCTTTGCATGTGTTTGTGTTGCAAAATGGGATATTCCAAATGGGATTTATTGGACCTAAGAAAACCCCTGACTGTGTTAATGTAAATCACCTTAAGAACTCAGTCAAACGCAAAGTGGATTCAGATCACAATAACCCACTCCGCCGGACAAAGTAACAACCATGACAACGAGGAAACATGAGGCACATTGTAACATCTGTTCCATTATAAGGCCTGAGGGGAGAAGCCAACTTGGTTGTGTGTGTGTGTGTGTGTGTGTGTGTGTGTGTGTGTGTGTGTGTGTGTGTGTGTGTGTGTAGAGCATACAGCAGGATGGGTTTAACCATCAACACCACCAAAACAGAGGTTATTTGTCAATGGAGTGCCAGCCCCCCTTCCACTGTGCCTGTCTTTACTGTTGCTGATGAACAGCTATCAGTGGTACCGTCATTTAAATACCTGGGGAGTATGCTCTCCGATGACTGCAGCATTGATGAAGAGGTCCAAAACCGCATCAGGCAAGCGTCTGCTGCCTTTGGTAGACTGCGACACCGGGTCTTTCAAAACAAGGACTTAAACCTCCACACCAAGGTGTCTGTGTACCATGCTGTCTGTATCAGCACTCTGCTGTATGGCTGTGGGGCTTGGGTCACTTACAGCCGCCACCTCAGGTCCCTGGAGAACTTTCACATGCGCTGTCTGCAGCGTATCCTTGGCATCACTTGGCGTGATCATATTCCTCATTCTGAAATCTTCGCGAAGACCAACTGTAGAAGTATTGAGGCTCTGGTCACCCAGCACCAGCTGAGATGGCTTGGACATGTGGTGAGAATGCCCCAGGACCGACTGCCCCGCAGAGTGTTGTACGGCCAGTTAAGTCATGGCCAACGCTCGGCTGGGGGGCAGAAGAAGCGCTACAAGGACCAGATGAAGACCACATTGAAGAAATGTAACATCAGCCCTGAGGACCTGGAAGTTACTGCTGCTGACCGCACCACATGGCGGCAGGTGTGTAAGGAGGGGATCCGTAGGCTGGAGGAGGACAGGACAGCCAGGAGACAGCAGAAGAGGGACAGGAGGAAAGCTCCTGTGGAGCCCACAGTGTCTACTGACACATTTACATGTCCTACTTGTCAGAGGTTATGTAGGTCTAGGATTGGGTTGTATAGCCACATTAAATCTCATAGATGGATGTGGAAAAATGGGGATGGGTAGTATGGGCATTGTCACTACCTGGAGCTTACTAGTACGGAGCCTGGGTCTGTTGAAGGTGGCTATGCTATTTTTTAGGCTGTGTTAGCCATGTGATAGGATCTGTAGAATCGGCATTGACACTACCTGGAGCTTGTTTGTACAGAGCCTGGGTCTGTTGAAGGTGGCTGTGCTGTTTGGGCTGTGGTAGCCATATGATAGGATAGGGAAAGTAAAGTAAGTAAGTATGTTTTGTTTATTTAAAATGTTTTTTTACGAAAAGGTTAAAAGTGGACGTCATCATCGAAATCGATGGACAACCAAGAGAGAGAGAGAGTGTGTGTGTGTGTGTGTGTGTGTGTGTGTGCGTGCGTGCGTGCGTGCGTGCGTGCGTGCGTGTGTGCATGTGCATGTGTGTCTCGCCTGCAGCTGCAGAGATACCTCTCATCTCATGATCACATCACAAGCTTTGAGAGAGAGAGAGAGAGAGATGAGATGATGATGGTGTCTGCCCACTCAGGTCACATACTCACCCCTGGAAACTTCTCCACTCTGTCAGCTGGACCAGGTGCAGGACGTTGTGTGTGTGTGTGAGTATGTGTGTGTGTGTGTGTGTTGGAGGCAGCAGATGGAAAGATGTGCTTGAGATGACTCTTCCTGATGTAATGGACTGATAGAGGTTATCTGTGTGTGTGCGCGTGTGGCCGGCCGGAGTGACAATGTGTGAATGCATGTAGTGTATACATGCTTACATTCCTGTGAATGTATGTGTATATATGCATATGTTTACACATGTGTGTGTGCGTGAGTGTTTGTGTGTGTGTGTGTGTTAGACAGCAGCCTATATCCCCACTTAGAGCGTGTGTGTCTCCTCCACATGGTGTCTCTTCTGTGATCAGGACAATCCATCAGGCCTTGCCGCTCATTAATCACCAGACAGACACACTTGCACACACACACACACACACACCTTTGGGATCAGGGCAGGCAGTGATGAACAGCAGAGGAAGTTTAGTTGAGCACTCACATCTGCACCATAAGAGCATGTCAGCGAAGGCAACACAACAACAGCACATGTCCATCCATGGACATGACCATGGCCTCAAATGGCTTCTGGAAGAGACAAAATACTACACCTCCATCTGTATTCCAGTTTTTTCACTGTTCAGTGTCAAGACTTATTCTTCTTTTATCTCCATGTGTCTTACACAACCCAGTACACTGCTTTAACACACCCAACTTTATCTAAGTGTAATACTTAATCACTCTTGTACCATTTTGGAGGGTTTAAAGTCAGATAAGTGGATTACATGCTGCACTCTGTTGTCTGTCCATGCCCTCCTGGATGACATACTACCTGTAAATATCATCAGGAATTTTTAAGTCTATTGTGGCTCCAAATTTATATCACCCCTCTATTGCGTCCTATGGACAATTATTGTCCATAGGACGCAATAGAGGGGTGATATAAATATATATTATAGACTATTATTGTCCTAATTTCTACTGCTGTTATAGGTCTTTGTCACTTGATTGTCCATCATTGGAGATTTGTTGTAGTGACTGTTGTTGTTGCTCTAAATACTAAGTTGAGGAGACTTCAATTTGAGTAGGTCACCGCTGGATAGTTGATGCCACCATTACAACCCTGGAGTCCTCTTTGCCTCTGTGCTCGTCTCAAGTATCCACTCGCAGCCCTTTACTATGGATCATCAGATCAGAGCTGAGCAGTCCTCCATAGAACCAGCGTACTGGCTAATTTACTATTGATCCTGGCCCATAGGCCAATTTCCACTTGTGTTTGGTTTGGGACTACAGTTTCGGTCACGCTCCGTCTCTCCCTTAGGAGCCAGGGAGGAGCCCCTGCCACTCTCTTATCAGGCAGAGAGCACACACACACAAAGAGTGTATGGGATAGGGAGAGATGGTGGGGAGTGGTACTAGCTTGCAGAGAAAGGCAGAGAGGTCATTAGTGGCTGGTGATGAGTTCCAGAGTTTGAGAGAAAGCAGAGTGTTATGTGGCCGCGGGACCTGAAGAACTGGCCGTGATTGGTTCCTTTAGTGCAAATCTTTGTGCTAGGAATATGTGGATTTGTTGAAATTCAACCAACACATAGACGAGAAATACAGAGCTGTCCATGGTGCTGAAAATACTTTACATATTGAAGGGCAAGGCCAGTTGTTCCATGAGGTCATCAGCTGTGTGAGCTTGTGTGTGATGAGCTGATGTGACTTGGGAGATTCATTAGGATTGTGTCACTAAGTAAATGTGCGTTAGCACACACACACACACACATATGCACATGCACACGCACACGCACACACACACACATACACACACACAAACATACAGCGGGGGATGCTTCAGACTGAGATCAGACCTGTCCACTCCTCACAATCCTCTTTACCCTTATCTACAGTATTTACTCACCTCTCACTCTCCACTGCTGCTGTCTCCGCATGTCGTTTCCATCTGCCCCCACAACCCCCAAACACACCCTCTCTCCTCTTTATCTATCCACCTTTCACTCTCCATCTATCCACCCTTTCCCTGCCTCTCTCCCTGTGCCTGTCTGTCCTGCCTCCCCCTCTCCAGCTCCCCTCTGTCTCTCTTTTTCTTTCTCCCAGTAACAACATTCCCTGCACTAATTGCAATTCTGTCAGCAGGTAAATGCTTTGTGACCAGTTGCTGACAGTCACGCCAGCCAGCCCCCAGGTTGCCACTGACAGTCATTGTGGGGCAGACAGGAAAGCCTCGGCAGCGTTGGCAGTCAGTTAGCAGGCAGTGTATATGGATGTGGCCTTTCAGCTGAATAGTGAGACTCCAACTGTCTGCTAGTGTGTGACACTTGCATTACCCCGCCACAGAAAAAGGTAGACAGCCATGGAACAGCTGGATAATACACTGTCTGAATGACGATACACTCTACCTCTCACACACTTTGCTTCTCACCTCGTCTCTGGGCCTATGACAACGCCATCTTGATACTGTCAGCTTATAGGAGCCAGCCAGTGTGACATGTCAGCACTCACACATTGATTGTTAGGGTTGATGATGAATGATGGATTAGAGGGGATACAGGGCTAACACTCGTATTTTTATCCACACAACTGCAACGCTTGTCATGCTTGAATCTATTAACTCACCGTCAATCAAAAGATACTTTTGTTACTGTCCAAAATATGTTTTAGCAAACACGACATTGAATATACAGTATAGAGTCAGCCTTAGCATAGCTCCTTGACGACCAGGCTGGGCTAATTAAAGCAGGCTGTTGACAGTTGTCAGTGTGACCCTTAGCACAGCACTCCCCCGGGGGTCCTGTTAGCATGCTAATGCTAATCCCCAGTGACGGGGGACAGGGCATGGCTGTCCCCTGCAGTGCCTACTGTTGTGACCACAGGATGTGTCAGGACAGGCACAGTGATGTGCAAACATGGAGACGTCCCCATGTGCATGTCACACATGTGTAATTAGAAAATGCGGGCAGCGGGAAAGCTTGAGGGGACAGTTATTTTGTGGGGCCACTTGATCTGTGTTCCCGACACAGCTCTGAAAAGAGCAGTCTGCGCCTTAAACAGAAGATAAAAGAGCAAGTGGTTTCACAGGCTTTAATGCGACGCTTCGCCCCATGTAAGCTCTGAAGGCATGTTTGAGATGTGATGTGAGCAGATTCACAAAGAAAAAGAGCAACACAGGTTTACACAAAACACAACCACAAACCAGTTACCGTTTAAACTGAGGAGAGAGCTCCTACACCTGTCTGTCAGTCTCTCTAGCTCTCTCTCTTTTCTCCTCTCCAAGGGAAGGTCAAGGACACATGCATATTCATGGAGGAGCCTGGCACAGGATCGATGGCTTTTAATTGTTTTCTCTTGGTTGGTGGAGGGACGTGCCAGTGTCTATTGATCTGTTTGAGCAGAGGCCACTCACAGAGCACGACTGAGAGACCTTTACCTGACTGAACACCAATAGGGTGTGTGTGTGTGTGTGTGTGTGTGTGTGTGTGTGTGTGTGTGTGTGTGTGTGTGTGTGTGTGTGTGTGTGTGTGTGGACGGGTGGACGGGCTGGGGAATGTGAGGTGATTAGGATTTTGACACACACAAACCCACAGGCTGCACAAAAGGGCCTCATGGGGCTTGGAGGTAGATAGACATGCACAAAGGTGACACACCACAACAGAGACAAGGGAAACATAGAACAAGGTTTGCTCGGTGGGGATTTTAATGAGATCACTTAGAGTGAATGAATAAATACATTCCCACATGGGTTTATAAGACACTACTTACTCACATAGAGGCAAGCAAAACAAACATGCAAACGTGTGTAAAACATTTAACTGACTATATACTATATTTTCCAGCGGTTGAAAGAAAATTAGTAAATTTCTTTAAGTACTGCACTCAAGTACATGTTTAAGGTATTCGTGATTTACTTCATACCTTCATTGTATGCTACTTTACACTTTTACTTTATTTCGAAAACTATACGCATAATACTTTTAGAATTTATTACACTATACAATTTTACACTGTAAAATTATGATCTTGAAAGGTATCATGTTTTGTTACATTCAACATGGTTTATAAAGCGGTTCAAATTATAACCATGCCACCATCTACGACAAGTAGTCTACTGTAAATTACATTTACCCTTTGATGCATCGGTATATACAATATAATGATGTCATTTTTTACAATATATCACTGTAAGGCCATAATAGGAACTTTTCTTTGAGGTCATAACAAACATGTTGTATATACAGTATTTGCGCCCCCCATGATTTATTTTATATATTTTCTTTGCATATATTTCAAAGCCTATTGTTCGTGTTGACTTGCTTCACTGCCTTTGTTGGCTCTTTGGCACCAAAAAATAGATAATCAGAATAGCAAAAATAGGACACTCATAAAAACATTGCTCCATAGCTTTACTAGAGGCTAAAAAATCTACAGGATGCCTGTAAGCAAGGGATCTGAATAATTATTTCACCACTGACGCTTGTATGTAGTGTTTTTTCCAATTGGGATGTTGACTTTCCTCAAAGATCATGATGAGTTGAATATGGGAATGTAAATCCATTTAGTTCTCTTCCAAATCACTCAAAGGACAATTCCTTCCTTCTCTGAAGACTGAATTGAAATGTCCAGTCAACTGCAGCCAGATTTTAAGTGAACACATATACATTGTCCTCTGATCAGGTTAAGGGTTACACATGTGCCTAATAACAAGTGTTCTTCTGACCACTTTTCTTAAAATTATAAAATAATAACGAAACCTTTGGATAACAATTTGTATTGAAAACATTCTTAATGCTTGAACTTTGACACTGTTTTTATGGTTTTAAGAAAACATTTACATTCCAGTGTTGACATTGAGAATAACAGATGAATGTGTTCACCTGCCCGTCTCCCCTCTTTCCCCTCTGCCAAGATTATCCCCTTCAGAGGCCTCCTCTCTCATTTATTCTTTTGTGGCCGGCTGAATTTGTCAATTTGAACAGGCAAAGTTGGGAGATTGGTGGCAAGTGGGGGGTAAAAGGAGGGTGCACGGAGTGGAATGGAGAGGAAGAGAGGGAGCGAGAGAGACAGAGAGAGAGAGAGAGAAAGATAAAAAGATTGTGACAGTCATCCATTTGACCCAGGCCGTTGAGTGAGAGCAGTCTGGCTTGTCAAATCTCTGTGCTAACAGTGAATAGCCATATCTGTGCAGAGCATAGAAGGGTGTCATGCACAATGGTTTCATGGTTCAGGATAAGGCTGGATAAAGCCATTGGCTGGATGACAGACAGACAGACAGACAGAATTTAAATTTTCCTCTCGCTCTCTTGTTACTGTCTTCTTGACCTGGGAATGAGAAGCATGCATACTCATTTCGACCGAGTCTTCCTGTTTATGTGAAAACTGACTGTATTTGAAGGAGTGGGAAACAGTTTCTTGCTCACAGATGAAACCTTGTACCCTCCGATCACTGAACAATGAAAACCCTCCACCCCTGCCCTCCTCCTCCTTCTCCCTCCACTACTCTGTAATATCCTCCGAATCCACACACGCACAGGACCTATTACCAGCTCATTAGCCCCAAATCATCCAAGCATTAGACTCCAGCCCCACCGACAATAGCTCAGAGAACAGGGCCTCTTTTCTCTCAGGAGTCAGGGGTTAAGTTACCAATCAAAATAGCCAAGGAGATGTATTGAGACATTTTAATATTGGCCATTGTGGGAGCGCTACATTTTTTTAATCTCTCACTGGCACTGCTGCCCCCCAAGGCAACTCAAATAGCGGTCTTCAAGGAAGGGAGGGGGGTTCTGTGTTCAAAGAATTGATGTACCCTGTGGCATTTGGATAATTGTGTTGGAATTGCCGCCACCTTGAATGGTTTTCACGCTGATCGCCCTTTCTTCATTTTAGTCTTTTGCTTTACCTGGACATAAAAATGTTCCTGTTCGCTCCCCACCAAATGTTGGATTTTGAGGTCGCACTCCAGTGTCCCTTCCCCTTTTAGATCCCTCAAACCAATCTGCTTCAAATGGAAATAAGAGCTAAGCTGCGTACACTATACGAACCAATATAGTGAGAGTGCTGCTAACACAGTCTCCTCCTGGACAAAGTGGGCCAGGTGTTGCTGCTGCTGCCGCGCCACAGTTAATATCATGTAAACCACCAGAGGGGGCCAATGATGAAGACTGGGCCAAAAGAACTGTCTGCAAACTCCCCACCAAGCAGGCATGTAAGCTCACAACACTGTTTTACATGTTTTACAATTGGAAAGCAGATTATTTCCATCTCACCTGTCAGGTCTTCCTTTCCTCCTCTTTATTTCCTCCTTCTTCACAGGGTATGGGCTTCCTCATCATCCACACACACACACACACACACACACACACACACACACACACACCAAACCCCCATCTCGGTGGTCCTGTCTTCGCCCAGAGTTCAGACTAATGACTAGTGACAGTCCACTGAGAGGAGCGAGCTGTTTGCAGTCAGCAGTGCGTTTGTTGGTAATTATTTTCCAGAGTGTCACATTAATGTTAGCCTTGTGGCGGTGAGAGAGGACGAGGGCCCCGGCTGGCTGGATTGGGCGAGGGGAGAGGATAAAGGGTGTGATGTTTGGCGGCGGGCAGCGTCGTGTTTATCTGTGTATATGTGTGGATGGAAAATGGTGGTGGTGGGTTGAGGACACAGGCTGTCACACTGCTCTTTCCTCGTGGCCTCGTGGCTACATAGGACTAAAGATTAAGGGTGGGAGTGTGCGGTAGAAGAAAAAGGATCGGTGTACATTATCCCTACGGCTTTTCCACTCCCGTTTCTGTCCTTGACTCAATATTTGTCTAGAAGGTATTCAAGATATTCAAATTTGTTTCTTTTTCTGTCAATATATCTTGTGAAAAGTCCCAAAACAACAATACATTTATACTCCAAGCCAAACATTGTGTAAATAGGGAACCTATGACTTAAGTCAACAATTTAAGGGACATTTTGTGATTTGTGTCATTTTTGGTTGAAGAAATACAGTGGTAGTTTCTCATGATAAGGACTAAACATCCTGTCCCACCACTAAATTTAATTTATTTTTTACCCATTTATTTGCCCCTGCATTTACTCACTCCTAGACTCCCCAAAATGCCCTTGCATCCCATAGGAAACAAACAGGGATTCATATCCTCGCACAGTGTGCTCAGTGGAGCTTTTAGGCAAAATCAAAGCATTTTAAAATGTTACATTTGTGACACACTTTTGGAAGAATAACATCTTCAGTATGAACAAATAGACGTGGAGCCACGGACACGTCAGGAGGACTGAGAGTTCAGGTCTGTTCATAGGATTTGTTGACAGAGAAATTCATTCTTTAAGTTTTAATGTAATTGATCACTATGTTCCCTGAAGTCTCACAGCATTCACTGCTTATTTTCTATCCCTATTGAATATTGAGCCGAGGTCGCAACTACTTTAATCCACAGCATTCTGTTGACAAAACTGTGTTCAGTTCAGGGAATTTAACTTCAGCAGTGTAGAGACAAAGTTGAGTACATGCAAACAGTATCGGCCCGCTGACACGGGTGTGCTGTGAATGTGTAAACATACAGGATATTGGTGTGAGTGTGTGTGTGTGGGGGTGTGTGGTGGGGGGTGGTCACCAGCCCCTTAGGGAGGAAGCGATCAATGATTGAGACCATAATGCACCTCTCTGTATTCCTCCTCACATTCACGCTCACTGGCTGCTTTGGGGAGCTGTCACACACACACACACACACACACACACACACACACACACACACACACACACACACACACACACACACACACACCCTTCCACTTTCTCTCCCACGCACACACACATTGTCACATGTTCGACAGCTCATCTCTCACACGTTCCCCTCCACTCCATCTTGTAGCTGTCTGGTCGATGGCCTCTCCCTCTGTCTCACTTCCACTGCCCAGTCTTTGGCAGCCTGCTCTGCTCTGGTGCTGTCTCTCCCTATGTTAATATAGTAGCTAACCTCTCTCTCCATAGCACTGCTAGCAGACAGTCTCTATGTTGATATACTGAGGAGTTGTGCGGCACTCTGCAGCACAACTACTACCATACTGACTCCAGAGAACTGAGCACTCTTCATCTCCACCGCCGCTGCTGCTGCCACTGCAAAGGATCCTGCTGGGGCACTTTGTCCAGCAGGTTTAAATCACTTAAAAAACAACAACAATTATTCTGTATTCCTTTTGTATTTGAGGGAATAGGGGAAATCATGTGGATTTTAAAGGCAATCTGCTGTGGTGATTGAGTCTCACAGCAAAAGGTGATTATAACTAATTGGCGTGTGGAAATGATTACATCAGTAACTTAGTTAACTTTACTCCATGCCCCAAAAAACAGGAGCTGGGAATGAGAGGAGGAGAGTCTGAAATAAATAAAGACGACTCTTTACTGTTCACCACTCCAATTACGCACTGCGAAAGTTAAAAGACTCCTCTGATGACCCCTGGCATCGTAATGAAAGGAGTGGAGAACTCTCATCATGTGGATTTAATTTTTTTCAACTCATCTCCTACTTGTTGCTGATTTGACTACATACAGACCACAGAAAACTAATCTGTACAATTGAAATGGGAATACAATTGCTTGAAAATGACTAAAAACTCAAGTTAATGTCACATAAAAAAAAAAATCTGTGAGACAGTACGAAGGAACGTGACCAATCAAAGCAGAAAACGTCATGAATTAAGACGTTGTGCTCTATGTATGTGAGTGTATATGTGACCGTATGGCAGTCAAGAGGACAGCCAAGTGACTCACCTCCTGCCAGAAAATGAAGACATACAATTAACATCGTATCCCATCATCCTCAGCTGAGCGGGCAGGCCTGTAATTGGCTGGCTGACCAGCCTGCGTGGCTCCGGGTGGCAATTTATTCTGGGAGCCATGCAGTTTACCCAGGGCGGCTAACGGCCCCTGTGCCATAACCTGGCTGAGGCAGCGGGGACATCATTAACACTTCACTGGGCCTGCAGGACACACACCCATCATTCACTACACACCACCCACTAGCCAGAAGAAATAATAATCACAATGTCAATGGAACCACTTGTAGTGAGTGGTGTACACTGATCAGCCGGCCAATTAGGACCGTTTTTTTATATTATTATTTGAGCATGTCCTTGTAAACAACAGTTTCCTATATCATCTCTGACTGTTAATTGTGAAACAAAGGCTGTCCTGGCACTGATCAGATTTGAATCAGGAATCCATCTCATATTAGTTCTGTCTTGTTTGAGCCTTGACTATGAGTTTTTCTGTTTGACAGTGTGTGCGGTGGCATGCGGTTGTCTAACCCCAAAACAATGTGCGAGGTTGAGGGTGCTCTCTAAGTATAAGGGTAATGACCTTGCCTTGTCACAAGCAAGACATGTGCTAGGCGCTCCCATATTGGTCAGAGGGCAAGACTGTTACAGAGTCAGTCTGGACTCTGGTTTATGTGTCCATTTAAAGGTCTGCATCTGCTGTCTGGCCCTCCACCTCCTCAACAACTGTCTCTAGGTGTGAAAGAAGGACACACATGGAAGGCTCCAATCCCAGGGATCCCTTTAGGGATGTTCGGGGGAAAGATAAACTGTCCAGGCTAAATCTTGGTTCTCTTCGGTCTTAGCTAGGTAAGGTAGACAAGAGAGTCAATGTTTATTTTTATATCCCAATTATCCAATGTGGTTTCAGGCAGAGGTTAGCACAGTGATTTCCAGCTATGGCTCCCCACAAGCCTCTTCCATGAGTCTCCTTCTTGGGTGTGATATTCCCAATTCACTCATTTTCTATCTCAGGAATCTTTCTTGCTCTCTGATTACACACATGCAGACACTTACTCAAACACACACACATACAGGCTCACAGCCAAATGGCTGTTCATTAAAGACAGGGACCTGAGGGGAAGCAATCGTCTGAGAGACGGAAATTGCGTGTCACATTAGATTAGCAGTGTAAAGCCTCTGGATTGGCTCGGGGGAATAAGGAATTATTTCAATTACATTATTTCAAAAAGTCTTAAAGCAATACCAATACCGATAAAAACAAATTAAGAGTGATTTGGGCTGATTCTTGACTCTCTGAGCTGTGCTTTCTGACAATGTGCTGGAAATCAGATATGAATAATGTAGATATTAGGCTGTGCGTAATGTGTTGGATTTGAAAGGAGATTATCTGTGACAAATAATACCATTGGTTTGCATTGTGTCTCATCAAAAGAGAATATTCCCACATGTCAGTCACACACACAGGCTGGAGACTGTACGGCTTCCGTGAGCCACAGAGGGGAGGATAACTCCATCAACTGCCATTCACAGTAACACAGCAGGGATGCAAGCACACACCCGGGGAAAGTGATGACTTGATATGTAAACTTCTATACTTAATTAATTGAATTTAAACTGTTTAACATGGAAAGTCCTCATATAGTGTTTAATATATGTTCTTAATAAGTGGCTCTGGATCTCAAAATATCAAGGTTTATAATTCTGGCATGCTTACAATATACATGTATAGACAAATAAAATACTGACCAGAATAAGAAAAAAATATATAGGTTTCCATCAAGTATGTTCTAATTAAATCTATAATTCAAGGTATGTGGCACCTGTCTGTAACAAAATGTTTCTCATTTCTCAAAAAGACTGAGTAATGTATTTTTTCTTTTGACTCAATTTCATTGAAACATATGCATCTATAGCCAGGGCAAGGAATTGAATGTGTCCATCGCAGGCAGCGCGTCTCGGGGGGGGGGGGGGGGGGGAGGCTCCAGAGACAGAGGGCAGGGAAAGAGGGAGGGATGAGGAGGTGAGGGGGGTCTGTCACACACGGAGCGCGTGAAGGGGAGACCAACACACAGCCATGCAGTCCACTCACTCACTGATGCCCTGAACACCGCTACTACACCTCCCCAAACTCCACACACGTCTCAGCGTTAACTCACTTGCTTAACTCACTCGCAACATCTGGAGGACTGGAAAAAGCCGACGCTGCCCTACAGTTGCACGGCTCTTTTTTTCTTTCTTCCTTTGCCCCTCTTTCCTGCGCGACCAGGAGAAAGTGCCTGCGTCCTTGAAATAAGAAGTTGAAAGAGAGAGAGAGAGAGAGGGAGAGAGACAGAGTCGCGTTAAGGAGAAGTACATCTCGCTTTGGGTAAAAGGTAAGTGGCGGCTGATGGTGTGTGATAACGCAAGTGATTACTGCTTCATTTGTCTTAATTGGCTTGATTGGTTATCTGATTGCCATGAGTTCTTCTGGGCTTTGGGGCACTTTGTTTTGCCTGAAGTGAGGGAACTCGTGCGCTCTCGCTAGAAACTGTTCTCGCTTTTTTTTTAAAGATGTAAAGATATGAGGAGAATGTAATTCTTGGGACACAACAGTGTTAAATATTGTTTAAATTTGTAAAGGTAAGGTGTTCAAAGTCGCTTAAGTCTGTCTGTGCAATGCGCACTCTTTCATTTGGATCCTAGTTATTTTCAAGAACAGATTTGGTTTCTAAATCGGAGAAACATTGATAAAACTGAATGAGTGGGTCAACATTTTAAATTTTCATTTCATTTTGGCCTTTTCTAAGAACTAATGCTAATCCTTTTTTCTATTCATTAAATGTCAGTTTAAGAAACAAAAGAGAAGAAAATAGCCTACTAGATAACACTTTATTTTCCGATTCGAATAAATAATTGTTATTTGTTGAAACATTATTTTTTATAATTTTAAAGAAAGTACAAACAATTAAAAATAGTTAGCCTAGTTCTTTGACGTTTTTGTGCCGATTAGTGTTTCAACTTTTTATAACAGGAATGTTGACAAACGTCTCTTCCCCATACGCTAATTCTTCTTTTTTAAAAGACAACATCTGCGTGATTTACAATTATCGATTTATTGAGACTGATTACAGAGAAAAATAAAACTTTTTTTTAACATGTTTGGAGCATTTCCCCAAATCTAATTCCTCATGCCGCACCATTAAAATTGTGTTTTGCAGCTTCGGCAAGGTGTGTGTTTTATTGTCGATTATTCCGTCGTAAATATTTTCAGACACAGGAGGCCTCCTCCAATACTTGCTTATTGAAATTAGTCCAAAACTGTGATTGTAAAGCATTATTTTGGGGTTGTAGCTGCAGTGTTTGTCAAATTCAATTTAAAAAGAGTAAGATTTCAACATGTAAAAAATAATTAAAAAAATCCCTGTAAACCTATATAAGAAAAAAAAGTTCAGCCTTTCAAACTCATTATTTCTACATAAGACATCTCAAATGAATAATTACAGTTCATCCAGTAATGGAATAAGAAAATAATGATATTTTAGGTGCCATATTTGAAAAAAAAACCCCTTGGAAAATAACTTATTTAGAATTTTTTTTGTAATTTCTTTTCATGTCCTCTTTACGCATCCACCTCAGTGCTCTCCTCTGACCCTGTGCTTCCTCTCCTCAGCACCACTGTAACACGGGGGTGAATGGACCTCCACCGCCCCTTCAAGATGGACAGCTCCTCCTACCTGCCGGCTCCCCTGGCCTCCCCCGCCCTGATGGTGCTGGCCTCTACTGCCGAGGCCGGCCGGGACGCCTCTGTCCCCTGCCAGGCGCCCCGGCCTTTCGGTGTGCCCGTCTCCGTGGAGAAAGAGCTCCACCTGCCCTTCCCCTCCCCCTCTTACACCTTCGCCTCCATGTACCAGCGCCAGGGCCCCATGTCGGGAGCCTTCCCCTCCAGAGACTTCCCAGCCTCCCTGCTCCACCACCTGCACCCCCAGTTCACCCCACCCAACCTGGACTGCTCCACCCTGAGCATGCTCAACCACAGTGGTATAGGCGCCTTCAGACCCTTCTCCTCCCCGCAGGAGGAGAGAGAGTCTGGGCTCTACCAGTCGGCGTTCACGCCTGCCAAGAGGCTGAAGAGCTGCTTCCCGGAGTTGGATGGCAAGGAGTTTGATTTTGGCTCCCCGGGAGGCTCCCTCAAATCCGGGGAGGACACGGGCAGGAAGCTGTTCTCCATGTCTGGCCTGCTGTCTGATGGAGAGGCGTCATCCAGCCCAGAGGAGCGCAAAGAGCACAGTGAGTACACACATACACAAACACTCGAAAACTCACAGAAAACACACATTTGACACATGTTTTGGTGTGTAAACACACAGCGCTCTCTCCCTGCTCACATCTGAAGCTCACACACGCACGCAAAAAAACACACACACACACACACACACACACACACACACACACACAAAGTCACTCATGTCACATCTTATATACCAGGTTTAATCTGCACATCAAAGACCTCACTGGCCCTGACATGACACGGCAGGTGACATTTACATATCCCTATGGCTGCATCAACTAATGGTGACAAATTGAAAGGAGCCTTTGTGAGTAAAGACGTATCTGACTTTTTTCCTTTCCCCTGTTGCACTTGTCTTGTCTTTATCGTCTTGTTGGACAAAGTGTTTACAGCGACAGGCTCTGACTGACTTTGACACAAATAAATTGAATGGTGTCACTTGTTCAGCTTAGTGATCATTAGCCACATATGACCATTAGGCCTATTGGAAGTCAGACTTTTTCTTGGTGGCTGAGGAACACAAATACATGGGAGCGTGTGGAGGGTTTGACATGGGAGGAGTAAGAGTTGGAACGAATGACACCCTGTCAGAGATAACGAGGTGGCAGAGATAGAGAGGAAAGGATGGAGGAGGAGAGAGAAGGAGATAGAGAGACGCAGCGATGCGCCTTAGCCCTGAGCATCCCAACGACAACCCTCAGCTCAATATGGCCGCCCACACCAGCAGTCTGATTTGTTGACAAATGAGTGGGAGAGGTGTCAGTCAGTGCGGCATGGAGGGAGAGACGCTCCTCATTACTCCGGGGGATAATTGCCCAACGACGCAGGGCCACAATACTCGCCTCACAGGGAGAGGGGGGTGGAGGGACAAGGTGCCGGGAGTCAGGGAGGCAATGCTAGGCATGATGGGAAATCAAACCCCCTCAGTTGGCAGTCGCCAAGGGGAGCGCCTGACAGATGAAAGGGACCAAAGAAAGACAGAGAGAGAGAGAGAGAGAGAGAGAGGAGAGAGACAGAATGAGAGAGAGAGCACCCAAAGGCTCGGAAGATCAGAGGGGGACACCATCGAAAATAATGACAATGAGAAGGGGGGGGGGGGCTCAGAGGGGGGTGAGGCAGGAGAAGGGAGACGCTGATAGGCGCTCTCATACATATCACCTAAAGGAAACTTTCATCCCACACATAAAGGGAGGGAGAGCAGGGACGAGTTGTCTTAAGAAAAGTTTGGATTATGTGCCGTGTGTGTGTCTCTACGCGTATGTGTGTCTTTGTTGAAACTTGCTGGTTTTGTCGCCGGGTGGCGGCTGAGTGACAGGGCCAGGGAGGCGGAGTGGCAGGAAGGAATCTCAATATGGAATTTTAATAAGGACGGCAAAGGGAAGAGATGCCAGCCGGCACGCTGGTGTGAGAGGTGTGTCTGTCTGACAATGTTTGCTCTGTGCACTCGAGCATGCAAGCTCCCCTCACCTCCTGATTTTTGGGAATCTCATTTGGGGAATGTTGACAAGGACAAAAGACGGGGTGAAATGGAACACGGGGAGCAACTCTGGAGTTTGGGAAATAAAAAAAATGGATTTGTGCATGTTGGAAGCTGCTTTTCCAGCTTTATCCAATTAGATTGGAGCTCAGGCAAACTAAGAGCTGTAATGCAATTGAGCTCCCTGCACTTTTCTAAGTCTGACATACACTTGTTCCTCTTCACTGGGTAGCAGACAGTCACTTCAGGACCCAAAGTCTTAAGTGTTAAGCTTGAAATCTTCTTCGGGTTGTGAAAGTGTTCCTAGCGCTCGCACACTGCAATGGCAATGCAAATTTTTACCGAAGTACAAACTAAACCATAAAAACCTACTCTTATACTTTTGAAGTTTTTCTTCATGATTTAAATTACCTTTTGTCTTGGGGTTTGCATGGTCTCCCCTGGTCTGAATAGGTGTCCTCTGAGAGATCCATATTGGGTATTTAGAATAACTGAATATTTTCAAGAATTGTCTGTGGCCACCCAATGCTCCTAAATATCATAGCATGGATCAAATGCAGAACACAATAGTTATATGAAGTGTAATATAACTAAATGTCCGTACACATTTTTAAAGATTTTTTTTAACATGAGGTGAAATGACGACGTCAATCTGCATGCCTGGGAGCAGGTGTCTAAATACTGTAGTTCCTCTTGTAGCTCTGTCTTCACAACATGCAGGTAGGGCACCTTTTCCAATCTGCCTCATGTGTCGTTGCCGGTGGATATCTCCTCCTGTCCATTTAGCATCCATCCTGTAGGTTTTTTTCCCTCCCAGACTTGCTGACTTGTTTTATCAGGGAAGGTCTGAGACGCACGGTGTGCTCTGACAGCTGTTCAAACAGCAACGCTCGCTTTCAAAGGGCAGATGTCTTCACTGGAGCGAGTCATGCTTATTTTCCTCAGGGAGATGCTTTCCGCCGCAGGCCGAAGCTGGAACTAAAATGGCCCTTTACCAGAAACATGAGTTGGGAAACCTGATGAGTGGAGTGGCAAAACACACCATATTCAGACACTGACGGAGTGTGTGTGTGTGTGTGTGTGTGTGTGTGTGCTTTTGTATTTTACTGAGAAGGCAAAGCTGAGCGAAAGCTGTGTTAACTCGAGCCAGATGTTTGAAAGCGCCTGTGTTGTGATAATTGTGTTGTGATAATTGTGTTGCAACACAGCGAACTCCTGGATATGGCTGGTCGGAAAGTAAAGGCCTTCACCTGTAGAGTGGACAAACATCCACTAAGGACAACAACACACCCACTGATATAACATGCCAAAATGAACAGGATAGAAAATGATCTCATGTTTCAGCTTGCATGTTGCATATTTGGTGAAACGGCCCCCACCAAGGAATGTGAGTTTTAGTATTTATTTGTGAAATGCATGTCTCGGTGTGTGTGTCTGGCTTGGCAAGGTGAATCATGAAAGCCTATATAGATTATCCGTTCAGCATGTATTGAGTCTGACTACTTTACCACAACAAAATGCGTGCAGCAGGCCTTTGAATCAGACACAGACTGTCAGAGACTTCTCTCGCTGGGATGAGATGGCACTAAGAGACTCAGCAGATCTTCACCTGAGTGAAAAGAAAATCCTGCACGAAGTTAATAGAGGGGAAACATGTCAGCGTAACACACGCTGAGGATTCTCCACCAGATGCGCTCAGAGCTAAGTGTCCTCCACGGACGGTTATTCATGGGATGTTAGCGGACAAGTACAGAGCTGAAAAGAATCAATAACACATAGATTCATCTTAGATTTGGCACATGGATTATCTCTCCGCTGTATTTTGATGGGTTAGAGCATGTGTGTGTGTGTATGTGTGTGTGTGTGTGTGTTTGTGTGTGTGTGTGTGTTTGTGTTTGTGTGTGTTTGTCTCTGTTTGAAGGTGGATGTCTGCGGGATATGACTTAGATTTGAGTGTATCACTGTTGTTGTGTGAAAATCTCAAATCTCCAAACATTTCAGGGAATTAATGAAAGCAGGGGTTTTAGCTTGACTGTTTTTTAGATAATCTAATTGCTTAATATACACAAAGCCAAATATCGCAGAACCAAACCATGCAGGAACTTGTGGTTATTCAGTCTTAAAATCATGAAAATCATCAAAAGGACGCTGTATTGGAGTACTCATCACACACACTTATTTGTGCATATGAGTTGGTATGGTATATTGACTCCTCTTTCCCTCCACCTCTCGCGCCACAGGCACACATGCGCACAAGCACACACACGCAGGCACGCACGCACGCACGCACGCACGCACACACACACACACACACACACACACACACACACACACTAGACCGTATACTGTAGATGTGTGTGCTGATTTGATAACAGGGGTGGAGGTCTGTGTGCTGTGTTTTCTGTGTAGCAGTCGTTGACGGCCGCTCGTATTGAGTGGAGCTTCCTGTTGAAAGACACAGTGTTTACATCCCAGTGGCAGACCACAGGAGATCAATAACAACCACTCGATGCTCATGCATACACATATAGTGACTACAGCCGGCTATTATTCCCAGGGTGTATATGCCCCTTATCATGCAGACTTGCATGTGCACTCCATGCATCAACAGTCACACTCACCATAGACTCGCACCTATTTTTTTTTTTTTTTTACGTTTCTTTCTTTATTTCATTGTGTGTTCGGTGTGAACTGTCACGAACAAACTTTATAAAGAAAACTGAAGCAATGTAGTAATAAGAGGCACTAAACACAAACAACGCAACTGGGACTTTTGGCAGATAGAAGCAAAGAGGGAAAAAGTGGATCAGAAGGAATTCATAAAGGTAGAGAAAATAGAAACCATGAAAGTGTGAGTGTTTTTCAAGCATGAACACAATGTTTCAATGTTTCAAACACCATTTGATGAACTCATAAAACAACAATAAAAAGTAACCTCAAAGTGGAGATACAAAACGTTTGAGCTTGGATTCAGCCTTCAATCTTCTCTGCACCTGACGGCGGCGCATACTGTATAGCCTTCAGAGATTTCAGAGTGTCAGGCTGTGGGACTGAACTGCTTGTCGGACGGCTTGACAGGTATTTGCTATAAGTCCGGCAGTAAGCTTTTACAGTAGCAGGGGGAAATCTGTGTGTGTGTGTGTGTGTGTGTGTGTGTGTGTGTGTGTGTGTGTGTGTGTGTGTGTGTGTGTGTGTGTGTGTGTGTGTGTGTGTGTGTGTGTTTCATGGTGACCACCAGCACCTGTCAGACAGGCCACAGAATGTTCTGCCGTAACACGAGTCGTAACACATCTTGAAGTTGCTTCATCTGCCCCCGTCCCCTGCTACGAACGGTCCACACTAACAGCGCTGCTTCTGTGTAAAGAGAGGCTGGAGTTTGCTATGAGGAATAGAAAGACAGACAGATGGACAGAAAGAGAGCAAGACAGGGATAGGGTCATAATGAGTGCAGGGCCCAGGGGTCGTAACAAAAACAGCCTTGTTTTAAAAGGGGCCATCTTTCCTTTTTCCCTCACTCCGCTTTCCCCTTTTTTTTCTCCATGCACCTGATCGACTTGCATCACTGCTGCCTCTGATCTCACATCAAAGACCTGGTTTGTGTATGTGCGTGTGTGTGTGTGTGTGTGTGTGTGTGTGTGTGTGTGTGTGTGTGTGTGTGTGTGTGCACGTGCACGTGTGTGTATATTTCTACAGATTGAAACGCATGTTCGTAAGAAGTGGCACACGCGCACACAATCTCACATCCTGTCCCCGGAGCCTAACAAATCAGTCAGGCAGATATATGAGGGCAGGAAGGCCAAACTGTGGGGTTAAACACATGCTGCAGAGGAGCAGGGCAGACAGACAAGCGAGACCACACCAATCCCACACGCCAGGAAGCTATACTGTATATTATATATAGTACGTGTGTGTTTGTGTGTGTGTGTGTGTTGTATTTATGCGTGTTTGCCTTGTGTCACCACGCAAACCTCATTACAGCATGTCACTTGTGCTCGTTACAAGTCTCCCAGCTTTGGAGGAGCTTGACAAAAGCCAATAGCGTCAAAGGCGTGCCAGGCGTGATCGCTTCACGTCCCGAATACATGACATCCCAACATCATTCAGGATTGGCAGCCATTGGAGATTGTCATATGTGCATTTTTTTGGTATTTTTATTTGAATTTGAATAAAAGGAAGACATCTTTAGGAAGCTGCTTGGTGACAGAAAGGGAAGATCAGAGTATAGACGTGGGCTGTATAGCATTTACTCATTCTCTATGCCCTGTAATACAATTCACACATATATGAATAACTGTCACTTACTATGAACATATTTTGATTATTATTTGGTAGAATGCACATCCATAACATGCATATTAGCAGAAAATAAATGTTATACTTTGAACAGTTATATGAAAAAGTTATATACAAGTTTTTATATAAGGCAGGTCAAACTAACTTTTGCTCCCTATTTATTAAGAACTTGTATGACAGTTCAAACATAGTAGAGCACAGGACACAGTGTATATTACTTACACATGCATCCTTAAAATCCACTTATCGATTATGTCACTTCAAGTGCCGCTTATGGCTGTTCACAAACTCCCATGAACAGTCATCAGTAGGGGTGCTCCTCTGCCTTAGAGGTCAAAGTTTGCCAGTATTGACCCCTCACCCCCACTGTGTAGGGGTGTAAACACACCCCCAATTCTCCTCAGAGAATAGCATCGGGTCTGGGCCATAAATCACAGGCCTGATAATTGATAGGAAAACAGCAGTCCAGCAGTATATAACCTTTTACGTGTCGTCTCAACTCTTTATTATGGTGCTAATGAGTGGCCGTGGATCAGGGTAAGAGCTGCGAGCAAAGTGTGGGGGGGGGGGGGGGGGAATTACCTCAGTAAAATACAGGCTGGCTACTTACACACACACACACACACACACACACACACACACACATACACACATACACATACACACATGTCAAAGGGCAGGCAGACGCTCAACTACACACAGGAAGTCACACACAGTGAAGGATATGCGCGTATGCTAACATTCCCTCACACACACATGAATATGCAAACCCACTGGCACACACACACACACACACACACACACACACACACACACACACACACACACACACACACACACACACACACACACACACACAGAGAGGCAGTGTCCATTACATGCTGGCATTAGTATGGAGATCGTGCTAATTGTCCCCCACAGACCACACAGGCTGTGGTCGGTGGGCCCGCTGTGAGTCTGTGAGGCTGAGTAAGAGCAGAGACTCTGCTTCACACATCCTATTGTCCTGGTCGTGACCCTATTAGTGCAATTACAAATCAATCACTGAATGATTATGGGATACATGCTGTGGATTGTTTCAATGCAAATGACACCATTATCGAACATCAATTGTCTTTTTTACTGCAAGAAAAGACTAAGGCTGCATTGCTTTGGATAACACTTAAATATCCACCATTATAATCCCGTTCAGAGCAAAATGAAAATGTGACCAAAGGCGATTATCAAACAAGTTTAAAGAGCAGTTTGATCTCTATTGAGAGAATCAGTTGAAGTCACGTCATCTGAAACAGGTGTTATAACTGCACTACTTTTTAAAATCTGTATTGGAAATTAATGGAAAAAGGTCAAGGTATAACTGGGCACAGTTATTTGATGAAAGTTATATTCAAAAGTCATATTAGACCGGTTTAATTGTTGATGTTTTTAGCTAATATTAGTCTTTAATTCACGATGCAGTATTGGTGTCACATGAGATGCTTTAATAAGATTTTTTATTTTCAATTTACACAATTAGGGACAAGTATGAATTCATTATACTGTTGGCCGATAAATGTTCTTCCAACCAAAATGATAATACAATAAATGTTATTTTTGGCATGAGAATTGTCTAATGTATTATGACTTAATTTGTGTAATCAGGTTACTGGTTGACTTGACTTGAACTGATAATGTCAATAATAAGCTGAATCCATTTGATCTGGAATCCCAGTTTGAGATTGGCTGATTGTGCCTGAGTGAACTCTTGGACTGGTTTAGTTTTGCTCTGGGTGGGCTGGGTTCGGGATCCTGCAGACTGGAAAGAGTCCAGTCTCATTAGCAGCGGCTCACAGCTCCTGATCAGTGGAGTAGAGGAGATTGAACTGTGAGCGGCTCCTGTGTGTGACCCCACAGAGTGAGAACACAGGGGAGAAGATCTATACCCGCTGGCACTGCCACAGGCTTCTTTGTTCTCCTGTGTTTGCTGACAGAGGAGATCGGAGGGGCGTATCGACGATGGCTCACACTGCGCTGCGCTCACCCGGGCTACACGCCGTTGTGTGTGTGTGTTTGTGTAAATTATAAATACACCAGGACATATGCAAACACTCAGAAATGTGTTTGTACACACAACGCTGCCCTCTTTACTTGTCCTTTTACAAATCCACCTATACACACAGACACACACACACGCACACACACACACACACACACACACACGCACACACACACACACACACACACACACACACGCACACACACACACACACACGCACACACACACACACACACAAAACTATCCAGTTTCCATTCTGATGTGGAGGGTCGTCCGTCCACTCAGTGTTGTATTTAAGCTCAAAATATCTTTCTTTTAACAAGGCTTCAGGGTTGGGAGAGTGGAGTCATTCCGGTGCTGGGATACCACACACAACATGCAGAGATGCTGTGCCCTTCATCCTCAAAAGAAAATCATCAAAAACCTCAAAAACATTATTTACTGCTCAACTTTGTTTGCAGTGTAATGCTTACACAACACACACACATTAGCATACAAGTGCATAATTAAAAGCAAAATGTGCAGCTATTTTACTTCAACGTGCTTGAAGTCGGCTGAAAATGACAATAAACATGAAAGTTTCATGCAATTTCCCTACTTTTGTGAATCATATACGATATAACCTTGTCCGTATGCTGTAATGCTGAGACTTTTCTTGGAAAACCAAAACATCTGCTAAAATATTATAAGAATAATTCACACGTTACAAGTTATTTGATTTCTACTTCTTTTAAAAGAAATAGTTAACCTTTCTTTCTTCGCTGATTCTATCCTCCGATTTCTTCACCTTTTAATAAGATTATAAAGATAATCATAATCCTCAAAGCTCAGTGCTTTAAATGCCCCTGATTCCTCCTGCCTTTGTGTGTGGATTTCAGAAGATAACCGGCTCAATCACCTGTATCTTTTCACTATTTGATGATAATACCATCGTCATCTGCTCTAATGGTTTGCTCATCCAGGCAGACACAATAACATCCTTGAGGAAGTGTGACTAACCCAAACACAGGTGTATCACAGAGCACCAGGTGCTTGTGTTGCTCTCGTACCAGCAGCAGTCAACACAGTGTTTCTGACTGTATCAGATGCTATCTGCAGGAGAGGTGGGAGGGACAGATGGTTTATCTGCAATGAGGGGAGGGACGCGGGGTGACTGGAGACCTTGTGGCACTGTGATAGGCCGAATGTGATGCGGGGTTTTCTTTGGACATAAACGTATAGCATATGGCCTGGGAGAACAAAGCTATTTAAATTTGGTTTGAAGCATACTTTTAGGCATACAAACTTTACTTTAAGAAGCTCTTCCCGCAAGGTGCTGCTCCCTATAACGGCTGAAGTTGTCAGCTGCTCACCTGCGCTGCACAAAGTGAATGTGGGACATGTGTGTGAGGGGAAAAAAGCAGGTGGTTGTGTTTTCTTTGGTAGAGCAGGATATGTGTGCGCACACAATAACATAGTTTGATGCATCTCACATTTTCTAGCAAATTTGGTGTGGTGTTGTTTTCTTCATACTCATTTAGATTACAAAAAACAATCCCAAGCACAGCTATTATACAATGTCAAAATTACCTTCAAAGTCACTTAAGATCAGTAAACTGCTCATCTAAGTGTAAAAGGCTTCTCATTTGCATCAACAATTTGTGATTTTAAGGAGGGTTGACTCACTTTGTTGTTTCCCTTTAATGGTCTTAATGACATCTGTTGCACACTTAACAGTCATGTTGAGAAGAGTGAACCAGCTGACAGAACATATCAAAAGCAAAGTATATAAAATAAATGATAAATTAACAAAAAAAAACATGTTGCTTCACTAACTTCACTCTAAGGCTGATCATCAGCTAACCTGATTATTTCAAGGACAAGTTCTTGAGCTGATGCTCTACAGAATGTGCTGGTGGTGTTGTAGTAAAATTCTTCATTATTAATTTTCATTCTTTGTATTTCTTCTTTCCCTTTTTCTTTACTAATCTGGAGTCATAATGACAGAATTTGTGTTCCCGAACAGTTCCCCTTTTTTTGTTACATGCTGTACTGGGCTAATTACTGTAGCTTAAACCTCTCGACGCCATCTGGGAACCTCATCTGAGTGTTCAGAATGGGCCTTGTGCACCTGATAGAAGGAGTAAGAATGCAGTTAATCCTAAAAGAAAAAAAAATAAGAAAAAAGATACATTGACTGCTAGCAGCGTTCAGTGGTGTTCAGATTGCTCCCTTTGTCTTAGAATTGCCAAAACTGTGCGGTTTGTTTAGGAAGCTTGGGAATGTGATGCAGAGCCCTGCTGCGTGTGCCTTTACAACACGAAATGTGTCGGAGTTGGCAGCGCAGTCACCACTTGATGCAACAGTTTCAGGCGTGATCTCAGGGTTTTTTTTATAGGTATTTTGGGAAATGTAGAAAATGACTAACCAAACACCGAAAGCTAGAGAGCCTTCTGTGCCTGAAGGAAATTGTTCAGAACTGATCAAATATATAATAAGAACTCACTTTAACAGTCAGTACCGTTTATGTAGTAGTACTTTTAGGACTGGTGAGTGCTTTTATAATGAGTTATAATTAACAGTGAGTTCTGCACACAGTGGTACACTGTTTGTCCAAGGCTGTTTAAAAAAATTGAGTACTTGATTCAAGCAACAGAGCGATCGTCTCATTTTCTCCTTATTAACCTCTAAATTAGAGAGAGAGAGAGAGAGTATTAATGTCTATAAGCAGCGATTAGTACACATTAATTAGCGACTAAAAAAAAATCTTTAAAAGTGAAACAAAGTGTTAGATTTTCAAAATCTTCACATTGTAATACATTGTGGAATAAAAATGCAAAAGAGTCTCCAAAAGAGAGTATTTAAGTTCTGAAATAACTGCAGTATTAATGAATAATGAAGAATACAATTAAGAAGTTCTCTCTCTTGACAAAATTCAACCCCATTAAGAGTTACATTTATCGCCTCAGGTTCAGGTCCTGACAGTGTGATACGGTGCTACAGAGTTGGATCTTTGTACATTTCAGCCTGCCTAGTGAGCACAGGTTGATGGCATCAGAATGAGTGACAGGACTACTGGTGAACAGCTCTGTTGCTGTCCACAGCAGCTTCTTGAACCAATGCCACTGCATTGAATTTGACTGACAGCAGTCAGCACACAGATGTCAGTGTCTTGATTTGGCATTTGTGACCCAGAGCATAAGCTCGATGACGTATCTCAACTTTTGGAGCATTGTGTATGTTAGGGTTATTGCCTCCTTTAATATTTTTTTCCGGCTTTTATATGCCTTAGTAGAGTAGTAGTAGGAAGACACCGGACCCAGATAAAAAGTATTACCTGGAATGGCCACGACACATCATGACACTGTTCAGAGCTCATTTTAATAGCCAGTTCGCTTGGTAATAGAATTTTTTTTAAATACCCCACATCTGCAATAATAAAATGGGACCCTACCTGACCCAATTGCACTAAATATAATTTGGACCCCATCCAACTCAGTTCATGGGATCGATCTCAGATTGGAATCAAGTGAACATGTGAAAACCCTTTCATGTTCATTCATGTTCCAAACATAAAGAACTTAATTGGCATGCATACCACTCTGTCCCACCAGGAGTCATCAGTGTTTCAGAACAAAGCTCTTCAAATGTTTTCCCATTAGGTTGCGCGTAAGTAGCCTCATATTAGAGCAAATACCCAAGGACAGTCCTAACTTTCCCCCTGACTTCCACTCCCTCTTCCAATCTGTAAGTCACTATCAAAGATCATTGAGCCATGCATCTCAATGAGGGCCAGATTGATTGGATGGAGAGAAGCGGAGGCAGGGTTCGATCTTTGCCCTCAAGTCCTGAGAAGTGAAAATATGGTCACAGGAACACAGTCACACGGCAACCCAGTCCACTCTCCATCAATGAGATGATTGGACACATGCATGCTGAGCCACGCCTGCACCTGATAGAACAAACGTATTGAGTAATGGAGAAGACGAGAGAGAGAAAGAACAAGAGGCAGAGGGAGAGAAATTGGAGTTTTGTGCACTGATTGACCTGTGGTCACAGAGGTTATGTACATTGATCTGTAGGGCAGGAGAAAAGGGTTTTAGCCTGAGGTGCTTCAGAATGAGTCTATCTGGGGTTTAGGAATCCTTTCCATTCCCACCAGGAGCTTTTTCATCATCTGACTCCCCAGGACTTACAGCTGTTGTCCTCATAATGCACAGAGCACTACAGAGGCCAAAGGCCAATCAATGTTCCACAAGAGGTTGATACAGATCTTATTAGTCAATGAATGATCATTGGAGGTCTAACGAGGCATTGATTTGTGAATAGGCCAAAGGTTGCGGTGGTTGTGGTGAGTGTCTTTAATACATTAAACACAATTGATTGCAGAGTACGAGAGACACTGTATTTTTTGAAGGATGCTGGAATTAAATCGGACACAAAGAGATTTGAGGTCAGGCCAAGAGAGGAAGTGTACCTTCAACTCACCGTTGAATGATTGACCATAGAGCCTAGCAGCAGATTTGTCTTTAATGTATTACTGGTGTAGCAAATCTGCAATTAATAAAAAACAGATATCTAAAAGTAATAAGTCAAAAGCAACTGGACTGGACTTGCTGTTTCAAAGGCTGTAGCAGCAGCCTTTGAAAGCTGAGGAAATTACTCTGCTCATAGCAGATGTGTTACAACAGGGCCTATTATGTTGCTCATTAAATACCCAACCTCTCAATAGGCCATTATTTCCCCAATAAAAAACAAACTGCGGCCTGCATACTTTCCCCTCTCCCCCCTCTGCTTCAGAGGTTAGTTCTACCTCACAGACGGCAAAAAACCCTGACTAATATCCTGCATGTGATGCTTTTAAATAGGAAGCAGGCTGCAGGATAGGGTGGGGTACAGGTGTGGCAGGAGCCAGTGGCTTTTATAGCCCTCCATCTCCTCTGAAAGTGTGCCAAGGACCTGCCTACACAACCCACCGCCGCAGTATAAGCCGCCAACTTTACTCCCCCTACCAATCTCTACATACCTACTGGTTATATAGAGTCTGTGCTTGTTATGACTTTATAGAGGGATTTCTGATGTGCTTAAAGAATTGTTTGATGATTGGGATAATGATGCCAGTTGGAGTTGTCTCAGCACTTTATCGCTAAAGAACACTGAGAAAAACGGCCCCAGCCGACGCAAAGCGAGCTCCACACATTCTCCCTTGGATGCATGCTCATACGTCCCCTGCCATTCAAAGCCGTCTAATCCTCCTCATGTCAATCAGAATTATACCACGTCCACAGGTTTGTCACCGGGGGGACGTTCGTCACTACATCTCCCCTGCAGAACAGCCTTTTCATGCCCCAGCATAATGTCAGCGGGTGACATCCAGGCCTGATGTGATGTGGCATTCACTAAAGGTCACATTAGGCATCTCCGCTCTGTCTGCGTCAGCAGAACTGGCAGCCGTCATATGGGCGCTGGCATCGGCCATTACCCAGGCCCTCGGGGGGCCTCCATGCTTTGAAGATTTGTCAGTCGGATTCTGATCTCTCTGTTTCAGTTGGCCAGCATCCGACATGGGACAGTCACGTTGCCCATCTTGAATCAAAACAACAGAAACTGTATTTAACCATCAATCAAATACAAGGGAGCCCAGGATGACGGCGATATCTTGTTTTCTTTCAAAACATGAACTTTACAATCTCATGATGCTCTTGAATGGGGATTGGGCATATATATACCAGCGTATTGATGGGTTGCCCGCCCCAGGGGGGTGTTCTCTTCAAATCCAAGGGGAGATAAGATAGAGATTGTATTCAGGCATGTTTGTGTACGCTGCTTATCTGTGTGATTCAACCTCAATTTTTTTTTATGATTTATTTTCCATGACAGTACAAATGAAATTTAAATTTCGATTTTACAATTCTTGTGCCACTCTCATTCACACAATTTGTTTCATAGCATCTAGACTTATAACAGGAGAAGCATTTTCCCAAGTAGGATCAGTAAGCGAAGAGAGCAAATGGCAGCTGGACAAAAGCTAGACATTCAGGAAAGGAGGTCCTGAACTGGCGAGACACAAAGCCAAGAAAAGGGAAACAATCCGAGACACAGAGACAGTTGAATCCATTAGGAGATGGGTCAGCACAATCTGGCCAAAGAGAGGGCCAATCCATCCGAGCCAGTTGCCGTAGTGAGGGAACAGTTAACAAGCCCCACAGGCAGGTTTACAGCCCCCTGTTGTGTGTCTGAGACCCCCCAGGCTGAAGAGGGGCAGAGACTGACTGATACTGACAGGGTTTATGTGGGGCGGGGGTGCAGGGCAGTGAGGGGATAGAGACATGTAAAAAAGTGGTCATGAACCAACAACTGTCACTTACGAGAGCACAGCACAAGCACCAAGTCAAGCCTCAGCAACAGTAGCCTATATGCACACACACAAATACAGACACACTCGTCCATACATCCCAACATGCCCAGTCCCACCCCATTAAATCAGATGTTTGTGTGGAGCAGAGGTGAAGGAGGAGGAGGTGGGGGGCTGTAGTCAGAGGAGGGGGACTTATCCAAAAAGTGGTCCAATAAAACACCTGAAAATCAAATCCCATTGCTCTTATCGCAGCGCCATTCAGAGACGTTATCTGTGCAGGTAATGTGGTTATAAATTCAATTTCAGCCCAGAGATTTCATTGTTTACTGATGCCTGCATGTTCCAGGCGGCAGAGCGCAGAAAGCCCGGGAACGTTCGATGCGTGTCGGGAAAAGTCATTTAGGCTTTCCGCGAGGGGATGCAAAAAAGGCTCGCACGAGAGGGAGGTGGGGAGGGTGGTGGGAGGTGAAACCAGAAGAGCTGTCACTCTCTCAAGGACATCCGACTCCAGTTTCTATTTTCCTCCCCATGTTTTATTTAGAGGCCATTTTGTCCTATTTGGTTCCTCATTAAGGGGGTGCATATAGCTCAAACGATGTCAGGGGACGGCACTTTCCGACAGACACCGGCATCATAGCTAGTCATGTCGCTGGCCATTTACAGTGGACCTGGGGAAAAGTGTTAGTTCAGTGTTGAGATAATAGGGTCCACATGGAAATTCAGTCCACTCTGCTCCACTTGAGTGGTCAGAAACTGTCAAAAATACTAAACTGTTTGTAATATTCTATACAATAAGTGTAACATTGAGATTGGCCACCCTGTCAATTGTTTTCCCTTGACTGTGCAGAGATGGGAAATTAGGTGCATCTTGCCTACTAGCGCTCTCCACGTGATTGATGGCTTTCAGAAGTAAATCACCTCATCTACTAGGTAAAATCTTGATATAGTAGAGCTCCTCTGGCTCCCGGCTGGCTGCTTATGGCGGTAATCCATCAGTGGGGCCCAATGGGCCGAGTGGCCCTCCTGGGTAATGTTCCTATTGACAGCTTATGATGTCAGGGGCCATAGCAGTGTTTCTGTGTGTTTATGTGTATGTGTGTGTGTGTGTGTGTGACCTTATTTTACTCTCACTGCTGCTGTCTGTCAATAGTACAGATGGGTCTGCTGAACACATACACAAACACACGTGAAAACTGTTCTCAACTGCAAAGTGTCACAGTGGTCTAAGGTGCTACCATGCAATCATCAACATCCCCAGTTTGAGTCCAGCTGGAGGCTTATATTGAACGTCATCCAAAATCACTCTCTCTCACCTTATTTCCTGTCACCTTTCTAATGACTACTATCCAATAAACGCTAAATCCCCTAAAATCTAATACAGAAAAGTCATTTAACTGCCAAATCTTATGCTTGTTTCATTTGTTAATCAATTATCTGAATATTCTGTTTGTTCTTCATTACTGTTCCTCTGTTAATGTATGCAGGTGTGTGCAGTGACTTTGACGTATTAGCTTTTTTATTTTACTTAACAAAAGTAAAGACAAAATACGAAATATAAAAAAGGAAAATTACAGCACGCTTGCCTGACTTCTTAATGAGGTTTTAGTTTAATTTAAACTTTGAATACTGAATGAAAGCTTAAAAGAAAACTCATTACATGATATCCCCATGGTGAACTGCAGATTCTCTGTAGCACAGATAATATTTTCGTAGTTTCAAAGACCAAGCCAATGTGATTTTTTTTTCCTGTAACAACTCTTTTAACTGTCTTCCTCTGCTACTATTCAGGCAAAGTAAAGGTTTTCTATGATGCCCAGGCCCCAGTGTGTCCGGTCTGCCAGGCAACTTTGCGACCAGGAGAGCTGCAAGAACACATGGCGCAGGAACTGACCAAGCTTGCCCAGCAACAACTCAGGTATCGAGATCACAAATGACCATTGTCTTATTTCACTCCGCTCACATTGTAATTCAGCAAATCTTCTTGATTTTCTTTTACTCTCTTTATTCAACACAATGATGGGCAAGTGCTGTCATCGTTTTCCTTTTTCTTCAAACTTTGACACATCCGCCATTTACTCATTTGTCATTTTCCTTCTGCGAGAACTTTACATTTTGATCAGCTTTCAGGTGATAACAGTGATGTTGACAGATTTAGTAACTGGAGGCCCCCCTTTCCCCCTTTCAGTTTCCCCAGGTGGTATCTCCTGTCTTCCCTGTCACCTGCATGCAGTGTTTACAAGCTGCCTCATTGTTCCCTACATATTTCATATTACAGCCTCCAGCCTCGAGGTGACAAATCATACAGCGGGCGGATAATGTCCTGCTAATGGCTGCTTTGAGCCCTACATACACACACACACACACACACACACACACACACACACACACACACACACACACACACACACACACAGAGTCTAGAAACATATACACGAGTACCAGAGGCACATGAGCACACACACACACACACACACACACACACACACACACACACACACACACACACACACACACACACACACACACACACACACACACACACACACACACACATTACCTGCTGCTTAGACCAGAAGAATGATTCCTCCAATAAAGACATTACACTCCAAATCTGCTTAACCACAGCTCCGTGGACAGTAATGGTTTAAAATTGAACTTGGCCCACGGGGACACTGTGAATGTGTGCTTGTGAAAATGTGTGTGTGTGTGTGTGTGTGTGTGTGTGTGTGTGTGTAAGTAAGTGTGTATGTATGTGTGTACAGTATCTGTGTGATAGACATAAAGTGTGAAATGAGGTTATACACAGATTTAGATACATATTTAGACATTGTAAAAGCAATTGGTTATTTACAAGATGACATTTGAAAGACAATATTGTGTATGAATATTGGAATATACTGTAGTTGATTTGTGCCTGCTGGTTTTTATTTTCAAGCTTGTTTAACATATTTGCATCTGTTCTCTTTTCTCTGCAGTGCCACTCCAGCGCAGCACGACCACCTAATACGTACGCCCAAGGTAAACAGTTGGTATTCTCTTGTATTTGGTGAGACCACAGCATCTGCCATCCTATATTTGACTGTCCTCATCTCTGTCCTTTCTCCTCCTTCTGTCCAGACTCTTACGCTCTCCCTTCACATCAAGCGTGAAGGAGGTTCTCCCACCTCGTCCCCTCGAACGTCTGAGGATGGCCACTCTGACCGATACCAGGTGAGGTTTAAAGAAAAATAACAAACTTTTTCAGGAGATTCTGATTTTCAGCTAGTTTTGCCTTAATGTTGTAGGCCAAATGTTGGTACTGATACAATTGGTTAGTGCACTAAAGGAACACTGGACAGCTAGTAGTTAGCCACATCATAAAAAACGTAGTTGGTGTGGTGCCAGTGACTCACCAGTTTTATGGGCTGGGGTTGATCAAATGTGTGATGTGCTAAACACTCAACACCATACTTAAAAGTAATAGATTCATCAAGAGTTGAGTCTAGTCAATTTTATGTGTGTATATAAGTTCACTTAAAGGAACAAGGGTAACATCCTCAGGAGGAACAGCAATGGAGGGACGGACAGACATGCAAGATATGTCATATAAGTGTTATCCATGACAAGTAGAAGAAATGAACACATCCAGTGTGTAAATGTGTCACTGCTGTATACTGTGGAGCTTCTGCCCATTTAGAAATTTGAATGATAGTTTAAATTCCACATGAAAATAATTGGGGTATTTTCCTTTGTGTTTGTTGCAGACGTTTCTCCGTGTGCGGGCCAACAGACACACCAGACTTAATGGTATGTTGATGCATGCAGAGTGAACCAACTGTTGTATTTCCTTGCTGCTGACTCAGTTTGTCGTTAAGAGAACGCTCACTACACGAGACCGTGTCGGGTCTGCACTTTTATAAATGGCTCTAAATAAAAATTAAAAAGATATATACATTTTTTTTAAACATCCAATTTTCCTTTGTTTGCGCTGATGCGACCAGTTGTGTTTTTGGTCCCAGCCCCCCTCCCTCACCAGTCGTTCAGATATCACCCTTTTTTTCCCACCACATCTCCACCGGCCTAGCGCCCACACGAGCAGAGGAGCTATTAACCTTTCAACTTTGACCTCTTGATATGTTAACAGTCGATGACCTCTGCTGGTGCAGGTGCTACGTCAAATCTGCCCCATTACGCCCCCACAGCGCAGGAGCCCACCTAGACTGCACACAAGCTGGTAAGACACACCAAGAAGCACTTTCTCCATCATCAAGTTGAGCCGCTGCTGAGTACTGCAGCAGTGTCTCTATTTAAAATAAAGGACTCTTTTTTTTTTATTAAGGGCTTATAAGTTAAATGTAATGGTGTTATCATTGTATAGGAAAAATAACTGACCCACTTTCCAGTGAAAACCATGTATCTCCAAAATGTAAACATTTCATTAAAGGGGTCAAATGTTTTAAGCTTCATTCCATTAATTAGGGGTTGTTAGCAAAGTGACGATCAGAAGAACAATTGAAAGCATCAATGGGGAACACCAGGCAAGGGGAATCTTTACAACACGATAACTCAAAATCATGTTTTTATGAATCGCTTAAAGCTGATCTGTGAAGCGAAGTAAATGATCTAAAAAACCATCAGTGAAGTGATTACTCACAACTCATAACACCCTCATAAAGGGCACCCTTTTAGAAAGTGGTACCAATTAAGAAAACAGTAAAATGATAGACAAACAAATCATAAAACAACCAACATTTCGACTTTTCAAATTGGTCTGCAGTAATCCGACCATCTCATTTTTATCAGTGAAATATAGCAGTGTCTCGTCGCTGAATCAGACACGCCGACCTGCGTGGCATCCTTTAAGCTGCGGCTGACATCTCACTACTGTTATTATTACCGCAGAGATTCTCTGGCTCTTAGCTGACTCTTCAAACTGCCACTGCTGTCGAGGTCTGTTAGCCTTTATTGGGCCTTATAACAGGACAGCATAATGAGCTTCTAAATACATGTCAGGGAGGCAAAAGAATAAGGCGGGAGTGGGAGGAATAGATGAGGGGGGCTCTGCTGTTGATTAATCAAAGTCTCCCTCTCCTCTCTCTGTTTGATGAGCTCTACCTCATCTATGACCGTCTCTTTAACCCTCATTATGTTCCCTGGGATGGCGGCAATCGGGTCACATCCACCAGCCCCCCCCTCCAACCACACACACACACACACACACACACACTGTCATCCAGCTGGAATTAGAGGGCCCTAAAACTTAATGTCCCCTTATGCGATCTGCAGTCAGTCAGGTGGCAGTGGGAGAGGAGGTGCAGTTGGTGTTCTGCCATGTTAACTTTTATATCAGAGAGAAAGATGGAGGAAGGAGGGCGGCATGGCAGGAGGGTTTTGCATCCACTGCAGTTGTTGTGTATATGCATATGTAGAGAGAGAGCGAGGTTTCCCAGCTGAACCTCAGGGTCTGAGTGTGAATGTGGCCGACTTTGTTGTGGGATTGTTCTGCAGACACAACTAACGTAAAATGTTGTTTTTTGTCTGATGAGCACAATTGTCCCATCATCGACACCACCCATCACGTTCCCGATGTTTGCTTTTAAGATGGATGTTACTTACCATTGTGCATCTTTCTACAAGACATACAGTAATATGCATGAATCTGTGAGTGGGAGTTTGAGCCATTCACCCATTACCTTAAGCCATGCATTTATTTTATTGTATTGCTTTACATTTTTTTTTTTGCTGTAATTAGCAGAGCTACTCCACAGTCTTTTCTATATACTCTAGCAATTGCATTATGTGGATGGGAATGTACTGTGGTACATGTCTGTCAAAATATGATGTTTATAATAAAGATGTAAATGCAATGTAAATTGAAACTCTCTGACGATTACACAGTGGGCTAAAATAACAAGTCAATAACCTTATTCTTAAAATGGTAATGGTCATACAAACAATCGTTGGGTTCGGGTTATTACAGTTTTTTTCGATCGCTAAACCACAGTAGGCACAACTGTAGCTCAATGTGCAAAACTCTAACTACAGTCTGCACTACCAACAGTCATTGGAGCTGAACAGTTCACTTCACCTGCAAAATAGGCTCAGTGCAGCAAACACTATGAATTGTCCTCACTGAGATAACACACACTGTCAGTCAGAATATGCTCTGAGTACAAACACTAGCATCAAACCCCAATACATAAATTACAAACTTTTAATCTTTACAGTTTGAATAATTTGAGTTATTTCACACAAATTACATAATATTTTCTTTGATGAAAGGGTTAAATTCATTCACATAAAATTGTTTATTTTATAACATACCAGTTTTTTTTAGGAAAACAAAAATAAATGAAAATCTGAAGTTTGCTTCAATAGATACACATTTTGTATATTTTATTGAAAACATTTCCAAATGTAGTATTCATCTGTGTAAATATTCTATAATTGTAATACAGAAATCTATCCTGTAATGTTGTCATTTACTGTAAGGAAAGGCAACTCTAAGCTGTTTGTTTGCTGGAAACTCCGTATTACAGATGCAACTTTAGATTTTTGCAGATTGGGTTGCACTCTCAACCCTGCCTCTCTCAATGAGAGACCATGATTCACAACAGGGTCTATCAGTGTAGCCCTTACTGTATTTCATCAGACATTACAGCTCTATGTCTTCCTCCACACATCCACACTCTCACTGCCACTCTTCTCCCTCCAACAACCTGTCTGGTCCATTTCCCTTTATACTGTATATGTTCACTAACAAGTCTAAAACAAGACATCTTAGTGTTTGAGTTGAAATTGCAATCTGCAGTGTTTGAAATGCATTCATTCTGTTTTGAATGTGTGGTTTACAGTTGTGGCAGTAGTGTGTTAGTGTTTGAAAAAAAGGGCTGGAAATCCACAGTGTTGTGCAGGCTGTGGTTAAGCCATGAGATAGGTGTGTAGAGTTTTGAAAATTGTGTTTAATCAATGAAAAACGATCTAGAGTTTGGTCCGAATGAACCGCTGCTGTGCATAGTGTAGTTAGAGTTGTGCACTTGTCGTTCCAGTTGTGCCCACTGTGGTTTAGTAATCGAAAAAAACTGTAATGTTTTTGACCCTACACAATTGACCTCACAAACTTTCTCTAACCTCCTCAGCTTAATGTTCTATCTTTTTGAGAGGAACACACATTCAAATTGCATTTAAAATATTTGTATTTTAGGACACAGAGCACATGTAAAAATAATGTGTGGAAATTTTTCACCCTTATTAAGCATCTATGAAAGCATTTATAGCACCATCTGATCCATCTGCATTGTCTGTCTGTTCCCAGTCAGGATCGGAAAAATGAAGCGGCGAAAACCAGAAGAGGGACAGGTATTTTTTCTTTTTTTGTTTCAAGAAAACAGAAAATGTTCCTTTTATATGACATTTCTTAAGTAATCAGAGATATAGCAAGGAAAGACATAAGTTTGATAGAATGTTGGTGGTCCGAACCCTTACGGCCCCCCTCTCCTCACCCTGTTGCCTGCTATTTTTCCTGTGGCATCAGGATCACTGTCATCTCTCTGTGTATCCATGTGAATACACTGCCGGCGTTGGTTCACAGCTATGAAAACACAGAAGCAGATATGGAGCTGGAGGCTGTCTGAGGCATACTGATGTCCTGTGTGTGTGTGTTTTAGGAGGGTTCAGCAGACTTGCCGCCGTTGGAGGAAGGGTGGAACGAGAGGAGAAGGATACCGATGACGTCTATCGTGGGAGGGTTTAAAGGTAAAAGAAAATATGTGTGTCATCAACGTGTGTGTGTGTGTGTGTGTGTGTGTGTGTGTGTGTGTGTGTGTGTGTGTGTGTGTGTGTGTGTGTGTGTGTGTGTGTGTGTGTGTGTGTGTGTGGGTGTGGGTGCGTGTGTGCGTACAGGCCGTGTGTTTGTATGGTGTATGATCTTGTTCAGTGGGGGGTGAATGACGTGACTGAGTGGCAGTTGAAAAACCACTGAACTTTTCAGTCCAGATTACGAGGGAGCAGGATGCCTCGAAGGTTAGCTTGAAAAGTAATGGTGACCTGCAAACTTGTCACACTGTGACTGACAGACACAAGCAGAGGGGTAGAAAGACAGACAACATAACATTGTGTCATTCTTGAATTCACCCATGTTAAGATAAGATAAGATAAGATATACTTTATTCATCCCAGCAGGGAAATTCAGGTGCTACAGCAGCAGCCAGCATACATATATACACACACAACACAACACAACACAACACAACACAACACAACACAACACAACACAACACAACACATATAGGCCTACGTACATATCCCACCTCTACAAAAAAACATGAGCCCACAATATATAGCCAAGATGAGAAAGTGGTATGGATAGTCCCTGTGCATAAGTAGCTGTTACTCATAGACAAAAGCACACAAATACTAGCCCTGCCAGTGCATAGTATGTTGACACCTTAGAAATAAGACTAGAACTACCATGGCTTCATTTTCCTTTTAGATGCAACTTCACACAACAGTTGTTTAAAGAGCAACATCCTCAAACACTCTTTTGATGTCCTTGTGTGAATATGTGCCCCTTCAGGTGCAGTGCTGATGAAAACAACCTCTAAGGAGTGTCGAGACAGCGATGCCGACCTGGATGTGGATGGGGACTGTTTGGAGTACGGCCGAGCGCAGTATCCTTTACACTGATTACTTCAACTTCACTGTTTATTTGAATGTGTATTTGACCAACCCTTGAAAAAAAATCTGAATCATAGAAAATCAATTCTTATTCTCATGGTCGATGATGTCTGGAAAGTTGGAATCAGATTCATTGGATATTGATATTTTTTTTAGTTCTTAAAAATCTTTAGACAATCTTTTTCAGGATTTTACAGGTTATATACATTAGGAGGAGTTGTACTTGTTGTCAGACTTGTGCTGTTCTAGCTTTCCTGACCTTTGTCCTCAGATACACAGAGACAGATGTGATCCCCTGCTCAGGAGAAAGCTCCAAGGAGACATCAGCTAAGTATGTATCATGCCTGATAGAGTCTCATTCACAGTATATATTCAATTTGATACAATCCTTATCACATTATTATTTTTTTTTGGAATGTTAATCATCTGTTTTGTGATGTATTTTTTTCAGTAGCAGAACATTGTCGGACTCCAGAGTAAACCTTGAATTTTCCAAGTGGTCGAATCAAGGTGAGTTGGGCGAATTCTCAGGGAATCAATTGTTTAAATAAGGAAAAAGAAAAATAGAAGAAATTACTCTAGGGAATTGTAAAGGGAAGAAAGTATCGGAGGTAGATGCTTCTCATGTTTTATTCCATCATTCATCTGTTTTATCTCTTTGCTTGTTGACTCAGGGAGTCCATCTACCAGCAGTGGAGAGAAAACGGACGGCAGCATAGCTGGCCTCCACAAAACCTGCAAGAACGCTGAGATAGAGAAGTGAGTTTTTACAATAAGTCACTCACTGCTTACGATACACAGCAAACATGTCGTCTCCAGAGAAACCCTCACTGCTTATAATCACGTGTCTATATGTAAGTGATGTGACATACTGTAGGTTGCGATTTACACTTGTTTTACATTAAAAGCTTTAAAAAATCTAAGAGGGTTTAGTGACTTAACTTATCCTTTCAAGTAACACATTTGTTTTTAATTGGTATAGCTAATTGAATTTGTGTGGTCTCTATTGAATGATAGGCTAATTTTGTTTGTTTGAGTAACATTGTACTTTTTGTTATGTTCTTTGTGTGTATTTACATGGTTTGTGCCCTAGAACACAACAACTGAAGTTCAAAATTAATCAGAAACCGTGCTTCATACTCATAGTGGAGTTTAAAAAACTGTAACAGGTGTGAATAAGCCAATCAGAGTGGAGGATTGTATTTTGGTGTGTAGCTCTCAGTGTTATATCAGTTTATAGTAGCCTACATGCCGCTGCTCTCACCAGCGTGACCCACAATACTGTATCGCCGTGATGATATCATCAATCAAGGTCTCAGCAGGCGATGCTCAAATGTACACACATTTCATCACACTTAATGCATTGTAGCCCATCTGCCTCACTGTACAGTATGTCTACATGTATAGCCTAACCTGTAATTGTGCCAGTGTTTGTGCATATGTCTATATCTGTGAGGGCCCTGACACCTCACCCGGCCATGCCTGCATATGATAAATGAGACAGCGAATCCAGACAATGTGATAGCTGATAAATTTCATGCTCAGTGTCCATGTTGGCCAGCGAATAATTTAATCGGTCTTCGATTTATAAATTACTCTCCGGTGTCTGGCTAAGTCAAACTCCCTTCTCACTCATCTCCCCTCCTGTTACTGTTACTGTTACTGTGTGTGTGTGTGTGTGTGTGTGTGTGTGTGTGTGTGTGTGTGTGTGTGTGTGTGTGTGTGTGTGTGTGTGTGTGTGTGTGTGTGTGTGTGTGTGTGTGTGTGTGTGTGTGTGTGTGCGTGCGTGTGTGTGTGTGTGTGTAGGCTCTCAGAGGATTCCACGCTTACCAGTCTGGATGCACTTAAGGCTCGGATACGGGATTTGGAGAAACAGTTGTCCAAAGGAGACAGATTTAAATGCCTAATCTGCATGGTGAGTACAAAGGCAATTTTAAGCGACAGAGCGGATACAAACATTAACGATAACAGCCCAGTAATGCAGGAACCAATAATATTCCCATATGTTAATTTACTGCTTTTTCTGCTTTTCATCATCATGTTGGGCTGTTGATAAAACACAATATCTCTATAAGAGAATGAGTTATAAGTTAGACCTCTATTTTAAAAACCAGCCCATTTCTGGGAGAAGTTAAATAAAAAAGGTATGTCGTGGTTACTCATCTACGAGCCCACTGAATGCTCTGTAACTCTGTGCTCTCCAACTCCATACTAGCTGAAGAAGGCGAGAAGACTCAACTTACTGATTGTAATTCCACATGGACATCTAGTGGCAGCTTTTTGTGCTACAGCTAAGGAATCATTTGTATGTGTTTCTTATCTCTGCAGGACACGTACACAACCCCTCTCACCTCCATCCAGTGCTGGCATGTTCACTGTGAGGAGTGTTGGCTTCGAACGCTGGTAAAATATTTGATTTGCATTGATTCACGTAAACATAAAAAATTTAATAAAGGGACCACCAATGAGCGTGTTTGAAGTGTAATTTTTTCTCTTTCTTTCTTTCTTTCTTTCTTTCTTTCTTTCTTTCTTTCTTTCTTTCTTTCTTTCTTTCTTTCTTTCTTTCTTTCTTTCTTTCTTTCTTTCTTTCTTTCTGTCTTTTTCAGGGAGCAAAGAAGTTGTGTCCTCAGTGCAACACCATCACTTCGCCTGGAGACCTGAGGCGGGTTTTCCCGTGATGCAGCCACTCACAAATATGAGGGGAGGGGCCTCTTCTGTGCAGCTGGCCTGTCATAGACTTCCACCCTCCTCCTCCCTTCGTCACATCTTCCTGGTCCTAAATGTTTGTCAGTGTACTCCACTAACATCCACTAACCGACTTTGAAGGCTTGAAGGACAGCAAGTGTGAGCTTTGACCTGAAGCAAATAGAAAAAAAGAAAAGAAAAAAAAGACCTTTGGGACAATATTTATCGATTTTTGTAACCATTTTTTTCAGTTTTATGGGGGATAAAAACTAGTTGGATTACATGCAAAGCACATGTACAGATTTTTTGCGTATGTTTGGATTGGTGTGTATATGATGTTGACTGTGGCTAAATAACCCGACTGTATCTACTGTACAGAGTTTGCTGCTTAGATCCTTTATTATTTGTTTAGCTCCTGTAGGTTGGTCACATTTAAAGTTATCTCAACACTTCCAGGCTCCTTTTTGTCTTTGTCATTGATGTCTTTCTTTGTATAACGTCATTTAATCTAATTTTATCAATGTTACTACAATAAAACGTGTGTCTTAAAAAAAATTCAGTAACACAGAATATATTTTAACTGTTGGGATGACATGAACTTTCACTTGTTGAATGTGTAGTGAAAGCCTTGTTGTGATGACTGCATGTGGGGTTTTCACTCTTTAAGAAGTGGGTCGGAGCAGGATTAGCCGTGCAGAACCCATCGCAGCTCATCTGGAGCCGAAGGACACTAAACCCTGCTATTCTGAGCTTCAACTGAGTGGAAGGACAAAAGAACATTTGGGCCCTGACACTACATGGTTCACTCAGAAATGATAGATTTCTTTACAGGAAATGGCACAATAAATGTCATTTATGATTTGACAAGTATTGTTTGATTTTATATAAACATTTCTGTAAATAAGTAATCATTACACTTCAGTACAATACCTCCTTAACCTTTACCTTTCAAAGTAAAAATCCAAAGTCTGGTGCTTGGTCTCAAATCCACACGTTCATTGTCACAGAGCGTCTAACGGGGTTGAAAGTGCTGGATGATTCTATAGTGAAATGATCTGATGATCTGTTTAAGAAAATCTTTCTTTGCACATGCAGTCATGTGACCCGGAGTGGGCGGTGTGGATAGAGAACCGGCCAGTATTGCACACATGTGATTGGTCGCTGAGCTGAACTGAGGTGGAGTTAATTCAGACTGACAGTGATCTGCTTTAGTGAATGAGTCTGACAGACGCACATACACAATCATTGTATACAGTCTATACCAGGAGCATAGCCCGGGAATAATTTGCTATTGAACCCTTCTCCGACACAGACTGTGCAGACGGTGTGAGAGAAGGTAAGGGGGAACTTTTGACTTGTTAAAACATGAAAATAGTTAATTTTATTATTTCATTAAATAACTTAATGTTTTATGCACAATCCTAAAACAATTATTGTTAAACAGACACTAAACATTCACTGATGTGATTCATGTGACTTGTACAAGTGCAAGCCTCAAGTAAAAAAAGGTGCATTATATTGGTAACGCACTGAACAGTCTAGGATTTAATTGATCCCTTTAGCTGTTCTTATCTCAGATTGCATATATATTCGAAATGCCAAAATGTTGAAGGGAAAGGTTGGATGTTTTGGGGCTCTCACAGACATTTGGCTGTATTATTTAGGTCTTACATTAACGATAACACTAAGTGAATTCATTCAGGATGAATCCCTGAAACGTCATTGGCTCTTAGCGCAGCAGGTAAACAGGTCACCGTTCCCGGACCTTGTCTCCCACCTGGCCAAGATCCAATTATTCCTGCTGAATGACCTGCAAATGACTTCATTAAGAGGCATTCCTTACATTGACCTCAGGGCCTCTGGCTGTCTAACGAGTCTGCAATAAGACATGAACATGTACCAATATTTAAAAGGAGGATACTACGAATTATTAAAACACACACTAATAGTAGAGCAAAAGTCAGCTTTTAAGCCTATATATGCATTATTCTCCTTGACAGTGTAACCATTAAAAGAAGCTTGGATCAGAGGATTAGCATGTTGGATAGTTGTGATGGGCTTTAGTAGCACTGCAGGGTTTTCAAATGCTTAAATGGTGTTTTAGTCAACAGATCAAAAATAATTCATTCTGAATAAAATAAACTGCCCTGTATCTTGTTCTGTAAATGGATGCCATACCTTAAGACTAACACTGACATGGAAGATCTGATTTTAAATCTGCTTATGGCTCATCCTGTCGTCCCCGTCTCTCCCACAGCCAGAACAATGTCAGGACCGAGGCCCGTGGTGCTGAGCGGCCCCTCTGGAGCAGGGAAGAGCACTCTGATGAAGAAGCTGATGAAGGACCACGAGGGCATCTTTGGGTTCAGTGTGTCACGTACGTATCCGTGCCACCTGCTTATTGGCTCTCGTTGCAGGACATCCTGTCAGAGGAGGAAGGCCTTAGACTTCATTGTCCCCAAGGGGAAATAATTTTTCGCCACACTGTACGTTAGGGACAGCACGCTTACAGATAAACAGTAAATGACAAAATTACAAACATAATGACATGCAGGAGAATAACACACAGACATATACAAAGAGTTTACGGATGGCTCCTTTTCTGAATGTCCCTTGTGTGCTGAAAGTGACTTTATTGTCTAGTGTCACTCCAAGATATTTGCAGCTATCAACCATTGCAACTGTTTCATTGTTGATGAGAGTGTGGAGCTGGGATAATGGGTACATTTTAATGTATTTTGTATTGGCTACATTGAGATGGAGGGATGTTTTTCTTACACCACTGGGAAATATGTGCAACAGTGTGGGACAGGAGTCACCATGTCATAGATCGATTGTCTATTTCTCTACTGGCTCATAGTTTTTGTGTTTTGTATAATAGTAAATATTTTCAAGGTTTTTGCATCAACTTGGCATTTTTATTCTAATAATTATAATGAAAGCAACGCTTCTAGCTGGCCTTAAAGAATTATGTTTTTGAATTTCTCTTCACAGACACAACAAGGAACCCTCGACCGGGAGAGGAAGATGGCAAAGGTACAGTAGTCCCGGATCAAAACAATCTTGTTTCTGACCCCTTTTCTGTATCCACACAGGTGTTACAAGTAGGGGTTTGATGTTTTTTAGAACCCACACAAATATTAACCAAGTGATTCACCATGCAGGAGACCTGAACATGGATTTGAATCTGTAGGGATGTTTTCTACACCTCTTTGCTTTTTGTTTGCCTTCTGTATCTGCCCAGTCTGAAAAAATCAGGCCCCCACAACATTTCTTACACCCAAGTGAACTGCACAAATGGCTTTTCCCCCCTGTATAGCTTGATATAAGGGGATAAACCAATTTATGTGCCTTGTTTGCTTTCTCCATAGGGCTGAACACACTCCCCATGCTTCTGGGGGCGGCTTTACTGCCCGTAGCAGCCGTCTTTTCCTCTGAAGACATGATAGAATTGTCAACCTCATTGTCGTGTCCAAACCTATCAGAAACCACAGATCAAGGTGTGATTCCTGAGTCCAAAGTTTTTTATTATGTAAGGCAGAGGGACGGGGGTTACTTTCATCATCCTGGCACGCTGCTATTGGATCCGTAGGAACTTGTCATGTGACAAACAAAAAGAGAAAAATAAAAACTTTTCATGATCTGAGGAATCCGAGTTTACAATTCAGAGTAAAAAGCTCTTGAAAATAGCCCCCTGTGATGCCATGGTAGTGACTCCCAATTCCAGTCTTGTGAGGTGGTATGTCCAAAAAGCTGTCCTTTTTCCATTGTGGCTGCGTATCGATGATTTGCAACCAACCTTTTGCATTGTTGTAGAAATACATTTTTACTGAAAATATTGAACTGATTGACTAAATTGCAATCAATAGAAGATATGTCCCATCATTATTTGAACAACACAACAGTCGATTTTGCTTTTGCCTTGGGCCAGAATAAAGGTTTGATCTTGCTTTTTTCCTCAGGTTTATTATCTATGTGTTACAGCACAGTCAATTTCTATTATAGGCATATTTATCATATTTGCATGCCATGACGTTTATTTTTAAGGATGAATGCATCCTTTGTACAATTTCAACACACCGTCTCAAATTTAGCTCAGAGTACAACATCATTGAACACATGAACACACACTGTCGATTGAACAAAAATATTATGATCACTGATAATGATTGTTTACTGGGATTAACCTGGGTTCATCTTTCACTAAACTGTGATTTGCATCCCTCTCTTCAATTGTTTCTTTCCACTGTACACACCTACATTTTACAGACTACCACTACACTACAGTTGAGGCCATGCTGGAGAAAATTGACAACGGAGAATTTATCGAAAACGCTGAGTTTTCCGGCAACATGTATGGAACAAGGTACATATGGAATGAATGCCATTTTTCATCATCAACAACAAGCTCAGTAAAACCTCAATGATTTAGATGTATAATTGCTGACAGCTCTAATATTTGATGTAATTGTTCAATTCCTTTAAATTCAACGCCTCAGCAAGCATACAATGAAGATCTAAAAGAAAACCGGAGTTGATTTGAATGGAAATACATTATACCTTCTAAATATCAGTTCCAGTGATATTGGTTACTTATTCAATATGAATTAAGAATGCTGCCTCATTTACTGCATAATCTATCCCTTTTATTCAGAAGATAGCTCACTGTCAGTGCATCATAAATCTGAGCAGCTTGGATCAATTCAGCGATCTGCTTACCTTAGTAACTCCTATAGTGTGAGAGTAAAACATCACAAGATTACACTCTCAATAACTGGTTGGACATGGTGAAGCACGTCCATGTTCAGAAGTTTTTTTTTATATGTACTTAATTTTTTCGAAGACTATTATTCTATAATATTACTATTATTCTACTTCCAAATTCACATTTCATCGTGAAAAGAAATTAGAATCCACCTTTTCAATTGAACAAAGACAGTATATATATATATATATATATATATATCTATATATATAGATATAGAAAAATATATTTATATTGTTAGTTGTTCAAATGTTTAGTCCAGGTTGCTTAAAAAGCCCTGTTGGTTTGATATAGTTTCATAATGTGACGATGCATTGCTTCTCTAGTAAAGCAGCCATAGAAGACGTGCGGGCTCAGAACATAATCTGCATCTTAGACGTGGACATCCAGGGAGTGAATAGGATTAAGGAGACTGACCTGAACCCCATCTACATTTCAATTCAGCCTCCTTCCATGGAGATCCTGGTAAATGTCCAACTTCATGTGCTCATTCATTAAATTTAATACTTTACTTTTTTAATATTTTTGTTGTACTTTCGAGTTATTGAAATGATTAAACTTTAGTCTTCCTTCTGTCAAAGAGTGACAAATGTGCTAATTTATGACATTAATTCCATGTTTTTGTTGTATACTTGTAGATTTCCTGTTAAACAATTCCTAAAATCATGTTTGTTGTGCAGGCATGGCCACTGTGTTGTTACCTTGTGCAGCAGCTCTTGTTCCAGAGATCATTTATTGTTTTATCGTTATTGTCAGGAAAAACGTCTGAGGGACAGGCAGACGGAAACAGAGGAGAGTTTAGAGAAACGCCTGGAGGCAGCGCGCATCGACATGGAGCTCAGTAAGTTTTATCTGCACTACTTGGACATGATGCTGAAGTTAAAGACAGTCATTGCAGCTGATATTTTCTAGGTATGGAGCCTGGTGTCTTTGATGTTGTGATCATCAACGACGACCTAGAAAGGGCCTACGAGGAGCTGAAAGTTATCCTCAGTGAAGTGAGTAAAACCATAAGATATCCTTGACTTTTATTTTATTGCACAAATAATTTGGGGCTAATGTCTACCTGGCCCATTTATATGCATACCATTAGGTAAACGCACAAAATGTGAAAAGTATCCATTATCTCTCTTTGTTCAGGAAATCCAAAAAGTTGAAGAGGCCAACAAGTCAAAGTCAGGACCGAGGCCCGTGGTGCTGAGCGGCCCCTCTGGAGAGGAGAAGAGCACTCTGATCAAGAAGCTGATGAAGGACCACGAGGGCATCTTTGGGTTCAGTTTGTCACGTACGTAACCATGCCAACTGCCTTTTGGCTCTCGCTGCAGAACATTCTGTCAGAAAAGGAAGTGGGTCAGGAGTCTCAGTCAGTATGCTTACATGCACAGTTTATTGAAGCTTGACTAGGACATTTAGTTGGACTACTGTCCTTGTCCCAATATACAAGCAAGGGAAGAGAATCGATGTACAGTCCCCTCCATAAGTATCGGAACAGTGAGGCCAATTCCTTTATTTTTGCTGTAGACTGGAAACATTTGGGTTTGACACCAAAAGATGAATATGAGACAATAGCTCAACATTTCAGCTTTCATTTCCAGGTATTCACATCTGGATCCGATACACAACTGAGAAGATATCATTATTTGTAAAGGAACACCACATGTTTAGGTGAGCAGAAGTATTGGAACAGATTAAAGTGAATAAAACACAATATTTTGTCGCAAATCCTTTGCTTGCAATAACCGCATCAAGCCTGTGACCCATTGACATCACAAAACTTTTGCATTCTTCTTTTGTGATGCTTTTCCAGGCTTTCACCGCAGCCTCATTCAGTTGCTGTTTGTGTTAGGGGGTTACTCTCTTAAGTCTCCTCTTTAGCAGGTAAAATGCATGCTCTATAGCGTTTAAGTCTGGAGATTGACTTAGCCAGTCTAAAACCTTCCACTTCTTGACCCTGATTAACTCATTTGTTGTGTTTTGGGTCATTATCTTGCTGCATGATGGAGGATCTTCCAATCAGTTTGGTTGCATTTTTCCTTAAATTGACAGACAAAATGTTTCTGTAAACTTCTGAGTTCATTTTGCTGTTGCCATCATGTGTTACATCATCAATGAAGAATAATGAGCCCATCCGAGAAGAAGCCATGGAAGCCCAAGACATGACATTGCCTCTACCGTGTTTCACAGATGAGCCTGTATGTTTGGGATCATGAGTAGATCCTTTCTTTCTCCAAACTTTAGCCTTTCCATCACTTTGGTAAAGGTTCATCTTGACAACAACACAGTAACACATGATGGCAACAGCTAAATGAACTTAGAAGTCTACAGAAACATTCGGTCTGCCAATTTAAAGAAAGATGCAACCAAACTGATTGGAAGATCCTTCATCATGCAGCAAGATAATGATCTAAAAAAACTGCAAAAACAACAAAGGAGTTCATCAGGAGCAAGAAATGGAAGGTTTTAGACTGGCCAAGTCAATCTCCAGACTTAAACACTATGGAGCATGCATTTTACCTGCTAAAGAGGAGACCGAAGGGAGTAACCCCCCAAAACAAACAACAACTGAATGAGGCTGCGGTGAAAGCCTGGAAAAGCATCACAAAAGAAGAATGCAAAAGTTTTGTGATGTCAATGGGTCACAGGCTTGATGCGGTTATTGCAAGCGAAGGATTTGCGACAAAATATTATGGTTTATTCACTTTAATTTATTTAAATTCTATCTGTTCCAATACTTTTGCTTGCCTAAAAATGTGGTGTTCCTTTTCAAAAAATGCTATCTTCTCACTTGTGTATCGGATCCAGATGTGAATACCTGGAAATGAAAGCTGAAATGTTGATCTATTGTCTCATATTCATCTTTTGGTGTCAAACCCAAATGTTTCCAGTCTACAGCAAAAATAAAGGAATTGGCCTCACTGTTCCGATACTGATGGAGGGGACTGTATTTAACGACATATGTCCAACTCTGCTACGATAGTTGGCAATGTGCTTTCATAGCTCGTTGGTATTGGACCCATTTCAGGTTGACCTAACTTGCTGGCACGCTGCTAACGTTTAGCAGGCTGCTAACGCTTAGCGAGACGCTAACTAGCAGGCGTGCCTCAAACGGTCAGTGAGAGGCAAACTGGTACTATGTCCAGCTTTGATATGGATAACTGTACTGCTATGTACATTGCATACATTCTCTACATGGGCACAGCTTTCTAATTATTCCTTTGTTGTTCTTATTCTGTTAGCATTGAATGCTTTTCGACTTCCAGGTAAAAGCCCCATGCGGGAGACTTACCCGTTTTTCACCAACCAGTACCAGTTATTTGGTTTTCCACTGCCAGTGAGCCGGTTCCCGGCCAGAAAAACTGGTTCCAGGGCGGCTCCAGTTTTGATCTGGTCTGGAACTGCGAACCGCTTACTTCAGGGACCGGGGGAGGGATTATCCTCATCAACCAGACCAACTACAACTTCAGGCCCGCCATATCTAAAAACCCTGCTACTACGAGACCTAGGCTAAACATAACATAATTACCAAATGTAACGACCAGGGTAAATACGCTGTGTTGCCTCTACATGTGTAAAAATAAGACGTTTCCGCCGCTGTTCTTAAAGCTAGCGCTAGCTTTAGCGTTAGCCACGAGAGCAGCGGCGTCCGGCGACGTACACAGACGTTTACAGTGACATTTACAGTGACGTCATGACGTTGCTCTCTTGCCGGCTCCATGGCTGGCTCTGGTCGGTGTGAAACCAACCGGTTCATAACTGGGATAAGGCTGTAACCAGTTTTGAACTGGCCCCAGCACCAGCCCGGAACTGGCTCTTGGTTCTTTTTGTTGTGAAAGGGGTATAGGAAGACAAGCTGGTTCTTAATAGGTTCCCAAGTTGAACCAGCTGCAAACCGACTCCAGCGCCGACCCGGAACTGGAACCTTGTTCCTGTCGGTGGGAAACGGGTTACTGTGGAGAATGTGCAGACGGCCTAGGCCTGGCACAGTCTGATTGACAGTATACATGCTGTGGAAGCTCGGTTCCCAACCGCTTTATCTGGGTGTGTTAGCTCCTTTCAGTCTGACTTACATGTTTACATGTATTTTAAAGGTTCGGTTTGAGTCGGACTAACAGAATACACCGATTTTCTATAACGTCATGTAAATGTACGGCCACAATGGTTTAACTCTCCACTAGCTCATAGTTTTTGTTTTGTATAATATACAATATTTTAAGGTTTCTGCATAATTTATTTATGATGAAAGCAAAACTTCTAGCTGGCTTTAAATGATGATGCTTTTAATGTCTCATCACAGACACAACAAGAAGCCCTCGACCAGGAGAGGAAGATGGCAAAGGTACTGTGGTTCTTGCTCAAAACTGACTTGTTTGTGATCCTCTTGAAAAAATATCCCCCTGTGATGCCATGTGACTCCCAATTCCATCCTTGTGATTTGTTATGCCCAAAAAATGTCCTGTTTCCACTGTTGCTGAGTATTGATGATTTGCAACCAACCGTTAGCATTGTTGGAGAATGATCCATGAAGTGATTTTTATAGGAATATGGATCCATCTGAGATTTTCAGATGCTGCCGTCACATAGGCCTACCTTTATTCTTTTGTGGCCTAGAAGTTGTTCATGTTTATTTTTTTTTTTAAAAAGTGGACTGTTTGAATAAATTGTTATTAATATAAAATATGTCCGAGTAACACAGCAGTGGATTTTGCTTTGGCCTTGGGACAAAATGAGGTTCTGATCTTAAATAATACATATCCAATGCAATGCAGTTTTCCAGAGAGCTGTTTAAAAGTAACTTTGACTTTTTTCAGGCTTATTATCTATTTGTTTACAGCACAGCAACTGTTTATTCTACACAGTGTTTCCCTTCAATTCATTACTCCAGTCTGAGTAGACTCCTTCATGTCCTCATGCTAATGATAAAGTGCTATTGCAGAGCCCATTTGTAGTGGTTGTAGAAATGTTGTGGGCCTACGGATCTGGTATGGACAATATGATGTGCTATGTAGCAATTGTACAACTCGCATCTTTAGAAAGTATTTGAAAAGAAACACATTTATCTTCTTTGCATGCACATTTTTTAGATAATGAATGCATCCTTTTTACAATTTCAACACACCGTCTCAATTTCAGCAAAGACGAAAACATCATACACTTGATTACACAATGTCAATCAAACAAAAAATATTATGATCACTGTGATATTGATTGTTTCCTTGTTTCATCTGTCACTAAACTGTGATTTGAATCCCCTCTCTTCATTTGTGTCATTCCACTGTGCACACCTTCATGGCAGAGCCAGAATCATTGAACAATTTTGCATTTTACAGAATACCACTACATTACAAGAGAGGCCATGCAGGAGAAAATTGACAATGGAGAATTTATCGAAAACGCTGAGTTTTCCGGCACCATGTATGGAACAAGGTAAATATTTATCTTTGCATGAATGCCATTTTTTCATCATCAAAAGCAAGCCAAGTTAAATGTCTATGATTTAGATGCATTATTGCTAACATTTCTAATCTTTTTGTGTAATTGTTAAATTTCTTCTAATTCAATGCCTGAGCAAGCTGCTAACTTGCCAAAAGAAAGAACTTCATCTTTATATCATCAGTATAGTCCAGTTACAGATGACACTTTAACCCCCATTGTATCAAAAAGAGCAACACGGCTACCTTATGCATCAAGTTTAATCTCTACCTCTTATTCGGAAGATAACTCACCGTCACTGCAGCATGAGTCTGAGCAGCTTGGACAGGGCTGTACGCTTATTTTTTTAGGTGGTAGCACTGGTGCTAGCAATCAAAAAATTCAGTAGCACAAAAATAAATTTGGTAGCACACAAAGTATAATCGAAAACTTGCATAACCTTAACCCTTACATTTCGCCCTAATTACCTTTGAGCATGTCATCTTGGTCTCATTTGAGATTCTCAATTAATATTATATCCTATTGTGTGCAGTAATAATTATAGAGGAATGAATAGGGGTGCACTGATTACAATTTAGACAAAACCTGACAATTGCAATTTTTTGCTGATTCAGAATTATTTCTCCCCATAAAAATATAAAAATAATATCTATATCTATATATTTTTTGTATATAGGGGAGAACGGGGTAAGTAGGCACACTTTTTACTCTAGTGAGAATTGCTCATCACCAAAACATCTGTCAATAGCCATTCCTACATTAAATTGAAGCTTAAGGTGTTGGCTTGAAATGTGTGTCTCTCTTTTTTTCCAACTTATTGTAATGAAGAAGTAATTTACCATCAAAGACACTCTGACACATTGTGACAACCAACCCCATCAAGGGGTCGGTTGTCACACACTATGGGGTTGTTTGTCACAATGTTATCTTAATGGGAATAATCTTAAAAAGAAGGCAATGAGGCAGAACCAAATTTGAAAGTTTAATTGCATTGTCAAGTTGACAAATAGGCCTACATAACTTACTGTAGCCTTGGCAGCTGGTCTAGTTTGGGATGCACTGGGTTGTTTTGATTTTGTTGCCCTTTTTTCTTTTGCTTGCTAGCTGCCTTTTCCTGCTCTATTCTTTCCTTCTCTGGGGTGTCAGTGAGGATACAGCTTGACAATTTCTTTCGTTATTGGGTTCCTTTTCTGGCTGCAGCCTTGAGATAACATGTGACAACCAACCCCCCAAAAAATTTGACGACCAACCCCAACCTGAATTTCTTGCTAGCATCAAGGCCAACAACCATCTGACAACTAATTAGCTTGCTAACAACAATCTAAACTATAGCTTACCCTTCACACCTTCTGAGGGTAACAAGTGTTTTGTTATAAACCCATTGTGTAAAAGCCTAGAAGAAAAATACTGAGAAGCAAAATATTTTGAATTTGAAATGAAAAACACAAAACATCCTCTCACCTGAAATGCAGCTGTCTTCCTCCAAGGAAGTCTATGTATGTGACCTCTGATCCCAATTCTGGACCTTTTTTATATCAACATTTCAGAGCTAGCGCGCTCTGGTGGCGAGATATAACGAATGTGACATCCAACCCATGTGACAAATTACCCCGTTCTCCCCTACATATAATTATTATATTAATAATAATTATTTATTTTAGAAAATGTCATTCTGTTAATTAAAACCAAACTTTAAAACATTAAACATAGCCTATTGAATAAATAAGTATACATATTGGTACAATTTAGGATAAATTAAATAGGTTGTTGTGAATATGTTGGGAGCATGGACGTTGGAAGTAGGGGTGCGGGGGGTGCGGCCGCACCCCCCCTCTTCACCGCCTGCACCCCCTCTCCGCCCCCTTACACTTTGCCCTGTGCTCCCGCGATTGCTCTGTAAACAATATCATAGCCTAAGTCCTCTTTCCCATCTCCTGCTCCCTCACATCAACTTGACAGAGCATAACACTATAATATATATAGTTTATAGGCTATACAGTATACTATATAGGCTAGATTACATATGCCCGTCGCATTTCTTCACCGTGCCCAGGACGAGATTACGGTTGTGCCCCGCCTTCCCATGCGCACTTCAGTGGAGTCAGAGTGCTGAAGGGCGCGCACTAATGAGCATTAGGTTATAGGTTACCATTAAAAATCCAGTCTGCTAAGCGCCCTACCACAGGGGGGAGAGAGAAAGACAAAGAGAGAGAGACGCGCTGACAGGATGCAACGTTCACCTGCGCACCTGCTCCTCCAAGGTGTGTGCCGGTATCGTGCCAAGTAACCGCTGATAATAAGTGTTTCCCCGTCGGCCGGTTAGCGCGCATGCATCAAGTAAGGGCGAACATATTAACACTTCATAAGGTCGTAAAAAAGTCGGGTCGTCTTATATTCGGGGTCTAGTAGGCCTATTCGGCGTCCAGTAATGGACTGCCCGTTACCAGAGCGGTCATTCAGCTTCAGGGCCTGTGTCCAAGTTGTGTTTATTTTATTTTTTCGGGTGGAACCAACACTGGCTGTGCTCTCAGAAGCGGCCAGGGCATGCGTGTGTGCAATGGGAGAGAGAACGCTTCGTGTGGAGAGATAATAAGAATGAGAGGCTCCATTAAAATGCTGTCTATGCGCTGGATATGCGGTCGTTGTGATTGTAACTTTGTCGGCTGTAAACTGAAACTAACGGAGATCGCGGAAGATCGCGGAAGTCTTCCCCTCGACAACGTGACACGTGTTGCGTGTGCACAGCCCCTGTTATCATTCACCGATCTCAAGAATACAAATGTATGCTGAAAAGGAACAAATTGTTCAATACAAATTCACCAGAATGCAGGAAATTAAGCATTTAATGCTCAAAACATTCTGGGGGACAACCCCCAGACCCCCGCTTATAAATTGTAACAACCTAATGTTTAATCAAAACCTACGTCCTTCAAATTCAGGATAAAAAAAAGGCTATAAGGGTACTTTGGAAAACTCTTAAATGTTATTTGCTTTTAGAGTTTGTTTTAATAGCTTAATTCTAATCAAATTATTTTAGATACAAATTGGCTATTTTATCATGGTTATAGATTGCTCATTTTACCAGTAGCCTATTGCTTTGTCTGATAGCGCTGCACCTCAGCAAATTTACAGCACCCCCCCCTAAGAAAGAAGTTCCAACGTCCCTGGTTGGGAGTAGTTTTTCAGTGGCTTATTGTGTAACGTACACAAGGTTTGAAACAAGTTATTTCAAACTTTGTTTAAGTAGACTAGTGTTGACTGCTCTCTGCAGCTGAAGGAGTTGCCTTTCAAGCTAGAGCACTACAGTGCTGTCAAGAGGTAACTTCCTGTTCTTACCAGCTTCAAAATAAAAGTCAACTCACGTTTGGCTAGCAACAGGCTTTTAATGTGAAGGCGCACAGGAAATGTTCTGTTTCCACACGCGCTAACTTAACTGCGGTAATGTAACAAGAGCGGAGAGCCGTGTCCTTCCGGTTATTACCGTTGGTGGAGTTTATTATAACAGTAATAATACAAATAGAAGTTTATTAAATAAAAATGTATTTTATTTTATTTTTATTTTTATTTTTTTGCACACGGTGCCTACCCTGACCGCACGTCACGGCGCACGAGCACACATCTTTCACCAGCCAAAGTGGAGGGTGGACTCAATAACTTACTCATCTAAGACTCGCAGTGTTAATGTAGAGCCCTCTAAGCAGTGTTGTGCATCGCTCCTCTGTGTTTCAAAGACAACCTCTCCTCATTAGCACTAGTGCGAGTGGACTTGTATTCATCATCGCACGAGATCAATTTCAGTAGCAAATGCGATCAAAACTGTCGCACTGTACAGCCCTGAGCTTGGATCAATGCAGCGATCCATTTACCTTAGTAACTCCCATAGTCTGAGCGGAAGAACATCACAAGATTACACTCTAAATAACGGGTTGGGTTGGACATGGTGAAGCATGTCCATGTTCAGATGTTTAATGCAGGTTTATTTAAAAAAGCCCTGTTAGTTTAATTTAGTCTAATAATATGACGATGCATTGCTTCTCTAGTAAATCAGCCATAGAAGACGTGAAGGCTCAAAACATGATCTGCATCTTAGACGTGGACATCCAGGGAGTGAATAGGATTAAGGAGACTGACCTGAACCCCATCTACATTTCCATTCAGCCTCCTTCCATGGAGATCCTGGTAAATGTCCAACTTGGTGTTCTGCATTAATGTAATATAATACAATATTTCAATGTACTTTTAGCTTATTGTATTCATTGAACTTCATTCTTGTTTCTTCAGCCTGGTGTGTTTGATGTTGTGATCATCAATGACGACTTAGAAAGGGCCTACGAGGAGCTAAAAGATGTCCTCAGCGAAGTGAGTAAAACCATAAAATATCTTTGGCTTTTATTTTGTTTAACAAGTACTTTAGGGATAATGTCAACGAGGTCCTTTAATATTCATACAATTAGTTAAATGCACACAATCTAAAAAGGTTTCCCTCACCTCTTTTCGTACAGGAGATCCAAAAACTTTAGGAGGCCAACAAGTCATAGAAAGAAACAGTAACTCAGGCTTTCTGCTGCAGGACGGAAAAACACGTTTGACTGTGCCCCGAATAACTCCATCGTCACCGATTCAATTCTCTTTTGGAGAAAAGATTGTTTTTCTTTTACCCTCCACTTTATGTGTTCAGAGGTTTGCTCAGGAAAAATTCATGCTCGGCAGTGCTCAGAAAGAAAAGCGGGACTACGAACATGGGTTTTGTTAAATGTAGTCAAATGAATTTAATTTCCATACATTTCTGCCAGCTGGCATGTCAAATAAAGATAATGGGTACAGTTGCCAAATTCACTGTTACATTTGGCCTTTATAACCCAAAGTTTGGATCTGGCCTTTCCACAGGTATGGAGTACACATCAGTAGCACCAGCAGTCAGTGTGTAGTGCTACTGCAGAATGCTTGTGAAGTTAAGAAAATAGTAACTCTTTTAGGTGTTTGTTTTGTTGAACTCAATTCATTCATAGTTAAGAGTATTTAAAAAAAAAATTGATTCATGTTTATGACGGATATCGTGTAATTAAAATCCTTACTCATATGCTGAACGTCATCTAAATGTCTGTGCATCTAAAATACTTTTACCACTGCATATCTTACACTTAAAAATGCATCTATGCTTGTGTGTTTGTATGCAAATGAGACTGAATAAAGAATGTTAGGACAAAGAAATTAAAACGTGTGCCATTTTATTTAATCTTCCATTTACCAACTCATTCAGATAATGAGTGATCCAGAATGTATTATGAATCGTCCAATAATACCCACCAATCTAATTGATTTCCCATTCATACATCTTCACTTTAAGGCAAAATGTATACATTTCTAAATACAACACATCACTCAGCAAACTTCTGTCCATATGAAGAACAGCACAGAAATGTTTCACTTTAAGGCCGAACATGTGCATCTGTCTAAACAAAAGTTTCTTGTTTTGGGAAACTCATGCGCATGTGTACACTGGTTGCTTAGATGAACCAAAGCACATATAATGCCTTGCCCTCACATTTACAAGCTAATGGATTAATACACTTTGAAAAACTCTTTAAGACGAAGCAAATTTTCAAAATCATAGGATACCAAAATGATTATAGAAATCTGACCTGGCTCCAGCTAGCCAGAAAAAAGCCACACAGGAAACATTCATCTGAAAAGAAACGTGCTGCTTATAAGGCTGCATAGTTGGCGAAAGGAAACCCTGTGGTGTTGCGTCACTGGAAGAAGGGACCCTGAAGCTTTGTGTGGACCTGTTCCCGTTTCTCCTCCTTCTGCTTGAGGCAATCTTTGAGCTTGTCTGTAGAGAAACACACTTTGGAGAGCCGGCCTTTGTGTGGGGCACGGTGGGCGCGCAGCCATTGGTTGTGGAGACACTCGGCTGCAGTGGGTCTCCCCCTATATTCAAATTAGAATATACACATTTACGTTTCTAATTCACAAATAGAACATTTCAAGCAAATAATCTTTGCTTTGCTTTGCAAATACAGTAAGAAGAATGACAACTCGAAAACAGCATTTATGTTAGTCAAGTTGAGGACATTTTAGGAGAGGCTCTAACCAGGATTTGTTATTGAGGCTGCTCTTCATGAAGTTTAAGGCTCCTTCTGACAGACCAGGGTAACAGCGTCCAAACTGGATTTTGCCCTTCTTGATGTTCTTGTCTTGCTCCCAGCTGTGCTCTGCATGGAACGGGTTTTCGGCACTCAACCTAGCAAAGAAAAGAGAAATAATTAGTTCATAATTCAGCATTTTGGATTCATTCAGTAGCATTGCTAACATTTCACAATCTAAGCTAAGTGTTACTTGTGTGGACTGAACTAATGAGCCCACATAACTAAAACTTACAAAGTTAAAGCTGGAGTATATGATTTGGGGAGAAAATAGCAGTTGGGATAGAGATTCGAATCCAAATACCTCAACCGCTCCACTTGTTCTCTTTGGTCCCTCCCTGACACGCTACACCAACAATGTCGGTGCCAAAGTGAATGGACAGTCCCAACAGCCAACAGAGAATCAGATTTTTTTTCCCCCTTCACTCTGATTGGTCAAAGTGTACCGCTCATGTTCACTTTGACCAATCAGAAATCATATACCCCAGCTTTAAAAATAATTGTTTCTAAAGAAAGAAAACCTTTCGGTTCAAAGAATCAATTGTTTATTTCTCATCCAACAATTACTTGGCTTTGTTCTGATGTTGTGATAACTAGTTTGCAAAAGTAGTATGAATATATTATTGTAAGAAGTCAGAAGTAATTTTAATCCAAGAAACACAGTTGGAAACTTTCTCAAAACAGAAAATATATGCAGCTATAGCTGTATCTTTGTACTTACATGATGAACGACAGAAATCCAATGGCCCAAATGTCAGTTTCAGGCCCGACACCCTGACCTTCCAGGATTTCCGGAGCTTTAGGAAGGACAATATAAACTGACAAAACAGACAGACATTGTTCATAAAGTGTTCTGCTGTTACTGACATTGCTACATTCACTCACATGCTTCATTTTCTAAAATTTATAGAAAAAAATATCAAACCGGAAAGAAAATATATATTTTTTTATATTAAAAAAGAAAGTGGACTTGGGTGGTTAGGATATGGTAGCTAGGGTCAGCTGACGAAGTTAGGATGAATTAATTCCATCCATCAATCCATCCTCTCTTAAAGCATGTGTACCTTTGCTGCGGGTGTCTGTAGGAGGCCATGACAGTAAGAGGTTTAGTACATTAAAATAATCTATAACACCACGAGCATCATCACAATCGATCAGTTTCCCCCTTTCAAAATAAAACCAAGTAGCACACAAGTACCTTTGCTGTCCGACAGGCCCTGGATGTGTTCAACGGTGAGAGGCTGACCGGGTGTGAAGGACTGTGCTGAGCCCAAATCAACTATCTTCAGGTGGTTACAATCATCCACCAGCATGTTGTCCGACTTCAGGTCCAGGTGGATGACCCGACGGCTGTGAAGGTAGTCCACTGCGCTCAGAATCTGAAGCAGCAGCTCTGCTACGTGAGTCTCTGCGTATTGCTCTCTGAGAGGGCACAATTAAATAAGTATAGGTTTGTAAGAAATACATTTGTGACGGATTGACATAAATGGCTACAGGTTGAACAAAACTAGTCTTTATGACATAGTTCTGAAGCATAGATAATAATTTTTAAAATATATTATTATTACAGCTTGTGGTTATTTGGCTCATTTTGTTATCTTAAAAGGTCACATATTATGCTAAATGCACTTTTTAAATGTGTTCTAACATATCCATGGGTCCACGGTGTGCCTAGAGACTGCCAAAATATTTTAAAAAATAATAATCTCTCCTTTTCTCACTCTCCCCCTTTCTGAAACCCCCACCCCACCCCCCCAATATACTCCAGTCAGAATTCTCCTCGTTTCTAACCTTAAAAACTGGAAAGCCAGAAGCTTCCACTGTGCAGCCCACACCCCAATTTCTTATTGGTCCACGGCCCTGACAGACAGAGGGCAAGGCGTATCTGGCTTCGTTTCCGGACAGGGGGCGGGGGGAGCTCAAAGATTGTATATTTACGAGGGGAGCTGCAGCTCTTTTAAAAAAATAGGCCATTGTGAGATTAGCTGAACATCAGCATAGTACAATAAATTATCTGAAAGTTTTTTTCAGCAAACAATTAAAGAAAAACGTATTAGGGACCACTAAGACCATATAATATGGTGTATAATAGAACCGAAAAGTGTATAATATGGGAGCTTTAAATCTGTGTTAAATTGACCTTGTTTTGTTTAGATTCTGTTTAAACTACATCCAATTAGTCAATTAAATTGTTTTCTGTAACACAAGCATAGCCTCTCGAGGGGAAATTTTGCCTGTTGGCTCTAATCTTTTTTTTTTTTTTAGGAAATATATAGTGATCATTTCTACTTGTATAATTTCTCTTATTTTGAGTTAAAGAAGAGAAGGAATATGAAGGCTTTCCTATGTAATATACATGGTCCCCTGACCCCTGATGAAATTCTTGTTTATCTAAAACCAGGACTAGGATTTGCCACAGTCATTATTAAATCCTTATATATTTTCTTTCTATTATAAATTTAAAAAACTAAATAATTATACACAAGCATCTAAAGCAACTTTCACGCCTATGATGGCCAGATATCTTGCTTTAAAACAAAGTATTTGCAGAAAAATCGACCACCTACCTACTCACATTGACGTCTGGTAGCGTTGCAAAAAAAGAAAAAAAATGAATTCCTGGTATTTTTCCCTTTGTACATAAATCCATACACAAAGCATTTTGTTTTTGGCCTATGTTTTGTCAAGCCGTCCTTTACCTTGCTGCCAGACTGTACAGCAGCTCCTTGCCGGGACAGAGCTCCTCCACTAACACCAGGTAGCGGGGGGTGATATAGGCACAGTGAAGCTGCACCAGGTGGGAGTGATGAAGCTTCTTCAGCAGCTGATATTCCCTCAGCACCAACTGCCTCTGCTCCGCTTGGTAAGTGGAGATCTTGGCAGCAAACACTTGGCTGGTCTCTACATCTCTGCACAGGGTTATTACGCTGAAACGGCCCCTAAGAGAGAAGAATACTTAAGATGCTGAGTCCTAGAAAAAGGCCACAATGTTTGGCCAATTATTGCATTTTTATTTGCAAGAGAAAGAGGGAGGAACAAGATAGGAACAAGACAGTTTTTTTCTCATGCACACTGCAGTCCTTTGTGAATGATCAGGTAAGGAATCATGCTCCTGAAGTGTGTTTCTTACTTAGAGAAAATGCAGTAGTACAGTAAAGAATTAAAGTACGTTATCAAATATATCAGAAACCTGAGACATTTCAAAATATATCCAATATATCCACGTGCAAATGAACTACTACAGTAAATAAAACCATTGACATTGTTACTTTGATCAGTATGGAGTAAACTGGAGTTTCTAATAGTTTTGCTTGGAAATTGCAGCTTCTGCTTAAAAATCCCACCTGTTGATCTCGGAGAGGAAATTGTAGTTTTTGTGTGCTGTCTGGCCTTCTGACTTGCTGACCTTTGACCCCAGTAACTCAGTCTGGATGAGAGGAATGCGAGTCTCTGTACAACGGAGCAAAAACAGGTGAAAACTATGTCCCCCTCGAGGGAGACGCTGTATGTAACACTGCACTAGCTGACCAGTATATCCTTCATACATTTAAAACATCTGGCAATGGTTACAAAAAAACGTCGCAGACTACTGGGGGAAAAAAAGGCGATCAGACATGTACAACAAACACGCATGGTCATGTCTGAGAGTATTTTTTTCTTGCCTTCAGGATGAGTAGACAAGACCACAGGTGCTGAAGCGTCACTGAAAGGTCCTGCTCCTATCTTGGTGATGCAGCCTATCCTGAACACATAAGAAGCTCCTCTTGGTAAATCCTTCACCACATAACAGCTGTCCGTCACCTCCTCCGACAGGACCGTCCATTCCCGACCTGGGGATGCGGGGGGGGGGGGGGGCACAGGATGCATGAATTTTACTGTGGAACATAGACTTACAGCACATTTGTATGAGAATCCTACAGCTTTGACTTGCTGGAAAAATTTGCAAAACATTTGGTTTCCTTTTAACACATACCACCAATTTCCGTGAACTCACCATCTGTACAGTACTGCACACAATAGGTGACAGGGTCACTGGACTGCACTGGTCTCCAAACCAGCAGCACTCCCCCTCCTTCTAACTGCAGCACTTCAGCCTTACTGGGACGGACTGGCAGACCTAGAAATTATGGAGTACAACTAGTCTTATAGCAAAATGAAGACAGCAGGACTAAAGACTGAGAAAACTCTTTTGAATATAGTTTATTCAATACCTTTTGACATTTTGAATGCAGGTATTTTAAAAGAAGGCAAGAGTTTGGAGGTCCTCTTTTTTGGACTCTCAGTGGGAGATGATCCTCTTACTATTGGCCCTGTTAAAAAAAGACAAAAAAATTGAAATAAAAACATTGGATTGGAACAAGTGCCTGTCAAATGACTATATACTGTAGATGCACAATATGGTGTAACTGAGACTACGGAATGGGTCAGGTAATTTAAAGTAAAGAAATATTTTCTGGTGTCTAGATTATTATAATAATAATTGCATAGCTCTTTTCCTTAATATAAATGCTGCTTTAACATAATTTAATGTTAAATGAGAAAAATACATTATGAATTAGTTGAATTAGCTCACCTCCTTTACTCAAATCCTCCTTAGACCTGGAGAACAGCTTGGTCAGGCTTGAGGCTGAAGCTCTCATTTTCTTCCTCAAAGACATGGTGGGAGTGTCTGGCTTCATGATCTCTCCTAGTGTGGGTCCTAACTCTGTGTTATCCAGCTGGGAGTATGAATGGCCGGTCCAGGACTGCCTGCGGAAGATCTTCAGCAGTCCAAGCTTGGGTGACTTTCCCGTCGGTGGCCTGGCTAGTTCGAGGGCAGGAGCGGATGCATGCCTCTGGAGGCCATGGCCTTCCTTGTTGTCTTTGGCCCTGGGGGGCCTCTCTGGAGCCTGGAGAGAAGAGAGACTGGGGCTTGCTGTTAGTAAGTTAGAGTTGGAGCGGGTGCGGTTACGTGGCGGTGCCTGGGGAAACACGCTTCTGGGTTTAACTTCATGGAATGGGTGTGGGGATGGCGAAATCAGATGCTCCCCCTGATCGTCATACCCTTCACTCTCTCCGGACTTGTATCTTCCACTGACATGACTGTGACACAGTTCCTCATAGGAGCCCAGTCTACTCGAAGACTCAGAGCTTCCAAGTTCCAAAATAGACCCAGCCAGAGACCCCTGGGAGCCAGCAAATGTGTCACGCTCGGTCTGCTTCCGATCCATCCTCATTCTGTCTCCGGCGACAAAGCTCGAGCTAATGAGCGATCCGCCCACCGTGTGCGTTCCTTGCATTGGGGCGACAGAGCCTCTTCTTCTTGGCGGTCGGCGTGGGCCCGGGATGGCCAACAACTTTCCCCCTGTCGCTTCGTCGTCTGTGAAATCCTCCTTCAGACTTTGAGAGCCTTCTTCTTCTCCCTCGCCCGACTTGGTACGCATAGGCGAGCTGGGCGATCGACGGGAATACTCATCCAGAGACCTGCTCCTCCTGTGAGGGGGGACATTGGCGTGGGCGAGGGCAACGCCACTGTCAAAGGAACAGGACTTCTGCATCGTGGGCTGTATAGATCCCCGTCTCTGGCTGCGATTGGTCTCCGGTTCATCCTCCACATACTCGATGAGAGGCTCATTTAGACGACCCGAAAAGCTTCTCCGGAGTGGTTTGCGGCCCCTCTCCTGCTTTTTGGCCTGGAATTTGTCCCGTAATGTCATGTGTCTGGCGGACAAGGGGGATAGCTGATGAGAGCTGCTGTAGAAAGTGCTTCGGATGAGGCTGCCGCGAGGGATACGGCCTCCGTCACTCCCCGAACCCTCGTCCCCGTCAGAAAGGTAGAGAGACTGAGTACTGTCTTTGCTGAACCTACGCGCCCTCGGCGGTGTCATTTGGCTCGATGCATTTGACGACGCAACTGACTGCCTGCTTATACTCCGCTCTAGTACACTGCCCCTTCCAAGCATCTCCCCATCCTCTTCCTCCCCTAATGTCACCTCCTCTTCCTCCTCCGTATCCAGGTGAAGTTTGGCAAAAGGTCGAGGGATCTGCGATCTCTCCGGGAAAGGGTCATAGTCCTCCTCCGTCTCGTCCTCCTCCTCAGTCGGGCTGCAGTGCTGGAAAAAGTCCCAAGAGTCGGCTTCATCGTACTCAGAGGAGGAGCCACTGCTCATAGAGGTGCTGCTGTGGTCCTGGGGCTCGCGAGGGACTGTCACCGCAGTCTCCCTGAGTGGAGCCTCCAGCAGCTCAGGGATGGGCCTCAACGTGAGAACTGA